>JADRCH010000078.1:4769451-4852662 GCA_019843965.1 Rhynchomys soricoides | reverse complement strand
GAAGCAGACACAGGTGAAAGGCTATTTTGCTGAAGCAGACACAGGTGGAAGGATGCAGGATGGAGTATGAACATGACCCCACAGACAGTGAGAACTCAAGCATTGGTTTGCTTTGCTCCACCTCACTGTTTTTTTTGCTAATGACATGCATGTATTGGTTCTTCTTACATTGCGTTGCTAAGCTCCACTTGTGGTGATGCCTGAGAGAGACTCGCCAAAGAACGTCTCCTGAGGTTTCTGCAGCTTCTTGCAGCTTCTGAGAGTCTTGCGGTTTCTTCAGGATTGAACTACAGCTGCTGGTCCATGCATATGTGGTGTCCCTGTGCCTAATAACTTTCCTCCTCCCCTACCTCTGGTGGGTCATGGGCTAGAGGAGCAGTTGAACATTCGTTAAAATAAGCTGCAAAAAATCGATGTCTACACAGTTCAGTATGAAGTGCTTGTTCTGCAAGGGTGAAAACATGAGTTTTGAACCCTAATGCCCTCATAAAAGTTGGCCTCCTAGGGGAGACCCTACTAGTAGCATTTTGTTAAATAGACATGGTAATAAACTGCCCCTTAAGTTCTGTCTTTTCAGGCTGGAGGGATGGCTCAGTTGTTAAAAGCACTGGCTGCTCTTCCAGAGGTTCTGAGTTCAATTCCCAGCAACCACATGGTGGCTCACAACCATCTGTCATGGGATCCGATGCCCTCTTCTGGTGTGTCTGAGGACAGCTACAGTGTACTCACAAGCATAAAGTGAATAAACAAATCCTAAAAAAGAAAAAAAAGTTCTCTCTACCCATAATTTAGTGCATCTCTTAACTCTCATCGGAGAAGCTTCCTGTTGCAGCAGATAGTGACTAAAACAGAAGCCAACCAGTCACCATGCCTGAAGTGAGTGACTAGAGTGCTCAGCTCTAAACCGGAAGTCTCCACCACACCATCTCCTCTCCACTTAGGGGTTGTGGTAGGTGAGCGAGTCTGATGATTGTGATAGCCAGAGCAGTAAAACAGTATTCCCTGAACATGGCAGTGCAGTTACACACACCAACTCAGCAGCTAGGACCAACAGAAATCCCAGCGTGGATGGAGGAGGGGCTAAAAAGTCCCGTGCTCATCTGAGGCACCATTGGCAATTGAAGGACGCTGTGGGTGGGGGCAGGGCTTGAGGGATGCCGGCCTGGAGAGGTTGCCTACACTCCAGTATATGGTCCCACACGCATGCACATACAGGCTGGACTGAATATTGAATTGAAAGGGGGGAGGTGATGAGGGAAAGCACATGGGTTGAGAGAGGAACAGTAGGTGGATGTGGTGGTTTTAATAGGAATGTCCCTCACAGGCCGGTGGTGGTAGAGAATCCCAGCACTTGGGAAGCAGAGGCAGCCTGGTCTACAAAGTAAGTCCTAGGACAGCCGGGGCTGCTTAGAGAGATCCTTTCTCAAGAAACAAACAAAACGAAACGAAAAAGAAACAAAGAAACAAAGCAAGCAAACAAGAAACAAAGAAACGAAGAAAAATACAAAGAGAGAAAGAAGAATGGCCCCCATAGGCTCAAATATTTGAATATTTGATTGTCTGGTCATTAGGGGGTGACACTATTAGGCAATGTGGCTTTGTTGGAGAAAGTGTGTCACTAGGGTGGGCTTTGGTGTTTCAGATGCTCAAGCCAGGCCCAGTGTCACTCTCACCTTCTGCTGCCTGCTGGTCCAGGTGTAGGACTCTCAGCTCTTTCTCCAGTACCCTGTCTGCCTCCATACCGCCATGTTTCTCACTATGGTGATAATGGACTGAACCTCGGAAACTTGCTGATACTGGAATTTACTGGCTAAGATTGGCCAACAAACTCCAGGAATCCTCCTATCTGCCTGCCTTGGGTTTTGGATTACAAACACCCAGGGCTGTGCCTGGCTTTCTAATTTAATTTTTAATTTTTTAACTATGTGTTTGTGTCTGGGTGTGGGTGTGTGCACATGAGTGTGAGTAAGTGTCGGGGAGACCAAATGAGAGGCCCTGGAGCTGGAGTTTCAGGCAGCTGTGAGACACCTGACATGGGAGCTGGCAAGCAAACACAGTTCTTCTGGAAGAGCAGCGTGTACTCTTAACCACCGAGCCATCTCTGCAGCACCTCATTTTTAATTAAAGACCTTATTTAATATTCGTACATGAATATATTGTGTTTTGATCCCATCTACCCCAGTTCCTTCCTCTCCAGTTCATCCTCTATCCTCCTGTCTTAGTCAGGGTTTCTATTGCTGTGACAAAGCATCATAGACACAACTCTTTTGTTTTGTTTTGTTTTGAGACAGGGTTTCTCTGTGTAGCCTTGGCTGTCCTGGAACTCAGTCTGTAGACCAGGCTGGCCTCGAACTCAGAAATCCTCTTGCCTCTGCCTCCCAAGTGCTGGGATTAAAGGTGTGCGCCATCACTGCCTGGCTGAAAGTGGAAACTTAAAGGTTCTTTGGGAAGTCGGTTGGATGGTATTTTGCTGGGGCAAACACACGAAGGAACATTGAGCTAAAGTGGACACAGGTGTGAAAGGCCGAGGCAAACTCATGAAGGAAGGTTTGGCAGAAGCAGACACAGGAGAGAGGATGTTCTGCTAAAGCAAGCATGAGAAAGGACACATGACGAAGGATTCTTTGCTAACGACACGGATGTATTGGTCCGCCTTACATTGTGTAGTTGAGCTGCATTTATTGGGACTCCATAGAGAGAAACACCAAAAAACTTCTGGTGGTGTGTTGCAGTTTATTGCTGCTTCCAAGGACTTGGGCTGATTGGATGCATGTGCTGAAGCAAGACCCATGTTGGGTCAAAACCCATGCTGAGACAAGGCACATGGAGGACACATGATATTTGGAGGGAAGGACTCCAAGGAATGATGGAGACAGAGCTTGGCTTGCTGGTACAGCGAGCTGTGTAACCCTATGGGTCTCGCATCTTCACTGATCTTTGCTTTCCTGAGAGAGGTACAGCTGAGAATTTCTCCTGGTGTCCCTCCGGGTGCCTCCTGCTGACTTGAGCCAAGCTTGAGCTGAGGCCTGGCTCTGTCTCTGCTAGGTTGTGTCACTATTGTTGCTAACCCGACTCTACCAAACTGGCCTGCTGAAGTATCCGTGAAGTGTTTGCGAGTGGATTGAGCTGCTGCTGCTAATCAGTCAACTGAACTGCCGATTTCCAGACAACACAGATGGGAGTTGCTCCAAAGAACCTTTCTAAACAGGTCCCCCCTCCCCGACCCCTCCAGTATCCTTTCTTTTCCACTACCTCTGGTGGGCTACAAGGGAGGTTAAAGAGTTTAAGAACCATCATTAAAAATAATATTTGAGCCAGGCAGTGGTGGCGCACACCTTTAATCCCAGCACTCAGGAGGCAAAGGCAGGTGGATTTCTGAGTTCGAGGCCAGCCTGGTCTACAGAGTGAGTTCCAGGATAGCCAGGGCTACACAGAGAAACCTTGTCTCGAAAAACCAAAAAAAAAAAAAAAAAATGTATTTGAAAAAATTAAAGTTATAGTCATCCTCGGTAATAGAGCAAGACTGAGGCCAGTCTGAGCTACATGAGACCCTGTCTCAAAAACAAACCAAAACCACAAACTACAACTACAAAACCCAGAACAAGCAAAAAACAAACAAATAAAAAAACAACAACTCAAACTAAAATACCACAACTAAGCCTGCAAAAACCATTTAGCCATTTAGACAGGCTCAGCCGTCCTGAGCACACAGTCATAATCCCTGTCTGTTGACACCTGGTGGCTTGGTGTGCCTTTTCTTAGGTCCATAGCCCCTGCCTGCCTGATGGATGAAGGGCTTGTGAAGATTGCTAGGAACATGGTAGCCCATGATAGAGAGACAGCTGGAGAGCTAAGAGCTTCAGTTCTGGGCTAGAGTGCCTGTTTCTCAGGGAAGTGATGATTACATCATCCGACACAAGCAGAGGGGTTTGTGTCAACTTGACACAAGCTGGAGTTATCACAGAGAAAGGAGTTTTAGTTGAGAAAAATGCCTCCATGAGATCCAGTGGTAAGGCATTTTCTCAATTAGTGATGGGGGGGAGGGGGAGGCTTGTGGGTGGTGCCATCTGTGGGCTGGTAGTCTTGGGCTCTATAAGAAAGCAGGCTGAGCAAGCCAGGAGAAGCAAGCCAGAAGTAACATCCCTCTATGGCCTCTGCATCCCTCTATGCCTGACCTGCTTGAGTTCCTGTCCTGACTTCCTTTAGGGATGACCAGCAACGTGGAAGTGTAAGCTGAATAAACCCTTTCCTCCCCAACTTGCTTCTTGGTCATGATGTTTGTGCAGGAATAGAAACCCTGACTAAGACAAGAGGGTTGTAGATTTGTTTGTGATGAGCCAGAATGAGATTTCCAGAAGTCACGGTAGATCAGAATGAAGTAGCCTTGACCAACCATGCCCATTTGTCACCCACATTATTATGGTGCTTGCGGAGTCCCCTCCTGTCCTGGCTGGTCTCTCCCAGGGGCTGGCTGCTGGGACTGGGGTTGGGGGTGGGGTGGAGTAGCTGTGTGCTGTGTTTAGATCAGTTTGCCCGAGATGCTCTTGCAGGAAGCCACCATGGTGGTCAGGAGTCATTACTCAGTCATTACCGACAGCTGCCACTTCCCATGGTGACCTTAGTTGGATTCATCTCACCCCACCGACAGGGTGGTTATTAGTACCTGCTGTGAGAAGGGACAGGGTGGTCACACTGAGGCTGGGAGTGTGTTACTTTTCTCCTTGCTGTGACAATACCTGACAAAAGCAACATAGGGAAGGAAACGTTTCTTTTGATTCGGTCTAAAAGTACAGTCCATCATGGTGGGGAGGCTGTGGAGACAGGAGCAGATGGCTGGTCACACTGCAGCTGCAGCTGGGAAGTACAGATGAGTGTGTATGCTGTATCTACATTTATGGGTGTACGTGAGATCAACTTTAACCCACCAACATCTAGCTCATGGGCACAGTACTAACTTAGGCCTGCATTCGGTCCAGTGCCTGTACCTACTGCCTAAAGGCCCACCCAGCTTCCGGTGCTCAGAGTTATCAAGCAGTGCTTGTGGCTCATAACGCTTGAGGTTTATCAGCACAACCAACAACCAAAAGCACAAACTCGTGAAGACGGTGGCCGTGTGGGGCTCAGACACTTGTCTAAAAAGGCCACACAAGCCAGGCAGTGGCTTCCTGGAACTCGGAAGGCAGAGGCAGGTGGATCTGGAGTTCAAGGACAGCCCAGACACAGAGAAAGCAATGATACTGTCTGATCTGTCTGAGCTCTGTGGGGGATGGCACAGGGCAGTCACACTGACTTGGATCCATGATTGACTGCAAAAATACTGGGTTGGGATTTCAAGTACGTTTTAGTGAGGTAAATGTCAAATGACTGATAGACTTCTGGGACCAGCCCATTGCTACTGCTCAGCTCCTGTCCTAGGACAATCCCAGCTCACCCTCAGCTACCTCACCAGCAACTGTCCAGGGACTGCCAGCTCTGAGTGGTGGGCTTGGCCCTACCACAGAAGGCTTGGATGGAAGAGAGCAGATCACACAGCACCTGCTCCTCTGAGCCTGTGTCAAGGGGTAGGTTAGTACCTCCCAGCCTTGGATCCAGTGTGGAAGGGGTAAGTAAGCACTCCCTTGCCGGGCAGTGGTGGCGCACGCCTTTAATCCCAGCACTCGGAAGGCAGAGGCAGGTGGATTTCTGAGTTCGAGCCTGGTCTATAGAGTGAGTTCCAGGACAGCCAGGGCAGAGAAACCCTGTCTCGAAAAACCAAAAACCAAAAACCAAACAAAAAAAAAAGCACTCCCTTGTAGAACTTGGAGTAAGGCTCAAGACAAAGCCCAAGATAACCATGCTTCCTTCCTCTTTCGAGCACCCTGGCTCAGCAGCTCCCTGCGGGATTGTCAGGCCACTTTCTGGCCATTAATATGAGTTCTTTAGGAGCAGTTGCATTAGCCCAATCTAAACCCCAGCTGGGCCCTGGAGGGCTGGAAGTGGGCCTGGGAAACAGCAGTGTGGGAGCCAGCTGGAGCTGGGGCTCCTGGGTGTCCGGTGCCCCTTGGTCTGGGCAATGCAGCGTATCATCTGCACTCCTGTGGGGCTGTAGGACAGACACATGGATGATCAGCATTTGAGAGGGTCCTACTTGAGAGGCCAGGGGCAGGGATGGAGGCGCATCCCTTGGATGCCTGAACTCCTCATTCCAGTTCCAATTCGGATGGGGCTGGGTCAGTTCAGCAGAGGTCCTGCTGAATCCTGTGGGCAGAGCCAGTGTGGGTGTGGCAAGGTGGGTGTTGGGGGAGCCCTCTGAAGACAGGCACCGCCCACCGCTACCTCGCCAAACACAGACAGCCCTCCATGATGACCATGCAGCTTTCTTAATGGAACACAGCGGCTGAACTTGGTACATTTCAAGCACTTTAGCCTACCAGGACAGCAGACTGCTGATGGAAACCATCTTCGGAGGGCGGGCGCCATGTTAATGAGAGGCCAAATTTCATATGCTTGCAAACTTTCCCCCCTGCGGCCTGCTGCTCTGCACAGCCCACCCCCCCAACAGAAGATTGCATCAGAGGGAGAGAGATCTCCATAATTTATAGTACAGCATTTCACTGGGGACAAACGCTAATCTGTACTTACCGATACATTTAAGAAAATGCATCCTCCCGCAAGCCTGCGCCATTTATGACTCTTGGCACAAACCACAATGCTCAGTCTTCAATTAAGGGACACCTTAGGGTTCATTATCACACAATTGCTCCCTGTGAACCATGCCAAATGCTGTTTTGGCACTGAGCTTGGAAGATGAATTAGAAGGAAGTCTTCCCTGTAATGCCCTCTCCAACTTGCATTACGGCCATCAGCACTGCTGCCCTTGTGGCTGGCCCTCCCCCTCCCCAGTGGCTTTCACTATTCAATTTCTCAATGTCAAACTCGATTCTCTAGAGGTGTAGTTAAAGATGCCACATCTCCTTTTTGTCTTCCGGCTCTCAACAGGCCTCAGTGTAGCCCAGATGGGACACACTCCACCCCATTTTGGGCTAAAGGATCCACAGATGTGTCTCTCACTCTCAAGAGTGAGTGGTGGAGGCAAGGCACGCGCGCACACATGCACACCCCCACCCGCACCATAAGGAGGGTTCTGAGCAAGGACTAATAGGCCTGTTGTACGTACGTATGTACGTACACACACACACACACTCTCTCTAATGGGTCTAGTGTCTCTCTTTCTATACACACACACACACACACACACACACTACAGAGGGTTCTGAGCAAGGACTGGTGTCCACTGGGACAATTCCATAGTAAGTACAAGGCTGAGCCAGGCAGATGCCCTGGTAAGAAGCTAAATTTTGAACCAGTTGCTTTCAAAAGGAGACAGAAAAGAGACGGCAAGGCTGCCTTTACCCCTCCAGGTCCTGTGGTAGGCCTGCAGTAGGTGGGGGTATTCTTTGTTTTCTTGAACAAAAGGGATGCATCTGCTGCTCTCTGGGAGTCCCACCTGAACCGGCTTGGCAGATCCACCACCCACCAGAGCCACAGGTGAGTGGGCCTGGAGGATGCAGCAGCCAGGGAGGCAGCCTAGGGGCACACACAGGGCAGGGTTGGCCTGTTTTTAGGTAGAACACGCCACCTAAATGTGAGGGGTTTGGGGAGTCTCGGCTCAGTGGGGTAAAGAGCCGATGGCTTCCCTGGATACCACACCTCTCTCTGGCCTAAGTAGGATTGTTCTCACTCAGATGCTGTCACAGGGCAGGCCGGTCCATAGTGTGGCTCTTAAGTCAAAGGGTAAAGTGTAAAGCTACCACATAAGATCATTTACTTCTGAGTGCCCAGAGGCTGTGTATCAAAGAGTCGGGCTGGTGCAGGGCATCATCAGCTAGGAAGGGCAAGAGACAGGGGCCAGAAAACAAAACAGACTAAGGACACTTTGCCCACAAGGTATCTTGTGGAAATTTTATTATATAGAGTGTAAAATGAATTGTCAGTCAAATAAAAAGAACACCTTTAAAAAACAACAACATGCATAACATCCCCAATGCCGTTTAATAGTCAGACACTTCAAGCGCTGTAAGGAAAACAAGAGCGGCCAACTGTAACGAGCGCGCTTCAAACGGAATGTCCTCAGGTCAATTCAAAATGCAAGAAAAAATAGCTTCAATTCCGTTTTTTCTTTAAAAATACATGTTATCTGTACAGGATACACTACAGTAAACATTGAAATCATATTATCCCTTTTATTAAATCAAAATTATTTAACTCATACTGTGGTTAATACTAGATTTATTTATTTATCTAGTTAATTTGACAAATATTAAGAAAATATTTAAGGAAAAAAGCAAAAAACACCCTGGAATTAAAAAATAGTTACTACATTTTTTTATATGGTTTAATGTCCACAGTGTTTGTTAAAAGTTATATTGAATTTCTTTTTAATATTAAAAATAACAGTATTTATATTTCTGAGAATAGAGAAAGGCTTTTTTGTTTTTAAAATCAGCTTGGAGGTCTTAGCCACACAACTGCCCTGGGTAATGGAGATGGGCAGATTACACGAAGGTGGACCGCGTCTCTGCATCGCCATCAAAACGTTAGAAATGATACAACCCACAAATGACCCTCCCACAACACAAGGACCCGTCTCAGTTCAAAATTCACATCATTAATTACAATACATAATAGTTCAGTTTTTAAAAAATGCAATAAAACCAGACAGCCAAGATACAAGAAATTAGAGGTGAAACACTTAATGAATTTACATTACGAATATTTAAATACTGCTTAAAATTTTTTAAAGAATTTGTTACATTACCACCTAAGACTTCCAAGCCATTTTTTCTGTTGTAACAGAAAAAAACAAAACAAAAAACCCAAAACCAAAAAAAACCCCAAAAAAACAAAAAAAAACCCAACAACAACAACAAAAAAAAAAACAAAGAAAGAAAAAGAAAAAAACAAAAACCAAAAAACCCCACCACCAACAAAAACAACCCACCCCAAACTGTAACTAAAAAGACACAAGACAAACCATCATCTGATGCAATGTCAGGCTCTGAGGAGAGTTCGGGCACCTGAGCTTGCAGGTTCTGCTCCAAAAGAGCTCCAGAGCTTACACATTTACAAAGAAATCATGACACAAAAATTACCAGCAATGTTTAGTAAGTAATTTTCCCGATTTTTAGAAAATTTCTGTTAATCTAAATATAGTGTTTCACAGAACAAAACAAAGGTCTTCATCGAAAGGTTTGCAAATCTAAAAATCTCTGTAACAAACAGGTTTCTTTCACACTGATTTCGGGGAAGAGCCGCGGCAGATGCCCATCTACTGCTCCTGTGGGGGGGAGGGAGAGGGTCAGCCCAAGACCAGCGCCTCGAACCACGGACACGGGATGCTAACTAAGCACCTCAAGTTCTAAGGTCAAGACATGGGGGTATGGGGTACAAGGGGAAGGCTTCTCCTGGGTCACCGGACCTAACACCAGCTCCCTACAAGGCGAAAGGTGTCCCATGGGAGCCCTGCCCCCCAAGGTCTAAGGAAAGCTCCTTCTTGGCTAAGGACTAGGTAGAGAGAGCCCTCCGAGTTTGTATACATACAGAGGCTTAGCTGGCCCTCCACCTGCTTGGCCGGAAGGTGCTGTGCAGCCAAAGGCCCCATCCTGGCCACTCTCTGCAAGAACTATTACTGGAGTGGTCCTTGTTCATTGCAGACCCAGGGCACTGACTTATAGTTAGGGTTACTAGGCCCAGAGCTAGAAAGAGAGCCATATCTGATCAAGCTCAAGGTTAGTGAGTGGAGGGACAGAGGAGACCCCACAGGCCACCGTGCTCACCCTGGGACTAGGCAAGCACAAAGGCTGGGTGGCATCATGGTGCTGGGGACTGGCTACAGACCTGGCTGTGGGCCTGAGCCTGCCCTAAAGTCTGCCCATAGAAGGCGGCCTGCTGCCTGTAGTACTCAGCCCAGGCCATCGTGTAGTCTGGGGGGGAGCTGGCCTGTGGGGCAGCACTGGTCGTGTGACCTGGAGGACAAAGAACAGACAAGAGTTAGGAAGGGGAGGGTGTGGGAGGCCCTTTTCCTCAGGCCTTACCAGCCACTGCCCAAGCCCACCTAGAGGCTACTTCCATAGGACTACACTGCCCTGCCTGCCAGCCTGCCAGTGACTCTGGATGCCAAAGAATAATCAGCCAGAGCAGGGAGAGAGCAGTGTAGCTTTCAGGTGGGGTTGGGGTGAAGTAGGGTTGGTGTTAAATATGCCCCAAGCCCCAGTGATGGATGAGATCACCCAACACCTGCCCATCAGTCACCAGTGCAGCTAGTGACTCAGAGACGATTCTGCCCCCAAGGCCAAGCAGCTTTAACCTGGGCCTTCCAATCTACAAATGATGGTTTAGGTGTAAGATGTTGCCAGGGAACCCTACACTAGACCCAAAAATGGCTTAGGCTGGAACATGCCCAGGCTCTTTGCTAATGACAATCACCCTGGGGGCATTTTTGTGTTGGCATGAAAATCCGTCTCAAGCCTGGCTTGGTTCCTGATATTATAAAAAGAAATGGACTCCAAAGGAAAGACAGGTACCAACAACCAGTAAAGTGGTAGCCCCGTTCTCTGCACTGTGACCTCTTGCCTGTCCTGACATGGTCCCCAAAGACTGAGGACAACACACCCAGCAGGCACTGGCCATATCTGGCTTCCTCTGACAAGACATAGGGAAGAGACAAGGTAGGCACCTAGACACAGACCCAGAGAGGGTGTAAAGTACACCAGGTGACCCTGGACAGCAAGGCCCATAGCTGGACTCACTCTGCTTTTTGTAATAGTCCTCCCAGGCCTTGCTGTAGTCGGGTTGGCTGTTCTGTGGCTGGCTCTGCTGGCCTGTGCAGAAAACAGACAGCAGTCAGGCCTTGCTCATGACCTCCCACAATGGCTCACTTCAGCTCCAGCAAAGTTGGCTTCAACCAGGATCTTTAGGAGGCAGGGTTGGAAGCCAAAGCTTTCTCAAACTCTGAACCTAGTTCCTCACGGACAGAGTCCAAATGGTGCGGACACCTCATGAGGCCCCATAAGCTCTGCCACTGTTTTGCTGGACAAGAAAGGTTAGAGGAGTGGGGATTCCCTGTGTAGAACATGACATGAAGGCACAGGCCTGGGGGCTGAAGCCAGAGAGACCCCGTGCACATGTGGTGATGGTGCACATGCCAGTGGCAGAAGTAACAGGACCACCTGGGACCTTGCCTGGCCTGGCCTTCCTGTGTGGGAACAGGACAGAAGCCTAGGTGCCTCCTCCTCCACTGCTGGCAGGGGAGACAGGAATGAGGAAACACTCAGTGTCAAGGAGAGGCAGCATTAGGCCCGGGCGGGCAGATAACAAGGCAGAGAGGTCAGGGACAAGCACTAGCTCCACCAAAGCCCCTCACCATTTCTCAGAGTGAATGTAAGGCAGCCAGAGGACTATGAAGAACAAACACGCCAGTCCACACAGCTCAGCAGAGTGCCCGTTATTTTTGCCATGCTAATTAACTGAAGACCAATGGAGGGGAGGAGGACAGGTACTGAACTGCAGCGAGGAACGGCTTTTGTTTTCTTCCCTGCGATGAAGGGTGTGCACAGGACTGTCTGCACAGGCCCTGCCCTGCACACAGGCAGCGCTCAGCCACACAGCTAGAAGCAGCTAGTCCGCCCTCCTTCCTCCTGTTTACCACCCACACCAGAGCTATCCAACTGGTCTTCGGGCCTGGCTGTGAGTGCTCCTTTGGGGAAGTGAGGAGGAGCTTTCCTCCCAGTGGTACTTCTGGAAACAATGGGGTAAACGGGATCCCAATCCTGTCCCCCCCTTGCCTTGGGACATACAGATCACAACAGTATCCAAGAGCCCAGCACTTGGAGAACACTACTTCCAGGAGGCGAGGAGACAGCAGAATGTTCAAGAACCCAGTGCTACCAGCTCAGCACAGCAAGCCTGGTCAGTGTGATGGAGGGTGGACACCAGCACCAGCAAGTACTCACTGGGAAGCACTCACTGGTCAGAGCCTGACACTGGAGTCATTAAACACCTCAGCTACTGTTTGAGAAAGGCAATGTAGAGCAGAGCTGGTTGTGCCCGAGCGGAGATGGAGGGGGCTGAAGACTGTACAAGCTCCTCCTTTTAGCGGCTCAGCAGAGACAGTTCTGTTTCTGAGAAGTCTAGGTGACAGAAAATGCCCTTTTCTAGGTCACTGGTGAGAAGCTGCCTTGACACAAGAAGACTAAGTGAGGGGTGGTCAGCAGGCAGGAGGCTGCTTAGGAGAGCAGAGTACAGAGGTGCTCTTGGCTGGAGCTTAGCCTTAGAAATGGAGACTGCAGGGAGAAAGCCGTGTCAAACCACACCAATCATCACTTCCTGCCCCACCCCCAGCTCTGAGGAGGGCATGTGAGCCAGGGAAAGCAGCCTCACCTTCTGTGCGGTCCCACAGCCTGGGTCTTCTAGGCCCCATCTCTGAGGAGGAGCGTTACTGCACCAGGAGTGGAACTGAACACCCCACTCCACCCCACCCCAACCCAGTTGCCTGGCTCTGTGAGCATCAAGCCTGGCCACTCTGGTGTGCACCCTCACCCTCTTGTGTGTCACTTACTTGGGACTTGCTGTGTAGGCTGCTGCCAAGCCTGGTAAGTGCTGCCCCAGCCTTGGGTCAGAAAAGCTGGAGGGCCACTGTGGGTGACAGAAGAATCCTTTGTGACAAGGCAGGACCTGCACAGAGCCCTCCCCTGTTTTCTAAGCCTCCGCAGCCGCCTCCTCCTCCTCCTTCTCCTCCTCCTCCTCTTCCTCCTCTGTTTTGCCTCCCTCACCCTCCAACTGGCAGAGGGACAGTTGATCACCTACCTCACAGGGGTGCTGTGGGGGTTCCCGTTAACTTTAGCAGCGATGTTGGGGAAGCCCCTGGGAGGAAAGGCACTGTAGGAAGGGAGGAGCACTGTTGATCTGCAGGAAGGGCTGCCCGCTCAACCCACTCCCCTCTACCCAGGCACTGTGCTCCCTTTGGAAGAGTGTGCCTGGAACCCCGAGCTCTGGGCTTTACCCTGACCGGTCAGTGATCTACAGGATAGGACTGAGAGAGGAAAACACAGTGCAGTCCCTGCCCAGGACTCGGATTAGCACTTCAGGAGTTAGACGGGTAATGAACCTTCCACCAGGGCGGAGGCAGAAGACTCACTTTTGATGTGGTGCAGCTGGTGGCTGGCTGAAGGGGCTCTGTCCGAAGGCTGCAGGGGCTCCGAGGCTGGCACCCTGTGTGGGCACAGAGGAGCTCTCACCCGTGTCACCAAGTCACTTTGCCCTCATCCCAGGCCCACCCAGGGAAGCCACTATGGGAGGCAAGTCAAGTGAAGGAGACAGCTCTGCGCTCACACTAGCTTCCTTCCCCAGCAGACAATGTCTGCGGTGGTGGCTCTGCCCCTCAAATGACCAAGACCACCACACAGCCAGTCCTGGCACCACCACGTTTGCCCTTGCATGTCACCCTGGGGGAGGACCAACCTGCTTGACTCTCCCGTCAATTTAGGCTGGCCCAGGGCTCTTTCTGCCATTCTACGTCCCCATTGAGGTGAGCAGTGGCCCATCTGTCCTCCATCAACACTCCCTTTCTTTATCTGCTTTGAGGTGCCTGAAACTAAAGCCAGAGTCAATGAAAGCTGCCTGCAGGGCTGGTGGCCAGGGTGACGCCTGAGGGAGCCTGGGGCAGTGCTGGGGGAAGGCTGCTTTCCCGAAGCTCAGCTATGCCTGCAGGGACATGGCCCGAGGTCTGACTGCTGAAGCCTTGGCAGTCATGCCAGAGGCTTCTCTCATTGCATCTGTGGCCTGGCACTCTCTGAGCCTTGGACTTTCCTTTGGAGAGAAGCTGCCCCCACATGATGCAAGGATGGAAAGGCACAGGAAGCACAAGGTTCTGGGGGAAAACAGGTACCTTGGACATCCAAAAGCAAATCCAGCTAGTATAAGCCAGGTGGGGAAAGGCCCGTGTACGTACGCCAACTTTCTCATCTATGAGATGCCTGGCCACCTCGATCTGCTGAGGAGCACCCCTGATGGTAAATATCCGCAGGTTAGGGTCGGTGTTAGGAGGGGGGTTCCGCTGAAGCTCCACATGGGCACCGGATTGCTGGTTGATGCTTTTGATGTTCTCGCCCCCTGCAGGCAGGAGATATGGTTGATTAGAGCAGAAGTGAGCCAGAGTCTGTGGCCTATGTTTAGGGCAGGCTGAAACGCACATGCTAACTCTTGTCCACAAACAGCCACTCTGTTCTGCTTACTGCACACGGAGCCTGACAAAATCCAGGGCTTCTTGTGGGCAACACTAGCCATCTGGAGCCTGGAGCCAAGATGACTGAAGCCTCTGTGGCCACGGGGCCCCATAGAAGGGTCTGGGCCCAACTGCTGCAGGCCACTGAACTCATTCCTGCCTGCCTTGAAGTCCACCCAGGAAAGGCTGACCCTCTTCAGGGTAAGAATGGAGACCCGAGGGCCCTACCAAACACAATGGGGCCTTCAGCCTGGGTAGGGCTGCCCTCTCTCCACAGGTCAAATGGGAGGCTACAGTCCCAACAATGCCTGGAGCCCACTCTGGCCTTCAGTATCACACCCTGTTCCCTCTCAGGTCCCTCTGCCTTGGTGGGTGGATGGGTCCAGACATAAGCAGTATAGAGGGGGAGGAGGCAGGGCATATGGCCTAGATGGAGCTGGTGAGGGAAATTTAGTTGTTCTCTCTGAAAACTGGCAAGTCTCGGTCTCTTAATGAAACATGTATAACAAAAACCCCAGCGGCCCATTCTTCTGAGATTTCACAGAACTTTCAGGTCTATTTCATCAACTCTCTGGGAGTAGAGTACTGCCAGAATACAAGGAAAACCTGGAGCACACGTTTTACAAAACTGCAGATGTGTTGGAAGGTCTCATAGAAGGGGAGCAGGGAGTCCCAGAGCCCCAAAGCAAAGCCCATGTGTTAGTGTTGAGCTGCCCCTGTCCCATTTCCCATCAAAGCCAGTTTAAAATGACAGGTGTCACACGACTGCATACCCCAAAGCTCTCCTTTAGGCACTCCACCCTTCTCTACTGCCTCAGCAGACGGATGTTAATTGAGCAAGTGAGGCAGCTGAGGAGGAGAAAGAGCAGGGTCAAGCTTTGACTTTATTTCATCTCAAAGGGGTCAAGAAACAAAAACCGGAGCGGAGTCCTGGTGACCATTCCTGAGGGCAGGGCAGTGGGGCTGACAGCTAAGTGTTTTCTGTACGCCCAGGAGAGCTCCTGGGTCCTCTTCTCAGAAACCACAGCCTTCATCATCTCTGCCCCATGAAGAGTAAGCTGTTTTGTTCCCAACCAAGATTTGGAGATGCATCAAGGAACAAAAAAGCAGAGACCATGTCCGCAGGCACTTGCATGTATCTAGTCTCAGTAGTCCCTGCCAGCATGCAAGAGTAAGTAGGCCTGAGACTGAGGACTGGCAGCCCCACCTTACCCAGGCAGGCCAACAGCCCAAGATGCTCTACTGGGAGATCTCAGGAGCATGTTAATCGGATATGGAGGCACTGCAAAAACTGCATACGGCCAGAAGGAGTTAATTTAAGTTCATCTTCCTTCAAAATGAGGTCACTAGTTTGGCACATGGTGGCTGTCTTGGACTCATTCAGCAGCCTGCTCCATTCTTCTACCTGATGGGGGGCAGAAGTGACCCACCAGCAGCCGGCTGGACGTGAAATCGTAAAGCAATTAATCAAAGCTGCTAAAAGGCCTGGCTGACAAGAGCAGGGCTGGCCAGACTATCTGTCAATGTTGCTGTGTTTATCATGGAAATCCAGCAGGGGCCCGGGAGGCTGTCCAAGGGCAAGAGTTGGGAGGGCTCTGCCTGGTTGCCTGGGCTCACTCACACTCTCTTTCAGCCACATGCTTTTCCCAAGAAAAGGAAACAGCTCACTTGAAAGAGCCTCTCCATGAGCACCTTAGCTTGTGGTGGGTTCCCAGACTGTTCCTGAACATTTCACCGTTGTCCCTGTCCTCTAGGACCTACTTGGGTGGCTTTGTGGAGGATGGACAATGACACCACACAAACATACACAGATGGGTGCTTCTGCCAGGGTTTTCTGAGACATAGGCAAATGAAATTACTAACAAGATGGTTTTCAAAGGGCCAAGACACCTAGATGTGATCCCTGCCTATAGGTATAGGGTGAATTTAATCTCTTGGTACTGTCCATGAGCTGGGTGGTGTGTGGAGTGCCTACCATTCTAAGCAGCTACCAAGATCTGTGTGAAAGGAGAAGCACACTGCTACATCAGTCCCCAGGCTGCAATCCTAGAACCCAGAGCAGAGGTTCTCAACCTGTGGGTTGGGACCTCCGCTAGGGTCACATATCAAATATCCTATATACCAGCTCTTAACACTGTAAGTCATAACAGTATCAAAATCACGACTATGAAGTAGCAATGAAATGTCATGGTTGGGGTCATGAGAACATGAGGAGCTGTACGTCTTAAAGGACTGCAGTGTCAGGAAGGCTGAGAACCACTGACCTAGAGACTGAAGCAAGAGGGTCTGTACAAGGTAAAGGCAGTCTAGGTAACTGGTCTCAAACTAAAACCAAAACCCTTTGCTATTCCTACCTTGCAATCATCTGAAAGACACGAATACAAGAGAGTAGTATCTTAAAAGAGGGGAGACACTCCCCCAAGTAGGGGTAACTACAAGTCCTGGGGGTCGGTGCTGGTCACACCCACCCCAGCTCCCAAGGACACAGACAGGGCCTGAGATCTGCTGGTGGAAGCAGCCTAAGACACATTCCCTGTTCCCTGTAAGAAGGGGGGTTGGGGGGCACACGGCTCTGGGGAAAAGACATCTTCCTATGCTGTCAAATGAACACTGAAGGAAAACACAAAAGCCAATGTCAAACAAAGGTCCTGCTGGCAGCAAACAGAAGTCCCTTGGGAGCTCAGAGCTCCCAGGGAGGCCAGCCAAGACAAGGTGGTCCCATGGCCAACTCTGCCCACTCCCTTCTAGCTGTCAGGAAGGAAGGCACTGTGCAGGCAGACACGAGGCTTTTCACCCAGTGTTCAAAACTGCCCCCAAATGTTTAGGAGCAACTAACAAACCAATGTCTATTTCCCTCCACAGACTGTATGCATTGCTCAAAGGCTCCCATGCTGTCCACAAAGACTCAGTGCCCAAATCCAGTGAGAAAGGATATCTTGTGTCAGAAAGCATTCCGCAGCAAGCATGACATGAGTGCTGGTGCCTTATCCAGGACCAAGCTCATCCCAGTCCACAGCAAGCACCAAAGGCTCACACCTTCCCCAGCCTCTCTCCAGCAGCCTGGGTGCTGGGTCTAATTTCCTGTCCACAACTCAAACATGTGCTTTGCCTCCATTATGACAAGCCAAGACAGGGAGCCCAGAGATGCCTTGGATATAGGCCTGAGGGATGGCTTCCTTCCATTGAGCAGCTGCAGGGGACAGAAAAGCTGCCTCTTACCTTTACCTATCACAAGGCCACATTTATCAGCGGGCACTGTATATGTAATTTCCTGGACACCACCAGGAGTGCCTACACTCCATTCGCCACGGCCTCGGCCTCTTCCTCTTGCTACCGTAAGGCCTCCAAGGATCTCTCTTTCCTGGTAAGGGAAAAAGGTGACAGTGAGGACTTGTGTCATCAGCACACTCATCTTTCCTGGTGAGAAGGTGAAATAATGACAAGATAGAGCTATCCCACACTACACATCTGACCCTCAACCTTTCAGCCTGGAAGCTCACATTCAGACCACAATCAACAAGACTTTGTTATAAAGAGACACACATGTGCATCCATACAGCGCCTGCATACCTGCCTATAACAGGAAGCCAAAAGCTCTGGGCTGAAGCCTGGGACAGTCTGCATTTTCATTACAGGGCCCTCAAGATTAGGCTACACTTGAAGCTGAGGCTAACTCTTGTTGGTCTGTTGGAGCAGATAATGGATGCTCAAGAGCTAGCAGCATCTGAAAGTGTCAGGATGGGCAGTGTGTGACCTAACTCCCCCACAAGACTACTCACTCACTACAGAGGGCAATGCAGGCACTACACTGTAAGCTACAACATCTTGCTCTCAGGCCAGCAGAAAAGGATAACAGGATTTAAAAAAACAAAGTTCTTGGGCTGGTGAGGTAGCTCAGTGGGTTAAGACCGCTGTCCTGATTTTGATCCCTGAGACTCACTCACCTGGTGGAAGGAGAGATCCAAATCCTGCAAGTTGTCCTTTGACTTCCACACACAGGCCATTGCATGTGAACATGCACATACAATGCTAGTACAAACACAATTAAAAAAATACGTATATAAAAAAAATGAGCTTTATCACCAAGAAGGCATGGAGAAATTCTCAGAGTAACTTCTCAGGAAGGGTGGACTGCGACAGAAGACTGTTAAGAAGCCAGCCTGACTGTGTTAAGAAGCCAGCCTGACTCTAAGACCAAGGAGCAGAGGAACCTAGAGAGCCCAACTGGGTGTGTCTGGAAAACATGAGAGTCACTCTAATGGAGGAGTCTTTCTACTCCACTTAAAGGCAGCAGGCCTCATTCCTCTTTGGTGCTCAGCCAACTTGGAGTCTAGAGTAGCCCTGGCACAGTGAAGAAGTCCCCGCCATCTATGGACAACTGCACACTCACTTAGAAGCTAAGCCAGCACAAAGCTAAGCTAACTAAATGGGAAACTAGTCTGAAGGGTAAACAAGGTTCTCTGAGGTTTTCTTGTCAGGCTCTGGCATGAGCAGCCAAGATGCTGGATATGAGGGGCAGATGGTTCTTCAGCTTCCAAACCTACACAGAAAAGATATTAACGACGTCCAACCCTAAAAAACCACCCGAACTCCGGTTAAAAACCAAGCCTCAACCTGTGTGCTCCCACCCAGGTGATCAGGGACTGAATAGGAGGCACACATTTACAACTGAGACTACTGGTGGGAGCTACCCCAGACACACTGCCTGGTCAAAGCCCTTGATCTGTTGCCGCCAAGACAGGCAGAAACCCTGTTGGCACCTTAGAACTTGTTAGAGGTCTTGGGCTAATGGAGAAACAGGCAGTATGATTTCCAATATGCTATCCAGTCTGTTGGCCCTAGTTCCTGGCATGTGCTCACTCCTGCACACCTGAAGGATGTGCTAATCTGCCACTATTTACATGTACACCCTATCACAAGATAACAGGTGCTAATGATGCCACACAAATTCACATTCTAAAGGCAAGCTTGGAACCAAGTATAAGAGCAGGACTAGGGGCTCTCAATCCCAATATGTGAGAGGCTGACACAGGAGGATCACCCTAAGTTTGAGGCTAGCCTGTACTACAGAGCCAGGCTCTGTACCAAAATGATCCTAAAACACCAACAACAAAATCCAAGTGTATGAAGACATGGTGTCACAGGGTCAGACTAGGTACTACTGTGCTTCCCAGATTCCATTCCATTGGTTTTATATCAAATATACCTGACTATTGGTAGTGGGCACGCTGCTTGGTATTTGTCCTGTCAGGCATGTGCAGCTTTTACGCTGTGACACCATCATCTACAAAGCTCATGCTTCAGACCCACAGAACTGGGAATAGATGTCCAGTGGTTAAGAGCACTTGCAGAGGACCCAGGTTTAGTTCTCAGCTCTCATGTCAAGCAGCTCACAATAACCTGTAACCCCAGTTGTAGGGGACCCAACACCGTCCTATGACCTCTATGGGTACTGCAGACACGTTGTGCACATACACACAGGCAAGCATACACATAAAGCAAATACAACTACCTGAACAAAACAAAAAGTCAAATAAAAACTAATTTAAAAATATACATTAAGATTGTAATTTTGTACTGGGCTGTAATTATGGTTGGCATGCACAGTTGGCATGCATATAGCCTATGCATGGGCCACAGACTGGACATAGTTGCCTCTAAAAAGAAAACCCAGGGTGTGTGACATGGCTCAGTGGGCAAGGGTGCTTGCCACCAAACCTAACAACTGAATCTGATCCTCAAGAGGCACACGATGGAGTTTCTAGAGAATTGATTGGCACAAGCATGCCATACGTTGTACGCACTACACATACGTATATACTGCACACACATGAAATAATATTCTGTAGTGAAAACCTAGATTCTGTGTGATTAATGCAGGGGTAACAAGCCAGCAAGGAAAAGCACACAGGCAGTAAATGGCAGATATAGAAGCCTCTGGGCTCTAATTGGGAACCTGAGCAATCAGGTCACCAAAGTGCTGCCGGGTGGCTTGCCTATGGCGCACTGTCTGTTTCTAGGTGGGCTCCTAGACCCAGAGTGGTGGACCCACCTGTGCCGTGAGAATGAGCTCATTGATGATGCGTGCTGCATGCTGACACCGATCTGGAGGGCCCATGACCTGTGCTGCTCTTTCTGGACTAATCCCGTCGTCTGTAGAATCAGATGAGACAGGTCAAAGACAAATCCAAGGGCAAAGAGCACAGAGAGTTCTAGAGTCTAAACTCTGAACGTGATGAGGACTGACTGAATGAGTGTGCTTTCACATGCTCAGGATAACACCCAATCACTGTCACGGACAGATGACCCAGCACCTGGGAGGCTGAGGTAGGACAACACCGAGCTCGAGGCCGGCTAAGCGACAGTCAGGTCTTTCCCTTACATGAACGATGTTTCCCTTTCTTTGTGACAGTAAGCTGATTAAATAAAATCCATGAGGTATTTTGTAAAGAAATCTTTACTTAGCAAAATACAAACTGAAAATGCCATATTAAAATCTTCATTTCTTGGGGGGAAGAGGGATAGAAACCACAGCCCACTGTCTGGGTCTACAGCAGACCAACCTGGTTTGAATTGGATCCTCACGCCAGCGTCATTCTGGATCTTCTTAATCATTTCTCCGTTTCTTCCTATGACAACCCCAACAACAAACCTAGGCACAGACACCTGGACAGACACAGCCCATCAGAGCTTCCGCACGAGCGGCCTTGTAAAGATCTAAAACATTTTAACTGGGTGTGTGTGGCACGTGAATGAGTGCAGGAGCCTACACAGACAGACGATCCCCTGGAGCTTGAGTTACAGGTGGCTGTGAGCTGCCATGTGGGTGCTGGGATCTAAACCCAGTTCTACTGGCGAGAGCAGCCTGGGCTCCTAACTGCTGAGTCCTTGGCCTTTTCTTTTAAAAGGAAAGATTTAAAAATAAGCAACTTCATTTTTATTATAGTGTAGTTCCATAACTGAATGAGAAGCTGGTTTCCCTTTACATTGCTCACAACTGTATGAAGAAAGTATAAAACTAGACTAAAAGAGGGTTATAAAACTAGGGGAACTCTACAGAGACAAGATTTAAAATGATCACTTTTCTCTCCCAAGTTCTGTGACATGTGTACAAATACTACACTGGCTATCCTGCGGCCTTCTACAGTCGTTAATTCTCTACTGTAAAACTGTGCTAAAACGCACAAGCCACAGCGTCTGCCACTGTCATGCTTCTGTGGGGCAGCCAGAAGCACCAACTAGACTCAGTGCCCACTGGTCATCACAGACACTGCACCACTGAACAACAATAGCACTAGCTCCCGCCGTGCTCTCCGCACGACTCTGCCTCATCTAGAGTGGCCACTGTGAATCAGGCTCACTGCACTAGGAGTGATGTTTGAACACTGTGACCTAAGTGAAAATTGCAGGCTAGATTCTGATACCATTTCTTCTCATCAATAAGACAATATTCTAGATCCGATACAACTACAACATATTATCACTGAGAAAACTTGGATTCGGGCCCTACCTGGACATGAAGTAAATCTTTATAAAGCAAACCTGAAAAGCAGAGGCATGACCTGCCCCATAATGCAGCTGGCTCTCCATGCTTGGTCCCTCTTCATATCCCTGAGCAGTGTGACCAGTGACTTTAGTGCCACTCTTTTGCTTTTGAGACGGGGTCATTCCAATACGTAGCCCTAAGTAACTTGGGGCTTGTTATGTAAAGCAGGCTGGCTCTGAACTGAACCTTGTTTGCCCACTGACCTGTGAGCCCAGCTTACCTCTATACTACCTCCTCCCACTCGGGAGGCGAAATCACTGCGCACACCCCGGAAGTCAGCCTGATCTTTCTCTCGGATGATCTCTAGGACCATTTCTCTTGCTTGCTGTATAAAGAAAAACAAAAGGCACCAATGAGGGAAATCCTGGAAAAACAGCAGCATGAAATGCCAGGATCATGACCAATGGGACCCAAGACCGTGGAGGTGCTCAACTGCTGGCAAGGATGAGAGCTCGAGGCATGGCCTTCATCTGACTCTGACTCTAAGGTTCGAACTGGTAAGAGTCCACTCACTTTACTGGCAGCTAGGTCAGCATAGGTAAGGTGTGGTAGAAAATCCTTCCAGTGGCCTCAAAGAGTTTCTGGCAGAGGCTCCCTTGAAGTCAGAGGACAGGCCACAGACACAGTTCCTGCCCTCAGAACTCTTACATCTTGGCTTTTTATAGTTGAGTGTCATGAGCAGAAGCCAGGAGCTTGTACAATCCTAGGCTTGTGGTATATTTGAGAGCAGCCCAGGGCAGCTGAACTTCAGTTACTGAATTCTGATGTCCTCACAGACAGGAAAGTATGAGGTGGCTCCACTGTCCCTCCCACAAGGGAAGTGTATCCACTCACACCATTTTTAATAAAATAATGGGCTCAGTGCGGTTCACCCCGCCTGGGACCTTAGGGTTAGTGGGTAGTACTACAACCAAACAAAAGGAATGAACTTACACCTTAAAAATCATCGCCCGGCAGTGGTGGCGCACGCCTTTAATCCCAGCACTCGGGAGGCAGAGGCAGGCGGATTTCTGAGTTCGAGGCCAGCCTGGTCTACAAAGTGAGTTCCAGGACAGCCAGGGCTACACAGAGAAACCCTGTCTCGAAAAACCAAAAAAAAAAAAGAAAGAAAGAAAGAAAAAGAAAAGAGAAAAAAAATCAACTATTTCCCTGCAAATTTATGAAGAGAAGTTAATAAAATATGGGCGTTTTCCTGAGAGACACTTTCCAAGAGGCTGGGGACATAGTGTTTGTAGAATGCTTTTACCACACACAAAGCCACAGGGTTCAACCCCTAGCAGTGTGTAAACTGTGATACATTGGCTTACACCTGAAATTTTGATTGATGAGCAAAAACCAAGATACAATGTGACTACTGTGTACTTATGTTTGTGTTGATATGTGGAGGCCTGAGGAATTGTACACCTTGGGTTGGTTTTTTTTTTTTTTTCCTAAAAGATTTATTTACTTTGTGTTTATGAGTACACCATTGCTCTCTACCGACACATCTGATCCCATTACAGATGGTTGTGAGCCACCATGTGGTTTCTGGGAATTGAACTCAGGACCTTTGGAAGAGCAGTCAGTGCTCTTAACCGCTGAGCCATCTCTCCAGCCCCTGTACACCTCGATTTTTCAGAGGGCTTCTTGCCGGCCTAGAGGTTTCCAAGAAGGCTTGGCTAGGCTGCCTGAGCAGAGAGCTCTAGGGATCCACCTATCTCTCCTCCCTCAGAGCTGAGAAGAACAAGTGGGTCGTCCATAACCAGCTTCTCTGTTTCTTTAAATGTATGTTTTGGGGACTGATCTCAATTCCTCATGCTTGATTGCTAGGCAGTCACTTTATCCCAGTGATCTTATTGTAAGGATGGCTGGCAGCTCTGGGGAGGAAGGCCACTGGGAGCAGCTGGCCTGAAGGGAGAGAGTGGAGCAAAGTAGCGATGGCCCTGCACCCAGCTCTCAGCAGCAGTGCTCTTGTGTGCCTGCCATCAGTGAGAGCAACTGACCGAGTGGGAGTGCGCCAAAGGCCAACCTCATTAGGTCAAAGTCCAGTGCTTCTGGTTTTTTTTTTAAAAGTTGTTGTTTTTGTTTTTCAAGACAGGGTTTCTCTGTGTAGCACTGGCTGTCCTGGAACTGAGAGATCTGCCTGCCTCTACCTCCTGAGTGCTGGGATTAAAAGGGTGTGCCACCGCTGCCCAGCGCCTAATATTCTTAAAGATGCATGACAAGTTAGGTGTTCTAAGAAGACATAAGAACACCGGAATTTCACTGACAACATAGACCCACAGACACTCGTTTCCGGACCTAGCCAAGGGACTAGCAGCCACAGGCTGATCTCTGCTCTCTCAACTCAGAAAGCTGCACTGATGGCAAACACACGCCTGGGCTCTGGCCCTTGTTTTCATCTGCACCCCTACCTGGTCTGGGGTTAAGCTGAGCACAGCCCAGCAAGGCTAACGTTATACCTAGTTTGGGTCACCCAGGATCGCCTGCAATGTGAGAACCAGTGCATGTACTGTCCAAAGCAGTGGCCTTGGCACTGGCCACAGCCAGACACACTGCATCTCCAACACATTTCCCCAAAGATGTACCCCCAAGTGTTGACAACCACTTGGGTCAGACCAGCATTTCTCAACATGTGAGTCACAACACCCCTTTTCCCAAGGAGGAATGACCTTTTCACAGGGGTTGCCTAAGACCATTGGAAGACATTTATATTACGATTCAGAACAGTAGCAAAACTCCATTTATAAAGCAGTAACAAAAATAATTGTATGGTTGGGGTCACTGCAACATGAGGAACTGTATTAAAAGGGTCTCAGCATCAGGAAGGTTGAGAAGCACTGGGTTAGACAATGTTCCTTCCTACCTGTACTTTGAATGGATCTCCAGTGATGCGGAGAGGCTTGTCTGCTCCTGTAGGCAGTGGGCCATCCTGGATCATGACCATCTTCACACCTGTCCGCTCCTGTTGGGGAACATGAAATCACACAGCTTTCAGTGTCATAGGGGGTGCACGATACCTCGAGAAGCAGGCTGGGCCAGTTTATCCTAAGTCTATTTCTCACCTCCCACAAGGTAGGTCCTCATCTGGACCTGGGCTGGCTTCCAGGAACGTTGACACAAATAAGACAAAAGCCCAGTGTGCTCATCCTCTTTATTCATGCCTGCAGAATCTAAACTCTAGGGCACAGTTCCTACTGAGCGTTACACACTATCATGTGTTCTGATCATTGTTAGGCAATGACCACCCGTGCCCACCATGCAATCAAGTGCTGTCCCACCCCCATCCCAAACTACTCAGGGGCTCAGAGCTAATTGGCTGAAAGATGGGTTCTGTAACACCAAGTCCTAACCTTTTGCAATTTACAGTAGGTTGTAGGAGGGCCTTCGACAATCTGAGACCTGGGGGTATGACACACAGGTCATCACCTGAAAGCCCCACACTTCTGAAGTCTGTTTAGAACTCAGCAGAACTATATTCAAGGAGTATTACTAGCCATTCTTGGATCAGTGTGGCTGCTGTCTGTTTGGATGCCTTAGCTAGAGATGTTTAATCTCAAATATTCTGTCTTTTGTTTTGTTTTTCCAGGCAGGGTTTATCTATGTGATCCTGGCTGTCCTGGAACTAGCTTTGTAGACCAAGGTGGCCCCGATCTCAGAGATCTGCCTGCCTCTGCCCCCCTTAGTGCTGGGATTAAAGGCGTGCGCCACCACTGCCCAGCTTTCAAACATCTTAATTAGAGGTCCCTCAGATAAAGGGTTCTCAACTAAGAGCCGCCTCCTCATTGTGACTTATGGAAAGTAGGGACTAGGTATCTATCTGTTCAGCTCTGACTACAGTGAGGCCACCACTCCCCTTTTCTATAGAGAAGGACCCAGAGTCCCTGAAAAGTAAGGAGCACTGGAGGCTTTTTTTTTTTTTTTTAAACATCTTGAATTCTTTCAGTGTAGCCCAGGTTAGCTTGGAACTCACATAGAGCCACCTGCTTCTGCCTCCTGAGTGCTGCTGGGATGATGAGGAAGGCCTGCGCTACAGCTAGATTTCTGAAGTTGTTTGAACAGTTTTTTTTTAAAGATAGAATCTTGCTATATATAGTCCAGGCTAGCCTCTAACATACAATCTTCCCACCTTAGCCTCTTAAATGCTAAGACTCCAGGCCTATGCCACTATACCTAGCTATTAATGAACCCCCACCCCCACCCCATCCATGCCAGGGTCTCATGTAGCCAAGGATGCCCCCAAACTCATTATAAATGATAAATAATCTTTAACTCCTGATCCTCCTTACCCTCGGCCCAGGTGTGAAATCCCAGGTTTGTCACCCTAGTCTGTCTAAATGAGCATATTTAAGACCACAGAATCAATATTAACAAGAAGCAGATTTCAGGAGCGTGGACTCTAAGCTGTCCCATGGTGTCTCTCCTGACCCAGACACTTAGCATCAGCACATGCCTGTCAAAAGAAGGAATCCTGTCGCACGTGAGGAGAGGTCTGTAAGGGAGCCATGGCTCTAGAGTGTGCAAGGGCAGCCCAGCCCAGCACCACATGGTGCTTACACACCTGCAACTGCTTGATTGTTTCCCCTCCTTTGCCGATGACCAGCCCCACTTTAGACGCAGGGATAAGAAGCTCCTGGATTGTGCTGTTGCCATCTATATCGTTGTGAAAGCCAGGCCCATTTCGACATCGGTCCACAATCTGCCCCAGGAGCCGTTTGGCTTGTCTTTGGGAGGGAGAAAAATCACAAGAGACCCATCATTAAATGGATGTTTAAGACATTCTGGGAAAGAAGATGGTGCCAGGGAAAACACAAAGGAGTCAAGGCAGCCCTCCATCCAGCTCCAGCTCCTGCCTCATAACCTGGGAGGTCTGAACCATTCGACATGCTACAGAACTGCAATTCAAAAGCAACACACAGCATAGCACAGCACTAGTTTCCATGTGGAGTCTCAGGAAGCCGGCCACTGTCAGACCCCATCCCCTCATGTCTGCCCTGCTTGCATCTTCACAGTGCCCTGCCTCCTACTTGCAATGTCAGCAGCTGTTTTGTCCTTTGTCCACCTGTTCCCCAATCCAGCACAACCCTCACATGGACACTCAGCACACTTGTTAGCGAGGATGGGGGAAGAGAAGGAGCGATGAGAGAGATGGAGAAAGCAAGGGTTAGTAGCCACGCTTCAGCTTCTCAACTCCAATGTCTCCCTGTTGCCAGCAACACTGCTTTAGGACTTCCAGCCAAGCCCCTATCTCCAGTGTGGTCCAGGACAGGAGGGGCAGTATCCTGCTGCAGCTGTATTCCAGGGAGCACCTGGCTGGGGCAGCCCGGTAGGGACTTTGCTTCATAGCCCTGCTATCTGTCTTCATTTCTGCAATGTGGCAACAGAACAACCCAGCCTACAATGTCACAGGTTGGGCCAGTTTCCTTTTCTGCACCAGAATCTTCCCTGGCTGCTATTTGCAGAATTTATTCTTTTAAGTCATCACAGCTTTTGTTGTTGTTGTTGTTCTAAGAGACAGACAGACTCATCAACCAGACAGGCTGTCTGTGCTGGACAGATTCCTGCTAAAGCTTATTCTCAAGCTGGAGCTCCGTGGGCAGACACACAGTAGGAGTGTTTACAGGAGTAGGAAGGCTGAGCGTCTTTTGCAGTCTTGAGCCTTTGTGTGCAGAATCATCGTATGGGCTGGCTCTCAGCTGCAGCGGCTTTTTAGTATTTTGCTAGTGTACTAGATTAACCTGTGCTGGAAAAAACTGCTGCGACTCCAGCACAACCATCCAGCTTGCCCTATAATGCACACCTGCCAGTGGTATTTATTCTGGTTCATCGCTTGCAATGTTACAGCAGAACAAGAGAATTTTAAACCCATCTAGGCTCCCTGAGAAGTGGAAACAATAAAACCACCCTACCTATTGAGCTAGACATAATCTCAGCTCCCCAGTCCCCTAGCAAAACACGAGTGTACAGACTGAAAGGGGAAAGTGAAACACTCCAGCCCGCACAGTCCTCCTCCCCAGGACGTACTTGGGTTTATGAGCTTTGTGTTTGGTATATAGGGCTCTGAGCAAGCATGTATCAGGACAGGGAATCAAGACAAATTATCAGGGCTCTTGCCAATGACCTCCAAAGCCAAGGCACCTGCTGGCTAGTTTACAGGGCTCTGTGAGTGGAGCAAAGGCCACAGAGAGTGGATTCACTTGGTTCACAAATATCAGAAGGGTAAGTAGATCAATCGGCCCAGGAAAAAGGCCTGGTGCCCAGTTTTTTGAAGCTCACAAAGTGATCAGGTGGTCCCCTGACGCAGGCCTGTTCAGGTATAGGAGGTGTTAACAAGGAGGTTGCTGATTAGCGTGCTTAGCCAAGATGAGTGTCCACTGCTCAGGCCCTAGTTTATGGAGAGCTAATGACAGCTAGGAGGCATTCTAGGCATGTTGTGTTTGAAGTAACAGAAGAGCTCTCCTGGTGTGGTCACCTCCCAGGCCTTTCTCCTACTGGAGGTGTGCTGTGGGCGGATTCAGCACAGACTGACAGTCTGCAGCAACAGCTTTGCCCTTCCATTTCTCCTCACTTGGGGAAGGAGGAAGAAGAAGTGAAAGGAAAAAGTAAATAAAACAAACTTACTCAATACTTTCTGGGGTTCCGGTAAGTACACAGGGCCTCTCTGGAATCCCAGAACTCTCTATAAGAAGAATCAAGAAGATGAGGTGTGTTGGTGGGCATCAGGCAGCCGTGTGCCTTTGCCTCTGTGTGTAGACTGTCTCTCTCGGGCTGGTTCCTACACCACCCCCACAGAAGCACAGTCTCCCAAAAAGACCAGTTTGCTTTGCTGGGGGACAGAACTTTAGTTCTTAACATAGAGACTGAGTCCCACAATGGAGCCAGCAGGACACAGCAGAGCTCTAGGAGTTGGTCCAAATTACCAAGCCCCACTCACTCTGACTTGCCTGGAGTCTCCTTTGCACCCCAGTCGCTCCATCACGACTCCCTCACTCTGTATGCAGAGCAGTTCCAGTCACCAGCCTGCAGACGCTCTGAGGTGTACAAGGACTTCACAAGCACGCCAGGACCGCAGCATTTATTGTATCCATGTCCCAAGAAATTAGCAGCAGGGATGTGCTACTGGCCCCGGCCATTTGACGTGAGAGAAAACCCTTTGTTTCCAGCACCCGTAAGTTTTAGACTGACCATAAAAACTCCTTAAAAATCCTTTCCCAAAACACTGAAAGAGGGAACTAGTGTTTGCCTAGCCTATGTATGGAGGCTGTTTTCAGTCCCCGGCACTGTAAAAAACGAACAAACAAAATCCTCAAGATTTTGAATAGTTAACAGCCATTATTGCTTTCAAGACACTGAAGTGAATATCGTGTAAATGACAAACATTCTCTACAGGAATGTCTCCAGACCCCTCCTCTCACATGGAAAGAGGACACACTCAGATGACATAATAAAACTACAACTAAGATAAAACTGTCCTTTATTCAGTGTCTTTCAGGGTCAAAGGTCAGAACTGAGAGTATGTCTGAGGAACCCAAAGGCGTCTGAGCCCCACTCAGCCGGGAGCTCTATTGTCCCCCTCACAAACTGGAAGGATGGTCTTGTATAGGGAAGCTGGTGCAGGCCCCACTATGCCTGGCATCACATTCTGGTGCAGAAAACATAGGTCTTAGCCCAGCCGGCAGGTGTTAGGAAGAGGCCACCTTGGCCAGAGTTGAGTGTTGCCCTAGAAGGCAGGTGTGCCTTCTCCAGGCTGCCTTTTGCTTCGGTGTTCAGGTGGGGTCCAACTCCAAAAGTGCAAAACAGACAGCAACCACACATACTTACCCTAGCTTCTAACCAAAAGCAAAGACACAGATTCTGGAAACTGCTATGTAGCCCTGATTTCTATAAAATGAATCTATGAGAAAAGTAGCCCTTACCTGAGGCAATCTGAATTTTGCACCCAGATTCTGCTTGAATCCGTGAAATCTGCTCACCTCCCCTGCCAATAACTGCAATGAAACGAGCAGGGTCAGAATGAGCCCCTTCCCACACTTCACTGTGTGACACACAGCAGGTAACTACTCCAGCTGCGGCAAGCATGGCTGGGGGTGGCCAGGTACCCTGCCATTCGGATGATACTGACCAAAATGCCTGTAACTCCCCCTAGCATGCTACCACAGGTGACATGCTCATAAGAGATTAGGACAGACAAGAGGTAAGGGAAAGGGCAATCCAGATACTTACTAAATCCAACCATTTTATCAGGCACTTTGAATTCTTCTGTTATTACTGCCCTAAAAACAAAGAAAGTTTTTAGTAAAAGACAGAATTCAAACTTCGGCCACCACCTTAGATCCCCAAGATGAAAGCTTAAATCTATCATGCTGATCTGGCAATTCCCAAGCACCCAGAGATTGTCATTTTGGGGCCCCTTTGGTCAATCATTCCTTGGGAACCCCAAAGCCTCCCATCTCTGGCCAAAGAAGAAATATCCAGATTCTTAAACCAACCTCTTCCCTAGCTGCCTGTGCTAGTGGCAGAGCCTAACAGATGGGCCATCAAGCCCAGCAAAGTTAAAGATCTGCTGGGGTAGGGAAAAAGCTTCAAGACATTTATTAAGGTATGAGCTCTAGATAAAAAGTCAACGTCTTTGATTTCCTGATCTCTCTGTTTCCTGGCCTCCCTCCAATACACCTATGTCTTCTAAGGTAGTATGTGCCCAGGAAAACCAGCACCCTGCAGGGCCTAATCAGTGTTGGCCAGGACAGCACAATCGCCTCGCTCGTGCTGAGAGACTTTCCTTAAACACCATCCTGTCCATCAGGTGCTTTTCAAACAAACTTTGAAATGTAGCATGCCGTGTACTGCGGATAATATCCAATTGCCCAGCACCACAGAAAGCAATTAAATCTAAACATTTACCTTAGGGGATGCTAAATACAAGTAGTTTAAAAAAAAAAAAAATCAAAAAACAAAAACCAACTTTAAAAGAAGTGTATGTTTTTAAGGCTCTCTCACACAGCTGGATTTTTACCTATCATGGAAAGGATCAAATACAGTCAGTCCATTTTCAGTGGAGTGCAGCACTTACAAGAAATGCAACAGCATAAATAACTCTGTCACCATGTCACCATGACAGGAGCTGTCCTCAGCCTGTGCACAGAGATCTCTCCCCACTTCTCACCGGGTCTGAATCAACATAAGCATTCTCCCAATTCTAATGGGGCCAATACCTGGCACCCACCAGTCCTCAAGGCCCAATATCCCCTGGCAGAGGCCAGGCCTGCCAGGATGCACTTGAGCACAGCTGTCAAGGGCTCAGCATCCTGTACATGAGGCTGAGAGCTGGGTGTACTTGTGAACGGGTAATGTCAGCACTGGCCAGCCCTGTGTAGGGTGATTGTGTAGCATGCTTGCTGACAGTCCTACGCTCATCCCCAGCACTGAAAACAAATCAATCCCGACAAGACCCCTAAACAACAACAAACACAATGGAGACTAGCACTGGGCTGGGAATCCCCACCCGCACTCATGAATGACACTGGCTCTCAACCTCAATCTCTAGCCCCCTCCAAAGCTCCTCTATGTACCTCTGACTGGCCAGGGACTTCCTATGTAGACCACGCTAGCCTTGGACTCAAACATTCCACCGATGCCTCAAAGCACAGCAATAAAATCGCATGATACCACACCCAGCTCAAAGGCTCTCTTCTGAAGGAAGGCAGAAACTGGTCTAAGGCACTAAGAATAGGCACCCTGGAAAAGTAACATGCTAATTACAGCTTAACAGGAAATGCTTATTAGCATTTCATACAAACAACCTCATGTAAGTTATTTTAACTCATTAAACAAATGAAACAAAGAAACAAGAAAATCAGGCTAAGCCTTCCACTTAACTGATGTTGGTGATGTTAACAGACCCACAGCATTTGTATGTAACAGGGAGGGCAGAACTCCCTGTTACATACAGGGAGTCACTTACAGTACAGATTAAGGACACTACCCGACAGTTAACAGTCCCCTGAGCACTTTCCCCCTTCCCGTGGGTGATGCTATGACACTCTTATCTTACCGATGGGCTTTTTTAAAGCCTAGGGTCTTTGTATCTAAATCCTCAACTTACTGGAGGGCTATGGGGGAGAAGTAAGGCTGAGAAGAAACTTAGGCACTTAGCCAAGATTCTCCCAACAACTCCTCAATCCCAGGCACATCCTGCTTCTGAAGCCCCAGACATTCTGTTCACCCAAGAACTGCATTCTTCTCCTGTGAAGAGGCTGAAGATCTGAGGCACTGGGAGATTCCCAGAACCAGCAGGACAATGCAGTCCCTCCTTTCAAATTTAATCTACAGTGGAAGAGAGCAACTCCTCCATTGTGAAAGTCTCTTGAGGCTCAACAGGGGCTGGTTTAGTGCCTCGGATCAGTCTGTTCCTCTGGCCTGCACTGTTCTGGAGAGAGCTGGCAGAAACCATGGGTCTTAAGAAAATCTAGCCCCTGGCTTCCCACACTTTCCAACCTCTGACTTGCTAACACTCCAGTGCAGATGGTGGATCAATAAACAATTAGAAATGATCAATAAATAATAAAACATAACCCACTGCTTACCTTTGATGTACCAAGGCCCCTAACTGGTTACCTACTGTGGCAAAGAGAAAGAGAAAAGAAAAATCAAAGCATTAGCACGGATAGACTAACTCCATCCTTACCCGAATTCTTACTGTTCAGGGGGTGGGAGGGAGGCAGAAAGAAAGCAAACAGTAATTTAGGCTCAGTGGCTGAAATGAATGCGTTATGTGATATGAAACAGGAGGGGACATCTTGCTCAAGTCTCTAACCTAGTGTCCAGCTGAACGAAGAATAAGAGATTGATCTGTATGTCCACATGCTGAGAGCTCTAGGAGGGACTCCTGTCTGTCTAAGCCCTGCCCTCCCCTCCTGCTCAGCATCTGAACCCAATGCAGATACTCACAACCTTCCTGCTCTTTTAAAACCAAATGAGCAGATTTACCTCCGAGGAAGCACCATTGAGGACTGTCCCAAGGCAGCTGTAGGTACTAAGAACATGCACATATGTCCCTGTTCTGTCATCCCTCACCCCACCCAGAACAGTACAGAGGACCAGGCTCCACCTCCTGCAGCAGCTTCTCTATCTGGCCCATTTCACAGAGTTGAGTGGCAACAAACAGTCTCACACTATTAGAACAGACTGCAATCACACTTCCAGAGTGGCTCTATCAGTCCCCTGATCTAGTTTCTGTCTCTCAGCTATTGATGTGCTGCGCCTTCACCAGCCATCAGCAGAAATGGTTCAGTGCTGTTTCTCTTCTGGAAAATGCAGTTCAAGAAATATAATCAGCAGACAAAGGGAGACTAGAAACCTAAACCGATAGTAAGGAACTGAATGAACCTTTCAAGATACTAAAAGAGCATTCAAAAGTATGTCTCTGGGGAAAGCAGGAAAGTGTCAATCACACCAATGTCTGAAAGAGTGAAGGCTGAAGAACTGCTGCTTCCTGTCCAGTTACCCTGCCTCTTCTGGACAGTGAAGGACCAAAAAGAGACAAAGGAAAGAAAGCAAACCAGACCCTGATACCCCAAAAGGAGAAAATGCAGAGAAACAATACAGCAAAAAGTAAACTACCGAGTTCTCTGAAGCTATTGATCCAAAAAACCTACCTTATTCCATCTGGATCAATAGCAAGGTGATGGTCTGCAGCCAAAGCACAGACACTGTACACTGTTAGTCGCTTATCTCAGGGATAGAGTTGTTTTAATTGACTCTTAGAACTTTCTTTGCTCTTACCCAGTGCTGGATTCCCATTTGCACGAAACTTGGATACTCTCCAGATTAGGAAAGGCTTTGCCCAAGAACTGTCCACTACCAAGGAAGGGGACAAAACCACACGCCAAAGAAAGGTCCAAGGGCAGAGGCTTGTGGGGCTGCACAGCTGTTCTACCCCTGTAATTCCAGCACTCAAAGGCTGACCAGCCTCAGTTACATATACACAGATTTCAAGGGCAGCCTGGGCTATAATGAGCCCTGTCTCAAAAGTTTAGCTTCCCCAATTTCCATCAGTATCCCTCTACTAGAGGGTGAAGAGTCCAATGAATACAGAAGAACTAAACACCTGCAAGTGAATAAGATCCTCATTGAGAGCTACATGGCAGACTGCAGGCCCCTAGCTCAGAGACACCACAGGCTGATGATCTTCAGTTATGACAGAGAAGCCTCAGGAACACAGCAAAGGGCAACTTGGCAACAAAGAACCGTGTGAGACTCACTGGAACATTGCAGAGCTTCTGTTTAAAGAGCATTCAATGACAGCCTGTGCTCACAACTGAAATTCCTTTTTTGTTGACAAGGTACATGTCATGGACCTCATACCCGGTAATATGCTAACCGCCTCCCCGACACATGGAGGCGTTCACAAAGCCTAGAACCAAACCTGCACATACCATTACTCCCAGATACACAGCCTTCAAGGGCCATGGCACCAAAGGAGAATACCAGGTTCCACCAAGTAAGTGCTCGGCCTCAGGTAAGCTGAGAAGCCCAAATCGACCCCCTCTGCTCTCCACAAAAGCACACCACAGAACTACACGTGTGGCTCCATGCATCTATCTTATTGGGCACCTAAAAAAGCGAAACCTGCAGTGAGAAAGGATGTTGGGCACCGTACATACAACTGACATGCTCTGTTGAGGTCTCTCCGCCTTCCGGTGGGGAGGATCACAGTAAGGAGGCTCGAAGGCATAGCAATCTCACTTTCTGAGTTCTCCTAGCTCAATTCCAGCACACCGGCACACAGCCTGATTCTCACTGACCCTGAACACCACACAATGGAAACCTCCTGGGACGCTGAGGGGAAATCAACTTCTCAGACATAAGGTAGCTGACAATATAAGAAGTTCTTTCTGAAGAAAGCAATAATCTTTAAAAAAAAAAAAAAAGTATGGTATACCCTTTCCTTGTTTTTCTTTCTGCAAAGAAATGCTAACAAAGTATCACGAGACAATAAACCTGAGACAATAAACCTAACTTTATAACAAGCAACAACTTTAATAAATATTTGTCCCTTCTCCCTACCCCAGGTGCTGTGGGCAGATTCCAGAGTGCAGCCCCATGAGGAAGAAAAATGGCAGAACTTTTATGCTCCGCAAAACCAAAACCAATTTCCTCCTCAGTTTTTGCTTTAAGTCTGCCTGGGTGAAAGAGCACGTATGTGCAGCGGGGGTTTCATGGAGTTTCAGAAGACTTGAGGTCAAGTCTTCAGAGACTTGAGTTTCAGAGACTGGAGGATAACAGGCCTTCATGCTCCTGGGGAATGCTGGGACTAGACACTGCAGAGCCAGGCGTTATATGGCTGGGGGCAGAGCTGAGGTTCTGCTCTCTCTCTCCCTCACAGTGGGCGCTTTACCTACAAAGCCCCAGCCCCCTCTTCAGAGTCTCAACATTCCTCCCCGTGGCTGTGTCTTCTGATTATAACCAGCCCTTTCCCAGTCTCAGTTAAGATCAGTGATACCCAGGTGGTTAAGGGGGACACAAAAGCTTCCTGTGTCCCACACAGCCAACTCCTGTCCTAGGCCAGCACTCCTTTGCTGAACCCAGGGGAAAGGTCTTGGGCAAGTAATGTTACTGATTTGCCAATTACTTTTTGTTTGTCTTGTATTTCTGAGACAAGGTCTCTCTCTCTCTAGTCCTGGCTGTGCTGGAACTCACTGTGTAAACCAGGCAGATCTTGAACTCACAGAGATCTGTCTGCCTGTCTCCCTAATGCTGGGATAAAAGGTATGTGCCACCATGCCTGGCCTCCAATTTCTTATTTTTGAGAACTGAGTGAAGAGAGGCGAAGACAGGAGAATTGGGTTCCAAGCCTGTCTGTCCTGGAACTCACTCTGTAGACCAGGCTGGCCTCCTCAACCTCAGAAATCCTCCTGCCTCTGCCTCCCAAGTGCTGGGATTAAAGGCATGCACCACCACGGCCAGGCAGTGATACTCTCAACAAAGACAGAATAGGCAACTGATTCATGGCTCCTCACTACTGAGCCTGCCTTCTTTCCTGACTCCTAACTCAACAAGTGTAGGTTCTGCCCAGGCCCTAATCCCTTCTTTGGATCCTGACCAAATCCTAAGCATGCTTGTCTTGACCCTCAGGTTTCTCATTCATTTTCCAAAGACACCCTCACACCCCCATATAACATGTGATTTTTTTTCTGAGTCCTAACTTAAAAGGTACAGTGCTTTCTTCCTCTTCCACATCTTCCTCCTAGCAGCTGTGAGAGTTACACCCTACATACGCTGCAGTTTCTCTCAGACTGGAACAAACTAGTCTGCAATCTTCAAACAAAAAAACAAGTGAAAATGAGTTAGGAATCTGCCAGGTAGCAGATCCTGCTGGAGGTAAAGAAAGAATCAGGAGTTTGAAGCTATCAAAAAGTGCAAGTTCAAGTTTGCTTCAGTGTCACTGCTGCTTGCTCATGAGCAGAAAAGACCAGCGGCAGCAGCAGCTACATGAGGCACCCCCCCCCCCCACGCACCCCTGCTTTCCCACTACCAGGGAGATGCTGTAATTAGCAGCCTTCTAGGGCAGAGCCCAGGACACTAAACATTCATCCAAGCTGCCTGGATCCACACGGGCTCTTACTGCTTATCCTGGCCCTTTCAGATCATTGTTTAGTAGGTGCTAAGGGTGGTTCCTGACTCTCCTGCACACCAGGCCAGCGAGCTGAATTCCTCACCTGTCACATCGGGCCATTTGGATGCTCAAGAGTCCAGTGGGAACTAACTCAACTGCAGGGTCAAGGATAAATAAAAACCTGCACCCCTTTCTCGGTGCACCCTTAAAGCCAAGGTCTGACCCGAACAACAGAGTAGCAGTGAGTGAGCAGCAGTGGCCTGAGACTACCACCACAGCACCCAGCTTTTGTAAGAACCAATGTGAAGGCTTACACTATATGTGTTTTAATGTGTATTCTAACTAGTTCTGATGGATACAGGATTTAACTTGCTCATGAGTGATATATTTTTTTAAAGATTTATTTTATTTTATGTATGTGAATACACTGTCACTCTCTTCAGACACACCAGAAGAGCGCATGGGATACCATTACAGATGATTGTGAGCCACCATGTGGTTGCTGGGAATTGAACTCAGGACCTCTGGAAGAGCAGTCAGTGCTCTTCACCGCTGAGCCATCTCACCAGCCCATGAGTGATATTTTTAAAAGTAAAAGCACTTCCTTTCTCTTTTTTTGTGGCAGTGCTAGTGACTGAGCCCAGGGCCTCAGCCCAGCTCTACTATTGAGTTAACAATCTCAGCCCTTAAAAATGTTTTGATATGCCCCTCATAGATAATCTCATGATAGAGGTGTCATGTGGATTGGCTACAACCAATCCAGCTTCCCAATGCTTATAAGGGATGAGGTCTGTTTCTAGAAGGAAGTCACACCAACCTTGCAACCTAACACCAAATAGGAAAGAACCAGCTGAGTTGGGGGACTAGAGTTACACAGAGCAGAGAAGCAGCCATCGAGCAGGCTGCTCCATAAACAGAGGTTGGCAGCCAGGTCAGGAGGATCTGGACCTTTCTGGGGCTTAGGAGAGAACTCTAATAAGCTAGACAGCTCCAGAGAGAGGCTACAGATGCAGCACACACAAATGTCTGACAGGAAAGGCACTGCAGTTAAGAGCAGGGATTTCTGAACTGACAGAATGTCAACGATGTATCCCCAAAGCTGGAGAACATGTGGTAACAGCATTCAGAAGTGAAGGGTTTGAGAGTTTAGAACCACGGTTAAGCCAGACCCCTTCTCAAAAACCACCAAACAAACAAAAGAAGTACAAAACATGCATTATAACAAGGACTTGGGATTTTAGCTGAGATTTGGTCTTCCTTTGTGATTCTGAGTTACCCATATCTGCCTGCTACTCAGTGCTTTTTATTGATAAATTTAACACGTTTACTTATTTCTTTCAGACAAGAGAAAAAAAAGCATCTTAAAAGCGCCAGTGTTTCTCTAGCAAATATTTAGGTATCCCCTATACAAAAGACACCACTGCCCTCCTTTCACACTTTAATTTCACAGGCTGAATTGCTAGACACAAGTGGGTAAGTTGTAACATGATTGATCAGGATTTCTGGGAACACTGGACCACAGAGATACCATCCATTAAGGAGATGTGTGCTTAGAGCCAGACAACTCCATTTTATTTTGTATTGACATCCCACAGGAACAAAATACAAAGCCCTGAAAAGGCAAAGAGGTTTCTCTGAGTCACTCTTCACTTGGGCAGAACTGCCCTTAACACATTTACCATCCTAGGCCTAAGAAATCACTCAACAAAAACAGGGAGGCCATAGGTGCACTTAGCAGAAGCAGTTTCAAAACGGTTACCTGAGTTTGGACAACCTTGAGCTGGACGTCTATGTAAGATCGCAAAGGTTTTTTCCTTTAATGTATTTGGTATGCATTTGCTCATGTGTGTACGGATGCACTGTGGAGTTCAGAGGACAATGTGTGGCAATCAGGTCTCTCCTTCTATGGACGGACCTCAGGTCATCAGGTGCTAAACTATCTCCATAGCTCAGGAACAGTTTTTTACACAGATGAGGAATTTCACTGTCAAAGGAGTGTTGTCCCTTATACTCAGAATCCAAACATTCTTTTTTTAAAGACACATGATATCAATATACCAATGAGTCTCAAGACAGGTGTGGTGCCGCACACCTTAAATCCCAGCACTGGGGAGGCTGAGGCAGGTGGATCTCTAAGTTTGAAGCCAGCCTACTCTACACAGTGAGTTCCAGGCTAGCCATTCGGGCTGGAGAGATGGCTCAGTGGTTAAGAGCACTGGCTGCTCTTCTTCTAGAGTTCAACTCCTAGCATCTACATGGTGGCTCACAATGATGTAAAACATAGTCATCTATAAGATCCAGTGCCCTCTTTGGGTGTGCATATGTACATGAAGAGCGCGTGCGCGCGCACACACACACACACACACAGAGCTTACATGTACTCCTCGGAAAAGGAGATTACACAACACAATACAATGTTCTAAACATCGGTGGGGCTACGTGGGGTTCCATGTAACAACATACCACCATCAGCATCTACACACAACTGGCTACGCACACAGACCAACAAAAGGCAAGCAGAGAAGACCTTGTCTAACCAGCTGTATAGAAACCAGTGTGCTCCTGAACTTCACCAACCCTGCGCTCCTCAGCAGAAAGGACAAAGCAAATGTGAACTCTGCATACATTCCTGTCACTGACTGACAAAGGGCTGGGGCTCTAGTGACAGGAACTCTCGGCGTCCCCAAGTTCCTTTAGAGATGGAGTTGGAAATACAAACCAACAAACTAATAAATGAATAAATTAAAATGGATGCTTCTAGAAAGTGCCTGTCAGACATAAAAGTAGACGGGGACTATTAGGGAAGACGATGGTCAGAAATGGAAGGGAAATGGAAGGGAGTACAGTCAAGGTATGGAATGTGCAAACCTAAAAATGTCAGCCTGGAATCCACAGGGAGTACAGACAGCACAGGACAATTTTTAGAAAATTAAAAAGTAAACCCAAGGCAGAAACCAACAGGGATGGTGAAGACTGGCAGACTGGAGAGGCCACCACTCCTCCGTCTTACAGGTCAAGTCAACCACAGCTTCCTTGGGACCTGCACCAAATCTTAGTATTTCACAGAAGTAGTAACTTCAATTCCTATGCAAGTGCCAGAGGAACCAAGAACTAAATCAAACACAGTTCTCAAATGGGTCAAATTACTGCCAAGTGGACGCTGAGGCCAAGTCTTTATCGTGAAGCCCAGCTGAAAAAATTCTTCTATTATCAAGGCAAATAGCTCGAATGCCAGCCAATTGCAGAGAGAAATCATCCTAACTGCACCCGGTCACCGTTCCTCTAAGAGTGACATGTGGAGAGCCGCTCAGAAATGCTGACACGGATGGGAAATAACTGGCAGGCTCACTGCCATCAAAAAGAGAGTCGTTTACAGCAGCTTACCTCCATCATCCAGGGGCCGCTTCTGTACTCCGTAGCCGTACACTGAGGGGTCCACCAGAGGTGTGGAATTATTCAAGTGAGGAATCGAATCGATTTTAGCAGCAATCTACAGAGAGAATCAAATTTAAATACTTGGCACCAAGTCATGGGTTGTCCCAGGAGAAAAGACAGCATCTTCTTCAGGGGCTGCTACCCATCTCTCCCACTTACATCAGCATAAGGCAGCTTCTCTGGCAGGCAAACACTTTACCTGTTGAGCTTTCTTTGGTCTTGCCTCTTTCGAAACTAACTGCCCAAATGTCGTCTTTTAACAATTGAATTCAAGGGAGAAGAGGTATCCATGGCGGACAACCTACCGACTGTAGCTGGGTCTCTTAACTACTACGTGAGGGCCACTGTTCAAACTCATGTTGCCTTGACCTGCTAGATCATGTCATCTACCCCTAAGAAATCAGTTTTAGTCACGTAATGCATACACATGCCACATCTTTCAGAGTCCTGAGTAACTCAGACAAGCTCTTACTGTGCACCCTCAAACTCTTGCAGAGTTCAGTTGCCAGTACCTACGTCATGTGGCTTACAGCGGCCTGTAACTCCAACTCTAGGAAATTTGAGCCCTCTTCTGGTTTTGATGGATACACACACATTCATACAGATATATAATAAAACCAAATATTTTAAGACATTAATTTTAAAATATCCCCCACAAAAGATATAAAGAGGTCCAAACAGTGAGTACTCTGAAAAAAGACAGGACCTAACCACAAGTCTGCACTTTAGGCAGGTTATTTCCAGTCCTTCTGGGAGATGCCTTCTGGTTTCTAGATTTTTGTTTGCTGAAGACAATGTCTGTCAGCCTCCCAAGTGCTGGGCCTGAAGGTGTGCACCACTCTGCCCAGCCTCTTTCTTAAAAGTGGCTGGGATGTCATTTTCCAACATCTGGTAAGTTACGAGTGTTATGATAGTGTCCTATTGCTAATTCCACTGAATCATCAAACATCCTTCTAAGCTACATGTTTCTTTATTTTCTAAATTTACGGTTGTTTTGTCTTTAATTTGGGAGATTGCCAGAGATGGAGTAGCATAGGGTATATGTGGTGTCTGAGTAAGAACGGCCCCAGAGGCTCACACAGTAAATGCTTAGTGCCCAGGGAAGACACAATTGGAAAGGATTTGGGGGTGTGGCCTCATTTGAGTACCATGGCACTGTTGGAGGAAACTTGTCACTGGGCGTGAGCTTTGAGTTTTCCTTTTTTGTTTTTATTTCTTTTGTTTTTTTTTTTTTGAGACAGGGTTTCTCTGTGTAACCCAGGCTGTCCTGGAACTTGCTATATATACCAGGCTGGCTTTGAACTCAAGAGATCTGTGGGCCTCTGGGATTAAAGGCTTTGGCCACCGCTGCCTAGCGGGCTTTGAGTTTTCAAAAGCTCATGCTAGCTCCAACCCCCACCTCCAGCCCCACCCCCGTCCATGGATTAAAATATAGCTCTCAACTACTTCTCTAGCATCACTCTGCCATGCTCCTCTCTATGGTGATGGACTAAACCTGAAATTGTAAGCAAGGCCCCAATTAAATGCTTTCTTTTATGAACTGCCTTGGTCAAGTTGTCTCTTCACAGCAACAGAACAGTAACAGAGACAATATATGCATATAGTTTATGTAGAATAGGATAACAGACTACAGCTATGTATGTTGGTTCATATTTATAATCCCAGCACAGGAAGGCTGAAGTAGGATTGCTGTGAGTTCTGTCTCCAAACAAGCAAGTAAACAAAAACAGGTTGGAAAGTGAACAGTTAAGAGCTCTTACTGATCTTACAGAGGACTTGAGTTTGGTCCCCAGCACTTATGCTGGGAGGCTTACAAACACCCAGGGATCTAACACCTCTAGCCTCTGAGGGTACTTGTATGAATGTATACAAATGCACACACAGACACACATGCATATACATAATTAATATTCTATCTTTATGCTGGGCCGTAGCGGCGCACGCCTTTAATCCCAGTACTTGGGAGGCAGAAGCAGGGGGATCTTTGAGTTCTAGGACAGCCAGCGTTACAAAGAGAACCCCTGCCTCAAAAATAAGTAATAAGTAGATAGATCTTTACAACAACAAAACCATAGATCAAAGCAAGAGGATTCCAAATTCAAGGCCAACCTGAACTATATAAGGGAGACCTTGAGTCCACAAACAAACAAACAAAACAACAACAACAAAAAACAACCAACACCCCCACGCACCCATATAGTTCAGTGCCGGGGATCAAACCCAGGGCTTGAACTTGAATCCTGGCTACACAAATGTTATAAGAATTCAACGCTGTGCCAATTATAGTGTACGTTTTTATTATAGGGTACATTGTATTATGTTTGTGCTGGTTTGAATAGGTACGACACCTCCCACCCCAAAGACCCACATATTTGAATGCTTGGCCACAGGGAGTGGCACTATTAGTATAGGTATGGCCTTGTTGAAGGAAGTGTGTCACTGTAGAGGTGGGCTTTGTGGTCATATATGCTCAAAGTCACATTTCGACTCACAGCTATGTCCAGTATGACACAGTCCCCTTCTGCTACCAGCTGATCAAGTCAAACTCTGAGCTCCTTCTCCAGCACCATGTCCACCTGGATGCTGCCATGCTTCCTACCATGATGATAATGGACTACACCTCTGAAACTGTAGACCAGGCCCAACTAAATGTTTTCCTTTATAAGCGTTGCCATGGTCGTGATGTCTCTTCACAGCAATAAAACCCTAAGTCAGAATTTGGTACCAAGAGCGGGGTATTGCTGTGGTAGGCCTTGTTTGGAGGAACGTAGATTTGTGGTTTGGATTCGGAAAGCAATTGAATGCTTTATGTGGGGCTTAATGGACCACCCTAGCAGGAACTGTGGGGCCTGGCTCAAGAGGTTTCAGGAGAAGAATTTTAGTCTGTTGCCTAGAGATCATCATATTTTGGTGAAACATGTGGTTGCTTTTTGTCCTTGTCTAAAGAGTCTGCCTAAGGCTAAAGTACGAGATCTAATTTAATAGAACTGGCAAAGAAAATCTCAAAACACTCTAGTATAGACTCTGTCGTGTGGTACACTCTTATGAGAACATTTTGATGAAATAAAGCAAGCTGAGCAAGGAAAAATACAAAATGTATGGTTCAAAGGGGCACCAGAATTTGGAATGGAGCTGAGTCCTGTGTTCAAAGAGACGAGCAGATTAAAGATATTAAGTGGAACTAAGGGAGTGGTGTCATCAAGGCAAGATCCCACTCAGCTAAACTTCCATCTCGTGAAGAGGAATTAAAGAAAAGCTTAGGTCCAGGCATGGCTTTACTCAATTTTAATCCTACCACTCAGAAGACAGAGGCATGCAGATCTCTGAGTTCAAGGGCAGCCTGGTCTACAAAGCAAGTTCCTTAACAGCCAAGCTTAGGCAGTGAAGGGAAGCACAAACACCAGAAGGCTGGTGAAGATGTCATTGAACAAGGGGTTCGTGTCCCAGCCCCAGCAAGCAGAACTTGGCAGCTTTAGCCACATGGTTCCAGATGAAAAAGGTTACAGAATCTCCCTCTACACTGAATACAGTTACTGTGTGTGGTCAGGTGTCCCTGCATGGCGGCCCAGAGAGGCCATTGTGTGAAATTGTGAAAGTGAAGCCTGGATTGCCTTGGAGATCCCAAGATGTTCGAGATGCCAGAGCCATGGGGTACCTGCTGAGGAAAGCTGCTAACAGGGGGAGGAACCGGTCCAGGAGAAAGAATGTGTTGCAGTCAACAAAGCTGAAAGGAGTTAAAAGAGCTGAAGAATGTTTCAACATCATACATGAAGACAGAGTTTAGAGTCTGCCCACTGGGTTTTGGTCACGGAGATGTATACCCTGTGCTGTTATATGTTGGAAGTATATGATCTTTGTTTATTTTACAGAGGATTACAATTAAGAGATTGCATGAATATCAGACAAGACTATGAAATTTGGACTTTTAAACATTGTTGAAACTGTTATTGACTATGGGGACAATATTACAGCATAAAAACAACGAATTTATTTCTCAAATGCAACCTTGTGGGCCTGCAGTGGTAGCCCATGTCCTTAATCCCAGCACTTAAATCCCAGGAATAGGTTACATCTAATCACATTTCTTTGATACAAAGGGCCCCTGGTAACCCTCAAACAACTCATGCTATTGTGGAGGCTTACTGGTTGTTCTCCACAAACTGTTGGCAAGACCCTATTACTGAAGACAACACCTACACAATTCATTGAATATGGAGAAGTCAAATTGGTGCCTACCTAGAGCCTTCACCCCTACGACTTGTGTTCAAAATACTGGAAGGTCTACACACTACCTAAAGAGAAAGGCACAAAGCCTGCAATGATGACCTGTCTGCCAAGATGTACAACAATGTCACAAAGCTTGTGGGAGTAAACAGCTATCTGGCCTGATTTAAGGCCCACCCCATGAGATGGAATCCATAGCCAGCTCCATGGTCACTTAGGTGACCAAGACAAGATTAGATTGGCTACGGGAGGCAGAGGCAGGCAGATCTCTGTGGAGTTTGACACCAACCTGGTATACAGAGCAGGTTCCAGGATGGCCAAGGCCGCAGAGAAACCCTGTCTCGGGAAATCAGCAACAAAACCAAACCCCCAAAACAAATGCAACCTTTGTTCCAGGAAATGGCTTTGGTGTGTAATAAAACAAGAAACACTGAATATTTTCTTATTTATTTGTTCCAACCATTCTCTAGGACAGTAATTCTCAACCTTAATGCTGCAACCCTTTTATACAGTTCCTCATGGTGTTATGGCAACCCCAATTATAAAATTTTGTTGCTACTTCATAACTGCAATTTGCTACCATTATAAATGGTGGTGTAAATATGTTTTCCAATGGTCACAGGTGACCCCTGTGAAAGGATCTCTTGGCCCCCAAGTTGAGAACCCCTGCTCTAAGGGACTGGCATTATTTCCATAGAGGCTCAGAAAAGCTGAGCGATCTTTCTAAAGCCACCCATCTCAGAAGTAACAGAAACCCCTGCCCCACAACTCCACTGCAAGGTTCCTAACCACTGGGCAACCAACCTCCAGTGCAGCACTCAGGGTGTGCCTCTTACCCTAGCCCACTGTAAGAACTGTTCAGAGACAGTTCAGAGACTGCTCTAGGGAAGTGAGGTATAGGCAGCCCTCTATTTAGATTATGCAGGCAGAAGTCATAGGAGCCAGGATATTCAACAAAACCCAGCCCTCTAGTCCTTACTTGTGGCCCTGACTTAAAGGGGACTCTGGGTGATTTTCTACTATATAGTTTCTTCATCTTTCTCTTCTGGAGAGACATAAGCTATATTTTAAGCAGTGATGGACAAGTAATAAAGCAGCATCTAAGGACATTTAGCCTCCACCGCCAAGTTAGCAGAAACATGGGGAAGGAGCACAGTACCAGGACCCAGTCAGGACACCTGGCTTTGTGCGTGAAGATGGTTCAGTGGAGAGAGTGCTCAGCTTGGTGAGCACTGAGACGCTGGTTTCAAATCCCCAGCACACATGTAAACAGCTGGGAGTAGCCACAAATGCCTGTGACTCTAATGCTGTGGGGAAAGAAGGATCCCTGGGGCTTACTAGCTGAGGGTTCAGGGAGGGATGGGATGGACAGCAAAGAGCAGAACACCCAACAGCTCCCTCCACTTAGCTCTTGAATGCACACACTCACAGCTGTACACACGCAGAATGTAATGTGAATTACACCACACTCTCAGAGACCAGCGTACATGACTGTAAGGCGATAAGGTTCTTTTCCTTGAGGTTTCCTCACAAAGGTACACAAGGTGGTTCTTAGAAATGCAAAGTCTCCCACTTGCAAAGTTCAATAAACTCTGGTTCTGTGGAGAAACCAATTTGTCACTGGGACCTTAGGAAAAGGGGCAGACATTGCTTCCCTGGGAAGGAATTTCAGCAATGCACAGTGAGACCCTAATCCCCAAATTAAACTAAGGGAACAGTGTACTGAGTCTCTATAGATTCTATAGAAGTCATAAAGGAATCACTGTAAATTACTGTCACTGGGACATGACACTAGCTATTTCCAGTATACACTCAAGATTGAAACAACAGGCTCAACACTGAAACAGCTCACCTTGCAAGCCCAAATGGGAAGCTGGAGTCCACTAGCTCACCCTTACAAACAGGCAAAGTAGCTACATGCTAGGCAACTGCCCACTCAATATAACTGGCTTCCTTACGACCTGTGGTCTTCAGCAGCCCAGTATCCCTGTCTGGGGGAGTATGAGGTTGATGTGGCACATTCTCTTCTACCTATACCAGTAGGAAACTGAGGCCAGGTCCACAGACCCAATGCCAGGGCCTGGAGCCACAAACCACAGGGCCATGTCCTAGTCCTGCAATCTATGGCCAAGTTCACCACAAAGTGGCATATCAGATTCTGTTCCCTGCACCTAGAGATGCCTGTGATGCCTTCTTCCTTAGGCCTTCAGGGACCTTATAAAGGACTTACTGTGAGGAGGCAGTTACCAGGGGATAACAACGTAACAAATACAACGTACCCAGAACAGCCTGGTGTACAGGACTAAGGACCTGGAATGGCCACTTGAACCTTTTGTGGAAGTGTAACAGTAACAAAGAAAAGCCAGAGCCTATTAACACCTGGACCCTAAAACAACACTGGACTGGCAGAGTGGTTTTGAAGTGGAACCCGCACATAGCATTCACCAAGCCTAGATGGAGTTCAATCCACAGAAAACAGCAAAAAAATACAATGCTTCTACGCTGAGGAGCCCCGAATCAGGGTCACTTCCCACCATTCAAAGGTACCCTGCCAATTTTCAGCATTTTTTGGGTTTTTTTGTTTTTGTTTTTAAAAGAAAAGCATTGCCCTCGAGAATCCCCACCTCACAGATGAAAACCGGAGTTTTATAATGGTTAAGTAAAGCCGACAGAGTGGCCCACACTCGTGACCCCAGCACTGGGAAAGTTGGGACAGGCTTGGCTGCCAGGGGAGGCACCATCCAAGAGGATAACGGAAAACAGAAAAAGACCTTGTCACAGTTCCCTGCTGCTCAGTGGGAAGAGCCACTTCTCCATGATGGATTAGAGTCTTACCATGTCACTACCACCCACTGGGAGACTTTATGACTATCAAATGAGTCGACTAAGAACTCTTGCCTGGCACCCAGGACAATATGGGCTCTGTCAATGGAAGCTGCCCCTGGCTGGTCCTGCTCTACTTACTGGTATTAAGCAAAAGAAGGGATTCTGACAGGAGAGATATCATTCCACAGCTTTTCCTAATTATTCACTGAATCCTCACAGGCAAAATGAAAACATTCCTACCTCTGTGTTGGCCAAGGGTTCACAAACTCACAGAAGAACAAAATCAGTGAGGTGGTTACACTACCACCTTATATCTAAGTATATAAGTACATAACAGGTGGCCTGCCCCAGCCACCTGTTAACTGGGTGCTCTAGAATTTGCCTTCAGAGGAATCTTAAACTTCATAAAATTGAAATATTTCTGGGGAGAAGTTTAACTCTTAAGGAGCCTCAAAGGGGTCCATGTTCTGCCAGATTTAAAGCACACCTTTCCTGATTGCCTGGCATTATGTTTGTCATGTGGCATGTGCTCAATGAAGACCCGCTGAAGGCAAAGTAGAAATGGAGAAGCCCACTTGAAAGGATCATGCTGAGGTGAGGCAGGGGACGGCATGACCTTTGGTGTTCCCCCTCTCCATACCACTCTAGAAGCATCCCTTCACTACCTAGTCAGAAAGCTGCAAGTCACCTCATGAGGGGGAAATGAGCCAAAGAACTAGATAAGAAGCAATCCCTGTTTAAAACAAGAGCCAGCCCAAGAGCCACAGCATACCCAGTATCACAAGTGCGTTATGTGCTGCTCGTGCCTGTACAAGCGCGTGTACACATGTACGTACAGATATGTCTAAGCCAGAGGCTAACATTGGATGTCTTCCTCAGTCACTCTCCATTCATTTAAAAAAAAAAAAAAAAAGAAAAAAGAAAAAAAGGCAGGGTCTCTCACTGAACCTGGAATTCATCAATTCCAGTAGGTTGGTTGGGCAGTGAGCTCCTCCTTTGTCCCCCCTCCAAGCACTGGGATTAGACAGGAACACTGCACTTGGAGATCTGAACTCAGGTCCTCATGCTTGTGTGGCAAGAATGTTATCTCCCCCCACCCCAACCCCTACCCCTGTGTGCCCTTTTGAGAAACATTGCTCTATCTCCTTTGGCTTATTCTCAAATATGAGAAAATTCTAGCCCTTGCCCTGCCATCTAACTTCACAAGAAAATGAAAGTAGCCACAAATGTGTCTGATTTAGCTTCCCACTGACCCAGCCTCTGGAAAGAGGCCTTGGACACAGCAACTTCTCAAATAATGGCAAGTGACTTGCCACTATCTATTCTCACATTACAACTGTAGTTTGTGCCCACTCCAAATGAAGATGGCTGTAATAGTGTATACCTTAGTTCAGAGTTTGTGAGGTGGATGCAGAAGTGATAGTTTGAGGGCCCCTTTACTGACTTTTAACTGCCTGGCCACTGGCCTAGCCTACAGCAGACCCTCTCCTAGAAGACCAAAATTATTTTTTCAACTGGGATAATTCACTGATGAAACAACAGATAAAAGAGCTGCATAGAAAAGCATGGCAGTGGGGCACGGTGGTCACGCCTTTAACCCCAGCACTAGGGAGGCAGAGACAGGCAGAGCTCTGAGTTCAAGGCCAGCCTGGTCTATACAGAGTTCAAGACAGTCAGAACTACAGAGATCTCAAAAAAGTAAAGCAGAAGAATGGCGATCCACGAACCTGTTAGAAAGCATGTTAGAGACCACGGCTAACAACACAGCCATTTTCTCTAGCGGCAGCTGGATGGTGTTCTGTGTCCAGGGGGTCAAAGCGCTGCGGAGGTCAACTTTTTCTAGGGTTTGTCCACCCCACTGACTTACCTCTATACAGAACATAAACCCCCTCCTCCCTCGGAGGCGTTACTGCACACTGCTATTAGACGCAGTCCTAAACACACCTGTCCACAAGTTCTTTTCCTTCAAAGACCTCGTGACACTCGTGCAGTTCCAACACAACACAGCCAATCTAGTCAAGGCCCACCAGCTTTTGCAGGAGACTGGCGCCTCTCGATGGGCTCCCAATTTGGAAAAGGATGGAAGAAAACCTGTCAGTAAGGAACCTCAGTGGGCAGTATAAACCGGCAGCGAGATGTCAGGGATGAAGGCAGCAGCTACTGTTGGTAACTGCAGTGGAGGACAATGACTGCTGTGCCAGACACCAACAGGCGGTCAGAGCTTTCCTAAAACAGCTAGAGACCTGAATCTACCTGCATGTGAGACTTCCCTAGTTTCTAAGTGCTCCACAGGGTGGGTAAAACATGACTGGAGTCTTCTCCAGCTCATGGGCTCTAGTTGGAGAGCTGTGGTCAAGCTACTTACTACATGGGTGGGACATCAAAAGACAGTAAGTTTTGACAACACAAGTGGTCTATCAAACCATAAGATAATGATAAATTTCAAACACTTTGATAGCCAAACCTTGTTTTTGTTTAAATTCCACTTTAAATGAGAAAATCGTCTGAAGCATACTATGGAATGCAGTTCATTTACTGGAAAGCTGAAACAGTATACAGATATGAAGCAGTGATTTCAGTAGAACACAGCTTCATTCTGCTTAGCATTCAGCAGCTCAAGTGAGCCATGAATCAAACCCACATATTAAATGAGCAAAAGCATGAGCTGTCAAGGTACATACAACAGCCAGTGAATGGAGCTTTTACTAACAGCCGGCACACTCTGTTCTTTTAAAGAACATTTGCTGCTTATGCCAGTATCATTTCACTCAAGCCCCATATTAGCCCAGGGAATAAGTCATTTACCCCAAGCAATCTACTGTCTCAAAGTAGAAAACAGCAGCACCACAAGGAGCCTGAACTTCTGAGGCCACACACTAATCAATATTCTCCCACAAAGGTGCCAGTGATGATCAGATCCCCAGATCTACAAACTTCCTAAATGGCTATCCTACTGACTTAAAACTATAGTTATCTCATGTGGTTGCACATCCACCATGGCGCCCGTGTGAAGGTCCATGTGAAGGTCAGAGGATTTATGAAAGTTGGTTCTCTCCTTCTGCATGTCCGTCCTGAAAATTGAACTCAAGTCCTCAGGCTTGGTGGCAAGTCCTTTAATCCAATAAGCTACCTTGTTAGCCCTCTCAACTCTGTAAAAGCTGGGCCATTTTTATTTGGGTCGAAGGCAAGGTGCCCAATTCCATGAAGAGTGCATTTATACTGCACTCGGTATGAGGACATACTAAGGAGCTGGCTAATGCAGAGCCTTGACAGAAGCTAAGACAAAAGCCCTTAGCTACGTGTGCCGTGGCATGCCTACATTTCCAGTTCTTAGGAAACTAAGGCGTGAGGAGCAGGAGCTTGAGGACAGCAGAACTACACGGCAGAACCCCACCTCCACAGCAAACAGCTTAAAGTCCTAACAAGCACTGACTGTCAAAATACCGTATCCGCAGGAAAGCTAGCGGGAAGCTGTTGGCAGCTGTAATCATGAGCCATTGACAAGTCACTGTCTTCACTGGATGGCCAATGCTAACAGACTTCCTGGGAATGTTTTACTTTTTGGAAAGGTTCTCAGGTAACCCAGACTGGCCTCAGACACGCTATACTTGCTATGTGGCTGAGGACAACCTTGAACTTCCTGATCATCTTGCCTGCATTTCTCAAGTGCTAGGATTACATGCAGATATGTGCCACCATGCTTAGTTTACATGGCTCTGGGGGCTGAACCCAATACTATAAACCACGCACACTAGGCAAGCACTCTCAGGCCAGAGAACATTCTCAACCATACTCAAAAACTTTTCAAAGTATAAAACAGACTTGTGTCCACTGGTCCCTCTTGTAACCCACTCTGGGCACAGATCACAATGTGATTCTGGAACAAGATGAGCTGACAGTCAGCATCCAGTCTTCTCTAAACTATATAAAGGAACGCTTGAATATGCTAAGCAGCTAATGACCTGAAGAACTAGCCACAATGCTCTGTGAATCTATCTGTTTTTCACTTTACTCCCAAATCAGATCCTATTTCCACTGCCCTTCAGAACAAATGTGAATTTCTTATTCCTGACACAATAATCCACTGGGCCCCCACTCTTGAAATATTTTCAAGTTTTATATGGACCTTCAGAGATTCCCTTTGTATTTAAGAATTCCTTACTCAGGTACACTAATAGGAAACATAGATAACTTACAAGCCTGAAGATATCCATACAAAGATGCTTCAAGAAAGAGAAGCCCAGTTACAATAGAGCTTTGCAATCAGACTTAACAGACTGAATTCCAGCGGGGTCAGCTCACACTGCTAGAACTTGCTATGTAAACTGAACATAAGACAACTATTTACTCTGAAAAACTGAAGGCTTTACTGTTGCTGATAATTATGAGATCAGATGAGGGGGAAGTACAGTAAGTTAAGCCTAAGAGGTCAGACCTGTAATCCCAGCAATGTGAGTAGCTGAAGCAGAAGCCTGAGTTCAAGACCAGCCTGGGCAACTTGATAAGACCTCAACTTTTTTTCAATGTGTGTTGAAGGGCTTGCTTAGAATGTACAAGGCCCTTGTTCAATCCCTAGTACAAACAAGACAAAACAAAAATCTTATTTCCATTTCCTGGGGGTGAAAGAGGTTCATCTTGGGGACTCTCTATATGTAATAAAGACACAGAACCCTGACTTTCCAGATATTCAAACAGGGTCTTCTTTACTAAGCTTTAACATATGCAGATTTTTAATTTTTTAAAAAATTTTTATTTATATGAGTGTTCTGTGTGCATGCCAGAAGAGAGAATCAGATACTATTACAGATGGTTGTGAGCCACCATATGGTTGCTGGAAACTGAACTAAGGACCTCTAGAAGATGGCTCTTAACTGCAGAGCCATCTTTCCAGCCCCCACATGCAGGTTTTTAAAAAAAGATCTGTGTGTAGCTGTTTTACCTGCATGCATGTCTATTCAGAACCTGTGTGCAGAACCTGCAGAGGCCAGAAGAGGGGGTCAGATGCCCTGGAACTAGAGCCACCACTTAGTTAGCCATCATGGGGGTGCTGGGAATCCACCCAGGTCCTCTGGAAGAACAGAGCTCTACAATGCAGATTCCTAAGTTTCCAGTCTTTTTTGGGGGGGGAGGGGGGGGGGGGGGGGGGGGGAGGTCAAGACAGGTTTCTCTGTGTAGCCCTGGCTGTCCTCGAACACAGAAATCCACCTGTCTCTGCCTCCCAAGTGCTGGGATTAAAGACATGAGCCACCACTGCTCGGCTTAAATTTCCAGTCTTAACCAATGGAATCTACCTAAATACCTAAAATTACCAACACACTTTTGTTTGTTTGACTTTGGTTTTTTGAGACAAGGTCTTATTGTATAGCTCTGGCAGTCCTAGAACCTGCTCTGTAGTAGACCTGGCTGGCCTGCAACTCACCGAGATTTGCCTGCTCTGCCTCTGAGTGCTGGGATTTAAAGGTGTACACCACTATGCTGGGCTTTTTCTTTTTAATTCCCTTCAAATCATTTCTCAAAGACAGTACAGACTTCTAGCTGTTGCCACTAAGAAGCAACACACCGAACTCTAATGGGCTCATTACCACTTTAGGCAGTGGTACACTTCATAAATAAGAAAGCCAATGAAATAGTCCTTTTTCAGCGCTCCAAGTTAAGGCAGATTTAACACAAGGCATCCCCACCACCACCTCCCTGAGCAAGTTAAGAGATGCAGAGAATCTCAGCAATACTTAAAATTTCATTTTACCACTAGGATGGCAGAGGCAGGTGGATCCCTGTGAGTTCAAGGCTAGCCTGATTACAGAGCTAGTTCCTAGACAGCTAGGGTTACACAAAGAAACTCTGCTTGGAAAACAAACAAATAAATCCCATAAGCCCGGTGGCGGTACAAAAAGCCTTCAATCCCAATGCCTTTGGGAGGCAGAGACTGATGTCCAAGTTTGAGGTCAGCCTGGTCTACAGAGAGAGTTCCAGAACAGCCAGAACTACACAGAAAGACCTTCTCGAAAAAACAAAAACAACAAATTTATTTTACATTCAGCTACAGAACTTCTACAGACAGAGGACCTGAGCTCTCTAAACCAGCAACTGTAATTGTCAGTAGTCACAGAAAGCCAACAACATGGCTTTGTCACTCTAGCAGAGAGGGAAATCCAGTATATCTTACCAACCAGTGAAAAACAGGGTTCAGGATCCTGTCCAGAAGAGGAAAACAAGTGCCCATAAGCAGAGTGGTGGATGGGGAGCCAGGGTATGGTCATCCATTACAATCATTGAGTAACTTTAGTGTAATACGAATGGATACTCACTATTGTACTGCTTGGACTAGGCAGTAACAACCCATATGAGAAACTTTTGGGTAAGTCCAACATTTGGGAAGTGTTAGGCTCCAAAACAATGTCTACAGAACCATCAGTACTAACATGCAAAGTATCTGGGAGACAGGTAGTCCTCGAAGGACTACTGAAAAGTGATGAAAAGACCCCATTTTCTTGTGCCCAGATGAAAACCTCCCAAGAATGAGTCCTGTGGCAGGCATTCTGCTAGGAACCAAACCGTCATTAGTTACAGCCTGACTTTCAAAGAACCAGAGTTGACAAAATCAGAGAAGATAAACATCACTGGATAGAGGAAAGTTTGAGCGTCAGGGTAACTTGTCACTAAGTTTCAGGCAAAATACAAGGACAATTCTGTTCTAGGCACCATGCCAGGAGCCAGAGAGGTTCCATATTCATTCTCCAGAGAAGCTTAAGTCCTGTAAAAAGCCAGTTTCACTGACAAAACGCACAATATTGCCAGATGGTAGTTTCACGGTCTGAACGAGTCCATCCCACACTCTTCCCAGTAGAGTAAGACTAATCGCCAGAAGGAACTCTCGAGGACCACCCACTTAACACCTCCCCTTCTTTCTGCAAAAAAAGAAAATTTCAAATATAAAATATCCTCGAATTTCTTCCAATACGCTTGAAATGTAGAAAGTGGAAGACGAGGTTTCCCAGGGCTGCAGAAGCCACGACCAGAGCGTGAGATGGTTGCCTGGGGTCTACACCAAGAGCTGCTGGGATTTGAACCCTGGATAGCAGGCCTGTGGGTGCAGCCGAAAGCGCAAAGCGCTCCGCTAAGGCTTCCTCCAGCCCGGGGGCGCCTGAAGGAACCGCCCGGGCCTCCCGAGACTCGCGGCCCTAGGCGCCCACCGGAGGCGTCGGCGGGGCGGCCTCCCGCCCCCGGCCTCCCGCGCCCGTACCTGCCGGACCCGGTGCAGGGCATCCACGAAGTCCTCAGCCTTCATGCTCACCGGAGCGCTCTGCCCCTGCACCAGCTCCGCCATGGCCAACCCCACCGCCACCGCCGTCGGTCGGCTTCCCCGGTCCGGCCTCCCACTCCGCTCCGGGACCCGTAGCCGGAAAGGGAAAGTCGCTCCACTTCCGGCGGAAGGGAAGAGAAGGGAAGGCACTGCCCGCTCAGAGAGAGTGATAGGTTGGGGGAAAGCGGCGTCTGTGAGGCGGGGTCTCAAAGCACATGACCGCTGTCCGGCCGGAAGTGGGGGCGTGGCCGTGGCGCGAGGGGGCCTGTCCTGGGCACAGGCTGCTGTCCGTCAAAAAGACCAGGTTGCGACCCCGCCCTCCAAAGGCGTGGGCCCCAGGTCATGAGCCGCGGTGGGACCGCCACTGAGGCTCAGGTGCGGCCGTGTAGTTCCCTGCTGTCTGTTTTGGAACTTGACGGAGGAGAAACGTGGACGTGACTCTCCCAACACCTCCCCCAAGCCGTCGAGGTGCACTGGCAGCCCCTCCCCCGAAATAGTCTTGGTGTGCTGCATTGACTGGGACTGAGCACCTTTACGTGCTACTAGGATGCTCAGTAGGGCAGTGTTCCGCCTTTGCAGGGAGTCCCAGGTCCCAGTATGGGCCACCAGTTTGCCAAGGATGGGTTTGATGACACCGCTCAAGAAGCCTGGTGTCCTCTTTCACATTCTTTGCTAGGGTAACAGGAAATACCATAGGACCATCCTTGCTTCCAGGCCTGCTGAGGCAAGAGACCTTTAGGAATGTTTGAATGCTTGGGGAAAAAATAGGAACAGTAGTGATTTTTCAAGGCCGGGAATCTTACTTAGAATATGTTGCTTCTGTTAGAACGAAAAGTTACACCCCACTGTGCCAATACGTTTGTGGATTTGCACAGGAAGATCAGGAGTTCAAAGTCATGATGACTTAGTTCTAGGCCACCCAGGGCTAGTTACCTGAGACTCAATTTACCCTTTCCTTCCATCCTTTGTTTCTGTGTGTGCATGTAGGATGTGTTACCACATTCATGTGGAAGTCAGGACAACTCGCTAGAGTTGGTTATCTCCTTCCACCATGTGGATCCTGGGAATCAAACATAGGTTAGGTCTGGCAGCAAGCACACTGCTGAGCCCACCTCATCAACCCTGGGGCTCTCCTTTTGACTTGTATTCCTGGAGTTTGACACAAAGTAGGTGCTTAGGAAACTAATTCTGAGTTGAGTAACAGTGACTGAATGATTCCTAGATTATGGCAAAATCAAACAATCTGACCAACAGTTGAAGCTGATCACTTTTGGACAGATCATTTCAAAACCTGTAGGGAAGACTGAGTCAGCACTCTGGATGGTGGAGAGTTTTCACTGTCTATGCTTGAAAGATCAAACACAGAGCTTCAACTTTAAGGACAGACATGGTCCTACTTGACGTCCATCCAACCAGGGATGCCCCTATTTTTACTGTTTACACCTTTGAGGAAATACTGCTCCTGCTGGTTCCCCCTGTGAGTGGAAATGGGATAAAGACATTAACTGCCAAGAGTATTGCCTTACAAAAGTCACAGACCTAGCAAGGATGACAAGGTTCTGTTTCACCCTTTCTGGTTGAGTAAACTCTGGTCTGATCAATTATCTCTGGGGAGACCAGAAGGGGAAGATGACTCTGCCCTGGTCAGGTACTGTGGGATATTCTTCAATCCAGAGTCTCATTGTCAAACACTTATTACAACCTCCCTGTTGATTTGGTTGGCTCCTGGTATTTGTTCAAGGAATACATGTAAAGCATTTTGTCCAGTCAGGCAGTGGTGGCACACACCTTTAATCCCAGCACTCAGGAGGCAGAGACAGGCAGATTTCTGAGTCCGAGGCCAGCCTGGTCTACAGAGTGAGTTCCAGGACAGCCAGGGCTACAGAGAAACCCTGTCTCAAAAAACCAAAAAAAAAAAAAAAAAAAAAAAATTGTCCAAATAGGACAGGGAAAGCATTTTAGACATTGACTGCAGAAGTGTAGCTGCCACGGCCCAAGTGGTCTGCAGGTAGGATCCTAGTCTTAATTTGTTTAATTAAAGCATTAAGAGTAATCCCAAACTTTCAAAAAGGCACTGGGTTTTTGTTTTCCCTTGTGCCTTTTTCTGTAGTTAACTTTGATGTGCTTACTCATTCAAATGGAATTCAAACGTAAATGGGAAAGGAAAGCCTAGCTGGGATTGGCTGCAACAAAGGACTGACTGTGGAGACTCAGTAGGAGGAAAAGGAGGTGAGGTCACTCTGAGCTACACAACAAGGATTAGCCCGTGCTTGACCAGGTCTCAAAACAACAACTAAAACCCAAACAAACTGCATATACACTGTGGTTGTGAGTAGCTTTGCCTCTGACAGTCTGACTCTTCCTAGGGCTAGAGAGACAGCTCAGCCAGGAAAGGAAGTGCTTGCTGCACACATGGTTCTGGAGCTGCAGGAAATGGTTGATCCAGTAAGAGATCTTGCTGCTCTTGCCAAGACCCAACTTTGGACCCCAGCACCTACCTCAGATGACTCAGAACCTCCTTAAAGTCCAACCTCAAAGGATATAACACTCTCTTTTGTCCTGCTCGAGCACTACACAAGTGTGGGACACACATTAAAAAATGTATTTTTTAAAAAATACTTAGCCAGGTAGTGGTGGCACAGGCCTTTAATCCCAGCACTTGGGAGGCAGAGGCAGGTGGATTTCTGAGTTCGAGGCCAGCCTGGTCTACAGAGTGAGTTCCAGGACAGCCAGGGCTACACAGAGAAACCCTGTCTCGAAAAACCAAAAAAAAAGAGGAAAGAATTAGTGGGGTGTATGTCACAGAACTAGACTTTAGGTTTCAAAAGTCCGAGCTAGGTCCAGTCTCTCTCTCTCTCCCTCTCTCTCTCTCTCTCTCTCTCTCTCTCTCTGCCTGAAAATCAAGATATACAACTCTCAGCTACTGCAGCAGCACCATGCTCCCACCATGATAACAGACTAATTCTCTGAAACCATCAGCAAGCCCCCAACTAAATGTTTCCTTTTATAAGAGCTACTTTGGTCATAATGTCTCTTCACAGCAACAGAACAGTAAACTAAGACATGGAGACCAGAGGATTTGTCTAGCCAAATTGGGGAGTGCCAGTTTCATTGAGAGAGCCTACCTCAAAAAATCAGATGGTCAGCAAGGTGGGCTGTGGTGGCACAGGCCTTTAATCCCAGCACGCAGGACGCAGAAGGAGGTGGGTTATCTGTGAGTGTGAAGGAAGCCTGGTCTATAGCGCAAGGTCCAAGAAACAGAAGGACAGCAATGGAAGGAAGACATCCAACATGGTCCTGTGTGAAAACATACACCCATGCACTTGTACAAAGAGCGTACACATGCATGTGTAAGTAAACCAGTCGTTTTTCTCTCTGAGATTTGGGGACATCTTAACCGATGACATTGAAATGCTTCCTCCTTCTAGACGTGATGGCATACAACTCTAATCCCAGCATGCTGAATGCAAAGGCAAGCAGATACCTGTGAGTTCCAGGCTAGCCTGCTCTACACAGTGAGTTCTAGGCTAACCAGATCCTATACTAAGAAAAGGGGTGGAGCTGTAGAGGTGGCTTAGCAGTTAAAGGTGTTTTGTTGGGGCAAACACATTAAGGAGTGCTTTCCTGAAGTCATACAGGTGAAAGGCTAAGACAGTCTCATGAAGGAAGGGTTAGCTGAAGTAGGCACACGTAAAAGACTGTTCTGCTAAAGCAAGCGCATGAAAGGACTCGTGATGAAGGATTCTTTGCTAACAACACGCATGTATTGGTCTGCCTTACATTCTGTAGTTGAGCTGCATTTGTCAGGACTCCATAGAGAGAAAAGCACCAAAAAACTTCGGGTGATGTGCTGCAGTTTGTTGCTGCTTCCTCGAACTCGGACTGATTGGCAGAGTGATGTCAGTTGAGACAGACTCACATGCTGAGGCAAGACCCATGGAGGACATGTGATGTTTGGGGGGATATAAATAGGCCCGATGGACTGTGACAGAGGCTGAACTCGGCTTGCTTCTAGAGCTAGCTGTATGACGCTTGTTGGTCTTGCAACTTTGCTGATCTTTGTTTCACTGAGAGAGACACAGCAGAGAACTTTTCTGGGGTTCCTGTTGGCCCTGGTCCCTCCTGCTGACATGTTGAGGCTGAGGCCTGACTGTCTGCTAGGTAGTGCCACCAGTGCTGATTCGTGTGCACTATTCCAACTCTACTGAACAGGACTACTGATCTATCCATAAAGTGTTCAAAAGGATTGAGCTGCCTCTGCTAAACTGCTGATTTCTAGACAACACGGATGGGAGTTGCTCCAAAGAACCTTTCTAAACAGGTCCGCTTCCCCTGTATCCTTCCTCTCTCACTACCTCTGGTGGGCAGTGAGCTACAAGGGAGGTTAAAACATTTAAGAACCATCATTAAAAATAGGTTTTAAAAAGATTAAAGTTACACCATTCTTAGCCACTGAGCCATCTATCTAGACCTTTGTTTTGCTTGAGACAAGGAAGGACTCTGGGTAGTTAGGAGTCAAGAAACCAGAGAAAATGGATGTGTCTCATTGACAAATTGACCCTTTCATGATTTCATACCATCTCACTTTGTTCTCAGTAATACTCTTTTAGAGACAACTGTTTGATACGAATGCAGCTATTCCCACCTTATGGTTATTACTGTTTGCTTCAGTTCAGGGGCTGGTAAAATAGTTCAGTAGGTAAAGACTCTTGCTGCCAATCAGTGGTAGCACATTGTGTGTGTGTGTGTGTGTGATCATGTGTGTACTGTCTTCCATGTAGAAGTTACTGTTCTGTTGCTGTGAAGAGACATTAGGACCAAAGCAACTCTTATAAAAGAAAACATTTGCTGGGCAGTGGTGGCACACTCCTTTAATCCTAGCACTCGGGAGGCAAAGGCAGGCAGATTTGAGTTCGAGGCCAGCCTGGTCTACAGAGTGAGTTCCAGGGCAGCCAGGGCTACACAGAGAAACCCTGTCTCGAAAAACAAAACAAAACAAAAAGAAAAAAGAAAGAAAAAAAGAAAAGAAAAGTAAAGAAAACATTTAATTGGGGATGTCTTAGGGTTTTACTGCTGCGAACAGACACCATGACCAATGCAACTCTTATAAGGACAACATTTAATTGGGGCTGGCTTACAGGTCAGAGGTTCAGTCCATTATCATCAAGGCGAGAACATGGCAGCATCCAGGCAGACATGGTGCAGGAGGAGCTGAGAGTTCTACATCTTCATCTGAAGGCTGCTAGCTGAATACTCACTTCCAGGCAGCTAGGATGAGGGTCTTAAAGCCCACACCCACAGTGACACACCTACTCCAAGGCCACACCTCCAAATAGTGCCACTTCCTGGGCCAAGCCTATTCAAAACATGACGGGGGCTTTGCTTATAGTTTCGACAATTAGTCCATTAACATGGACTAGCATGAGGGCAGGCATGGAGCTCCAGCAGTGGCTGAGCATTCCACATGGCCTGCATTTGATCCCCAGAACCCGTGTAGTAGAAAGAGAACTGACTCCTAAAAGTTGTCTTCTATACATGCACTGCTGATGTATGTACATGCCCTCTGCTGACTAAGTACAAATATAAATAAATAAATTCAATCCAGGAGCCACCAGGCAGGCTGACTGGTAAGGGAAGTTGCCACAAAGGCTTATAACTAGGTTTAATTCCTGGAAGTGAGAAAGTGAAAAAGAGGCAGCACTTATGCATGGGAACACATTTACACACACACACACACACACACACACATGGGGGTGGGGGTAGGGGGAGATGACTCAGAGGGTAAAATACTTATTGTGGAAGCGTTAGGACCAGAGTTCAAAACCCTAATGTCCACATAAATGCTAGGACGGCACGGCAGCTCACTTGTAATCCCAACTCAGGGGAGACATACCGGGAGTAGCTGGATAGTTAAATTTGTTAAATTAGTATGCTGCCTTGGCTTTACTTGACAGAGGCAAATTGCTCGTCAAATTTGACAGTTTCTCTCAAGCGTGGCATGCATCCTACTAGCTATGGGCAAGAGTTCTTACTGCAGGACCAAAGAGATGGCGTCAGGGGTGGAGGTGGTGGCAGCAGCATAGTGTACTTGCATGTTGAGCAAGCTTGATGATCCAAGTCCAATCTCTGAAAACCAGGGTGAAAGGGGAGAGCTGACTCCCACAGTTGCCCTCCTCCTACAACCACGCAGGGGCAAGTGCACACCCCCCTCACATAGACATAAGGCACACCCAAACAAAGTAAAACTAACTTCTCATCCTGTGACGTTGGGTATTGTACTCTTTTTTTTTTCTTCTTTTTAATGTTTCTTTTATTTATTTTATTCTGTATGTTTGAATGCTTTGCTTGCGTGTATATATGTGCACCATGGGCATGCCTAAGGAGGTCAGAGGTGAGCGTCAAATTCCCTAGAATTGAAATCAAGGATGGTTGTGAGCAAACGTGTGAGTACTGGGAACTGAACCCATGTCCTCTACAAAAGTAGTGAGTGCCTGTAACCACTGAGCCATCTCCTTGGCATTCCTCCCATTCTTTCTTTAAGTGACAGAGTCTCTCATCTTGGGGACAGTTGTCTAGTGGATACTCATGTCTCTGATCTCAATTCTGTCCCCTACCAAACCTTCAGGCAAGTATGTGTGGTGCTTTCAGGAAGCCCCAGGACACGGTAACCATGGTTCACTTTGGCCCGGTCATCTGACCAAGCTGCCGAATAAGGAACATGTGATTGAGGCCCTGTGTATTCAGGTTCAAATTGCCTGGGCACCAGAAGATTCATATGTCAAAGCAGAGGGGCTTCACCTAGTTTAATAGGAACAGATTTGAAGACATGAGGTCTGGGAAGCAGCTCACCCCTGAGGGCTGGGGTGCAAATCTGTTCCTAGCTGAGGTCTCCCCCACAAATAGTAAACCCTGCAACCCCGAGGCTTTCCACTGTTCTGAGTCCCACACTCTAGCAATCATGGTTCACTAATAACTCTCATATCCAGCCTACAAAAAAAGATAGGCAGGGTCTCCTGTAGCCTAGGCTGATCTTAAAGATCACAGTTTAGCCAAGGATGATCTTGAACTTCTGATCCTCCTGCCTCTACCTTCTCAAGGTTAAGATTACAGATGGTGGGCTGGAGAGATGGCTCAGTGGTTAAGAGTGCTGCCGACTGCTCTTCCGAAGGTTGTGAGTTCAAATACCAGCAACCACATGATGGCTCACAACCAACCGTAATGAGATCTGATGCCCTCTTCTGGGGTGTCTGAAGACAGCTACAGTGTACTTACCTATAATAAGTAAATAAATCCTTAAAAAAAATTAAAAAAAAAAAGATTACAGATGGTTTATACAGTTCTGGCCGTCTGGGTGTTAAGCGTGGTAGGCATGAACTTGACTAAGAGCTATGTCCCCAGACTCAATACTTACTATTATCAGAATTTAAATATTTTTTCAAAATTAATGATCATATGCTTGTAATTTTGTTTTTATGTTATGGCTAAATATGCATAACATATAATTTGCTGTTTTAATAATTTTTTCAGTCACGGTTCAGGGTGAACACTCACAGTGCTGGTGATGGCGGCTGTGGTGCACACCTCTTACACGCACTCGGGAGGCAGGTGGATCTCTGTGAGTTCAAGGCCAGCCTGGTCTACAGATCAAGTTCCAGGACAGCCAAAGCTGAAGTGAAACCCTGTCACCAAAAACAAAACAACAGCAACAAAAAAGGGACTCCATTTTCTTTACTGAGGCAGAGTCTCTCACTGAACCCAGAACTTACCAATTCCTGCCAGTTTAGCTACCATCTTCCCCTGGGAACCCCCCTGCCCGTATGCTTTCTGAATGCAGGGATGACAAGCAGGCAGCCAAGCCTACCAGGTCTTTATGTAGATACCGGGCATGGACCTCAGGTCTTCAGGCTTTCAAAGCAAGGACTTTGCCTACTGAGCTCCATTACACAGCTTCTTTATTTTCCTGTTAAGTTTGAATAATAATCTGCCTATAGGCACTCAACATCTGGATTTCCATCACTGGCGGGCTGGGTAGCTTTTTCCTTGGGCTGCTGTGAATCTTACCGCAATGGACACAAATTATGGACACATGCTGGAGGCTTTGCTTTCTATAAAACTGGATTTTGATTCAAATTCTCTCACAGACATGCTAATCTCCAGACAGATGAGTTATCTTTATAATCCTGCCACTGGGGAGGCTGAGGCAGGAGGATCTCTATGAGTTCATAGTGAGTTCCAAGTTCACCCTGGGCTATATAGTGTGAGGCCCCGTCTCAAGAAATCCCCTAAGCACTAGTTCTTTCTCTGTGTCCCCTCAGCCATTATTCCTAGGACACCTCCATTCCTTTCTGACTCCCCACTGACCCACTGACCTACTCTCTGGATGGGACTTCACAGCTGCTACATAGCTGGGAACCAGATCACTTCTTTGCTCAGTCCACAGCAGAGAAGCATCTTCCTGCCATAGGTGGGGATTAACAGAGACCCACAACTTGACAGTGTACAGAATGTGGAGGACTTTGAAGCACTCAGCACTAAATGGAGTGTCTTGATCAAACCCTTCCCTTCAAGGCTCCAGGGTCTTGTGGAAGAGGATAGAAAGACTCCAAAGACACAGCATCAGCTAGCCACAACTGGAGTGATGCACATATGAACTCACAGAGACAGTGGCAGCAAGCACAAGACCTGCACAGATTCAAACCAGACAAAAGCCCAGCACACGGAAGGAGACATGGACACAAAAGCCCTACCCCTAACCAAGAAGCTATCTGCAATTGGTAGCTGCTGGAAATCAGTTTTCTTCAATGGAGGGGCACTTGGTGTATCAACCACATCCTAGGGTAGGCTCTGTCCCCATGAGTAGTCTGCCAACACAAAACAGACTCAATGTTTTTGTGTGCTTTCTTTTGTTGTTGTTATGGTTTGATCTTTTTGTTTTGTTTTATTTTCTTGGTTTTTTTTTTATTTTGTTTCTTCTGGGGTGGTTCTTTTTGTTGATAGAGAAAGAGAGAGAGAGACGCCATGAAGTTCAGTGTGTGTGGGGGGAACAGTCTAGAAGGACTTACCAGAGGGGAAAGAATGTGATCAAGATGTATTGTCTGAAAAATATTAAAAATAATTTTAAAAATACAATTTTACAAGCTCCCAAAACAAAACAACAGATTGAGAGATGGTTCTGTGGGCTCTTAGTGGGGGTGGAGACAGGAAGGATGACACCAAGTGTAGCAAAAAACTTTGTATCAAAAGACAAGGTGGGCCAGGCCTGTGGTGTACACCTTGAATCCCAGCAATCGGGAGGTGCAGGCTAGAGGATGTCTGAGAGTTACAAACTAGCCACCGCTGTCTCTAAAACAAAAAGCCGAAGGGGGGAGCATCAAGGGTAGGAAGGGGTGGGAGGGGCAGGGGACAGATGGACTTGGAGGGGTGGGCAAGGCCTTAAATCAACCAGGAGTGGATCTGGTAATGTCTTCCTCCTTCCTGCTGTCACAGAGGTGGAATTTTCTTTGGAAGCTTTGCATTTTTCCTGTTTCATGGCAGCCTTGTTCTGGTGAACTGTTCATTGTTCTCCTCCCTGACACCAGAGTCAGGACCAAGCCAAGAATAACAGTTAGGCTGCAGCACAGTGAGCTCCCAGGAAGCCCCTGACCAGGCCTAGAATCCGGATGAGCTGCCTCACTCACACGTCCAGCTTCAACCCCACTCATCCCCATTGGTCCAGCAAGATGGCTGGGTAAGTAACAGCACGCCATGCGAAGCTGCCACCTGTGCTTCAGTCCCTGAAACCTACAGTAGAAGCAGAGAACTGACTCCCTGACCCCCACACACCAGCACAAATGTGACTGTGTTCATACCATGTGTCACTACACCAGGCTTTTTTTTTTTTAAAGATGTATTTATTTTATGTGTGTGAGTACACTGTAGCTGTCTTCAGACACACCAGAGGAGGGCATCGGATCCCATGACAGATGGTTGTGAGCCACCATGTGGTTGCTGGGAATTGAACTCAGGACCTCTGGAAGAGCAGTCAGTGCTCTTAACCGCTGAGCCATCTCTCCAGCCCTACACCAGGCTTTTGAGACAGCGTCTCACTGTATATCTCGGCTGGCCTGGAACTCACCACATAGCTCCACCTTCGGCTCCAGCCTCCCGAGTGCAGAGACTGCTGATGTGCAGCACACCCCTTGGAGCCCTTTTATTTCAAATTCTGCATAAGTCAGTGGATAGGTGGGAAAGAAGCACAACTTCCTGTTGCAGACTGAGGCTTGGGTACCCCCAGGGACTATGTATGGCTTGCTGGCAAAGGCAGAGTAAGTAAGGCATTGTGAGATCAAGGATGAACTTCCAGATGTCAAGAGTCCCAGCCAACCCACTGGGCTGCCATTGCTCAATCTCTTTTTTTGGTTTTTCCCGAGACAGGGTTTCTCTGTGTAGCCCTGGCTGTCCTGGAACTCACTCTGTAGACCAGGCTGGCCTCCAACTGAGAAATCTGCCTGTCTCTGCCTCCCAAGTGCTGGGATTAAAGGCGTGCACCACCACTGTCCGGCTGCTCAATCTCTTAAAAACAAAACATTTATTTGTATTTTATGTGTATGAGTGTCTGTGTGCAAGTATGTGCATCATGTGCATGCTTTGTGTTCAAAGAGGTCAGAAGAGGACATCAGATCCCCTGGAACACATGCAGATGCTAGAACTGGGGACCTTGGGTCTCTGCAAGAGCTTCAGGTGCTCTTAACCAGTGAGCCACCTTGCCAGCCCTTCCCGGCCATCTTTTCTTTCAAGTCAGGGTCTCATGTAGCCCAGCTTTGCCTTGAACTCCATATGTAGCCAGTGATCACCTCAAGCTTCTCATCCTCCTGCCTCTGTTTTCCAAGTGCTGAGCATAGGGGATATTCTGTCTTGACATGTATCTCTGCCAAGCACTTAGTTCAGTAGACTGAACCTCTTCTTCTTTTGGCTCTGGCATGTGTCTATCAAAAGATACATATTTTTAAAGCCAGGTATAGTGGTGTACTCCTTTAATCCCAGCATTCAAGAGGCAGAGGCTGGTGGATCTGAGTTTGAGGCAAGCCTGGTCTACAGATCAAGTTTCCGGACAGCCAGGTGAAGTGGAAACTTAAGGGTTCTTAGGGAAGTCAGTTTGTGCTGGACAGCGTTTTGCTGGGGGCAAATACATGAAGGAAGGTTTCATTGAAGTGGACAAAGGTGAAAGGCTAAAGCGGATTCGTGAAGGCATATTTGGCTGAAGCAGACACAGGTGAAAAGATGTTCTGCTAAAGCAAGCTCTTGAAAGGACACACATGTATTGGTTTAGATTATATAGCGTAGGTGAACTACATTTGTCGGGACTCCATAGAGAGAAACACACCAAAGAACTTCCGGTGGCGTGCTGCAGTTTCTTGACACTTTTTGAGACTCAGGCTGACTGGCAGAGTGATGTCAGCTGAGCAAGACATGTGCTGAGGCAAGATACATGGAGGACAAACATCAGGTGATGTTTGGAGGGCATATAAATAGAATTCAATGAACAATGGCAGAGGCTGAGCTTGACTTACTTATAAAATGCTAACTGTACAATGTTTGTTGGTCTTGCGTCTTTGCTGATCTTCCTGAGAGAGGCACAGCCGAGAACTTCTCCTGGCGTCCCTCCGGGTCCCTCTGGCAGCTTCGTGCCAAGGCTGAGGCCTGGCTGTCTCTGCTAGGTGGTGCCACTGCTGCTGATTTTGTGTTTGCTATCCCGACTCTACTGAACTAGACTGCTGGTGTGTCTGTGAGTGTTTGCAAGGGGATTGGGCTGCTACTGCGGACCTGTGAACTGAACTGCTGATTTCCTGACATCACAGACGAGAGTTGTTCCAGAAAACCATTTCTAAACAGGTCCATTCCCCGTATCCTTTCTTTCCCACTACCTCTAGTGGGCAGTGAGCTAAAAGGAGGTTAAAATGTGTAAGAATCATCATTAAAAATAGGCATTGAAAAAATTTAAGTTACATCCAGGGCTACGCAGAGACCTGCTGTTACTTTTGTTGAGAAAGGAACTCACTATAAGCGCTGGCTGGTCTACTTGCTGCATAGACCAGTCCAGTCTTGAGCTTGTGCTAGCCCTCACGCCTCCTCCTCCTGAGGTCTGATTTGCAGGCTTTAGGATATTTGCTGTTTGCTCCCTGAAACAAGCTAAGGGTGCATACACCAATCACAGGAGTTATTTCATGGGGCAACTGAGCGGACGTTAAAATGAGTAGGAAGCCCCATAGCCAGATGCAGCAAAATGAGAGCAGAGGGGCTGGCAAGATGGTTCAGTGGGTAGAGACATTTGCCTCCAACCTGAGTTTGATTCTGGGGCTCACTCACATGGCGGAATGGAAGAACAGAACCCAGCAACTTGTCCTTTGACTTCCTACACAAGGCATGATGCTGGTGTGCCCCTACACAAGCTGTACAATGTTTGTAATAAAGTTGAAATAATATAAAATAAGAAAAACTAGACCCAAGAATTTATTAGACATAGCAAACTGAGAAAAGGGTGTGACCCTGTCACCTTGACCCCATAAAGAGGACACTAGCCACCCAGTGCTGTAATGATGTTCTAATGTGCTTTATTGTTGCTGTGATAGCATGCTTGGGCCCAAACCAACATGAGTAGAAAAGGGTTTATTGGCTTACACTTCTGGGCCATAATCCGTTGAGGGAAGTCAGAGCAGAAACTGAAGCAGAGATTGTGGAAGACTGCTGCTTTCCGTCTTGATCATTGATTTATGTTTAGCTGGCATTTATTTATTTATTTACTTATTTTGTTGGGTTTTCTCTGTGTAGTCCTGGTTGTCCTGAACCTTGTTCTATAGACCAGGCCTCTGCTTCCCAAGTGCTTATACGGCTTAGACCCATCTGCCTAGGGATGATGCCGCCCACAGTGGGCTGGACCCTCTCACATCAATCAGAACAGTTTCTTATGATGGACATGACCACAGACCAATCTGATCTGGGAAGTTTCTCAACTGAGTTATTCTCTTCCCAGGCAACTCTAGGCTGTGTCTGTTGACAATAAAAAGCAACCAGTAAAGATGACAGCCTGTCAGCTGACCACCTGTTATGTCAAGGGTCCCATAGGCAGAGACCCTCTTACTGCCCCAGGGACTTGAACTCTGCTCAGGCCCCATTGTTGAGGTGTCAGTCCACTCTCTCATTCATCCATCTGTATCCATCTGGACAAGTTCTGACCCTTCACCTCTGTGGCCTCCACAGTCCTGCACCTGAGTTCTACAGCCCCAAAGCTGGCTCAGACTTAAGACCCTAGGGCTTGATTCTGTAGCAGCATCTTGAACAGGGCTTCCTCTTAGCTGACACCCACCCTACCAACTCTATCGGCTTCTTCCCCATGCTCCTTGTTGAATCCTTCGGACACTGTTGCTGTGCCCTTTCTTGACTTTTGCAGTCATTCCATGTGATGTGTCATCTGAATTGATATTAATAACTAAGATCAGAATAAAAGACTTCAATTAGCTGTCAAGGGCATCAGGACTCCCAGGCAAACAAACCACCAGCAAGAAAACCACAGTCCCTTGTGCTTTTTCGCTATTATGTAAATTACAGCATTGTGATGCTGGGCTGTGGCACACACCTTTATCCCAGCACTCAGGAGGCAGAGGCAGGCAGATCTCTGTGAATTTGAGGCCAGCCTGGTCTACAGAGTTCCAGGACAGTCAGGGCTATACAGAGAAACCCTGTATGGGGGTCGGGGAGAGATTCTGCCCGTATCTTGGTTCAGCAGCCAGGATCTCATTGAGATGCCAGGATGCCAAGGGCACAAGGAGTGCAGTATGCTAAGCCCTGGTGGCTGGTTCGGCCAAGAAAACAACGGTCAAAGAGCCCATGCACAATCACCCTCAGACTTCGAGGCTAGCCTCTTAAGGAGCACACAGCACTGAGGGGCTAGGGCTGCCCTGTCTGAGAAACCTGTGTAGGTTTGATTGAGCCAGATGAGAGAGGCCCTCCAGCAGGGGGTAGGTTTATGTCAGTTCCTCTGCCATAGTTGGTGCTCTGGCTAGAGTCCCTCAAGTTTTAGAGCCTCCGTACATTAACTTTTACTAACTCTGTGGTCAAGAGGGCTGTCTGGACAATTGAACTGGGCATTTTCAGGCTTGGGGCTGTCTGTGCCCGGGACTGCAGTGAGAAGCTTCATAAGAGCAAGAACGGCAAAGTCTGCAACGACTGGGGGACATAGGACGACTCCTTTTCCTTATTAAGCTTCCCATTTTCTTCTGTAGCCTCAGGCAGGTGAGATCAGGCTTCATAATCTGGAAGCTGCCCCAGGACATTTGCACTGCTCAACTAGTGGCTTAGGGCTTCCAATAGAGGTATGCAAGCGAGCAAGACAAAAGGCCAGCTGCTTACACCCTGAGGAGCTGTGGAGCAGTAGCCTATCCCTCTGGCCCTGACTACCTGCCATTGCCCTCCAGAAACTAGGCGATCTGTCCAGGAGAGGTTTGGGACCTAGACTGCTCTTGTGAGTAACATGAAACAGATGTAATCTCTGCATCATAGGAGAAGCTGAGGCAGGAGGATTGCTGAAAGTTTGTGACCAGCTGGGCTGTTACAGAGTAAGACCCTGTCTCACAAAGAAGAGGAAGAGGGAGGAGGGGAGGAGGGATGGGAATGAGGACAAAGGTCAGCAATCCAAGCAGAACGTCCTTACAAAGGCACTTAGGACACTGATACAAGATCACAGCTTAGAGCCCACCTAGACTGCAGATCTAGCTCCAGGGCAGTCTACACAACTCAGTGAGCCGCTCTCCCAAAACAAAGTTAAAAAAGAAAAGATTGTGGGGTGGGGTCATAATTCAATTGTAGAGCACTGCCTAGTGTGTGTGCGGTGTAGGGTTCATTGCCTGGGGAAGAGGAATGTGTAGAAATCAAAGTTTCCAGAAAAATCCACACGTGTGTGAAAGATTTAAGACAGCTAATTGGCTGGTTAGAATGTCGTGATCATGGGGAGTTGGAATGTCGCCGGACCAAAGCCGCATCTTGGTGGGCTCTCTATAGATCCTGAGTAGCCAGCGATTCATTGACCATCCCTGTGCACGACCCCACATCACTGTGATTATGGTATAAATCCTTCTGGAATGTTTTAACGAAGAGACTACTATGTTCACCAGCCTCCAAGCTGAGCCTGTCATCAGATCAGATCTGAATCCTGCACCAGAGACTTCCTTCCTTCCCTGCTTTGCCGTAAGCCACCTACTGGGTGTTCCCACCAACATATTTTGTTCTGTAACTATGAAAAGTTCATGAGACCATGTTGGGACACAATATTTGGCATTGACCAAAGTCTACTGGGCTGCGGCTGCTTATGTTAACTCCAGAACAAACCATCCCTTATTCTCTTCGTGTTGAGAACTATGTTTGGCAAGGTGGTGGTATGGGGCATGGCACACAGAGGCTCCTAGAAAGAGGACCCCTTATATCAACACTTTATTGTTTAGGAGACTAAAGCAGGGAGACATCAGGGAACTTACATGGCTAGAGTGTCTGAGACCCCCTCAGAAAGACACATAAGATCTGCTGGGGATGTACCTCATTGGCAGAGCCCTCAGCCAGAATGCGTAAGGTCCTGGATTCAATTCCTAATAAGTGTCTGGGTGTCATGGTGAGAGAAAGCAGCGGATGCAGAACGACAGCAAAGAGTTCTAGGACCCTCTGAGTTGGGCACATTAAAAAAACCTCCACAAATTCCCACCAAGAGGTGGGTTCCCTAACCTTGAATCCGGGGGTCTTGTGGCTGTTTCTGCTTGCACAGCAGAGAAGTGATACAATGTGAATTGTCCAAAATGAGGATGCAAAAACTGCACAGCTTCCCAGGGAGATGTCCACCATCCTTGTCAGCTCAGTACAGGACATGCCTTCTAGACTACATATGACTCCTGTCCCTAGGTATTAGAGTCGCCTCTGACCTTTGGCAGGTTCCCAGTTGGAGTTGTAGACATCAAGGGTAAAGAAAGACAAGTCTTTCCCTTGGGTTACGTCAGACTTTCTTTTCAAAGATTGTGACTTTGTAGCTAGGCAGTGGTTGTTAGATACTCGTCTCCATTCAAGGGCAGGAAAAGCATTCCCTGCCTTGATCTCCCTTTGTAAATGTCGTCTGTTTGTAAACTTTGTAAACTCTCAAGGCAGGGAAGTGGCCAGGGCCCAAGACTCTAGCAGCCAGGTCCCTCTCCCAGATCCCCTGCGTTAACTGTCACAAAGGTCATCACCACTCCCTCAACAGGACCCTCCCCAGATTATGCTAATTTTAGGTGAAAAGTCTAAACAAAAGCCACCAATCCCTGAATAGGAAAACCCATCAACCCTCACCCTGGAAAGCTCTCCCCCCCTCCCCAAGCATCCCTATATAAGCACCCGTGCTTTATCCAATTCCCTGCTGCTGTCTGCTCCCTCCTGCGAGCATAGGTCCACCCCTCCTTTCCTGGACTCTCCAATCAATCTCATTCATGAGATTTGCTGCCTGGTGTGACTCTTTCATCGGAAGAGAAGAAGCAATGAAGACAAGGGAAGAGAAGGAGCAGGGCTGAGGCTCCTGAGCTCCTCAGCTCACCCTCCCCTGGGCGCTGCACAGCCTGTGCTGAGGAGGTTTTCCTCTCAGAGCTGTGTGCTTCCTGCCCTTCCCCCACCCCCCACCCCAGGAGAAAGGCCAACAATGCCATTTACCTTTAATCCCAGCACTGGGAGGCAGGGGCAAACATTTTTTTATATTGTTTTGGCTTTTCAAGACAGGGTTTCTCTATGTAGCTGTGACTGTTCTGAACTCACTCTGTAGACCAGGCTGGCCTTGAACTCACAGAGATCTGCCTGTCTCTGCCTCCTGAGTGCTGGAATTAACGGTGTGCGCCACCATGTCTTAGTTAAGGGACCCCATTGCTGTTGAAGAGACAACATGACCATAGCAACTCTTCTAAAGAAAACATTTCATTGGAGCTGGCTTGTAGTTTTAAATGTTGAGTCCATTATCATCATAGTGGGAAACATGGCAGCATTCAGACAAATATGGTGCTGGAGAAGGCGCTGAGAGTTCTTCATCTTGATCCACAGGCATCAAAAGGAGACTGTGTGTCACAATGGGCATAGCGTGAGCATATGAGACCTCAAAACCCACTCCCACAGTGACACACTTCGTCCAACAGGGCCACACCTCCTAATAGTGCCACCCCCATGGGTCAAGCATTCAAACCCATGAATCTATGGGGGCCATTCCTGTTTAAACCACCACATATCATGCACGTCCTGTTCTTTAAAAAAAAAAAAAAATTATTTGTTTTATGTATGTGAGTCCACCGTCACTCTCTAGACACACCAGAAGAGGGCATCAGATCCCATTACAGATGGTTGTGAGCCACCATGTGGTTGCTGGGATTTGAACCCAGGACCTCAGGAAGAGCAGCCAATGCTCTTAACCACTGAGCCATATCTCAAGCCCTGAACATGTAATTTCAAAAACTTTAAACTTTTGAGTCAAAAATAAGTGAGTGGGATTTCTTGTCTTATAAAGAATTTCTCTTCATAGATGAAATCATAAAATATCTTGTGTGAAGTGTTTAGATTTACAGATGAGGCTTAACTCAGTTCAACTCCAGGCCATTAACCCTTTTGATTATAAGTAAGCTTGATCGTTGTTGAACACCCTTGATAGTGGTGCTTCTAGGGACATAAGCACTTGCTCTATAGCAAATTTCGGCTTTATGAGATGGGTAAGAAGCCTTTTGACTCATTCTCAGCTCCCTTAGACACCTTAGTGTGACCCTTAGTCACCCCATATATATCAGCCTGGCTTATAACACCCCACCTTGAGGATAGAACTGGGGCCTGGAGACAGAGAAAGAGAGAGAGAGAGAGACCCAGAGAGAGACAGAGTCACAGACACAGAGACACAGACAGAGACACAGGCAGAACAACTTGCAGGCACTGGTTCTCTCCTTCCATGTCTCAGTATTGAACTCAGGCCATTTATCTTTTTGGCAAACTCTTTACCTGCTGAATCAGGTGCCACTTCCTTTCTGACTATCTTGGGAAACCCTGGAGTGGAAACTTATAGTCTGTCTGTCTATCTATCCATCTGTCTGTCTGTCTGTCTATCCACGCATGCACACACACACACACACACACAAACACTTGTAGCCTCAAGTGACCAACCTTTTGTGACCTTTGTGTGTCAGCCTCTCAGGTGCAGAGATTTCGGCGTGACCCACTATACCCCACTCACTGTTTGACCTCTTTTGGTTTCACTTGGCCTCAAGTCTTCAAGATCCAGCTGTTAGATCACACCCTCCTTTTGTAAAAGATTTATTGATTTTTTAAAAAGATTTCTTCCTTCCTTCCTTCCTTTCTTTCTTTAATGTGAGTACACTGCAGCATCTTCAGACACACCAAAAGAGGGCACCGGATCTCATTATAGATCATCATGTGGTTGCTGGGAATTGAACTCAGGACCTCAGGAAGAGAAGTCAGTGCTCTTAACCACTGAGCCATCTCTCCAGCCCCCAGACTGATTTTTATTTATACGTATGAGAGTGTTCTTCCTGCAGGAATTTTGGTGCACCATATTCATGTAGTGCCCACAGAGACCAGCAGAGGGTATCAGACTCCTTGGAACTGGAGTTACAGACAGTTGCGAACCACCATGTGGGTGCTGAGACCCCAATCTGGATCCTCTGCAAGAGCTGTCAGTGCTCTTGACCACTAGGCCGTCTCCCCAGGCATCTCTGTTGTTTTTGAGACAGGGTCTCATGTAGTGCAGACTGGTCTGGGACACTTGACACTCTTGCCTCAGCCTCTTGAGGCTGAGATTTCCAGTGTGAGCCACCAGGCCTAGCCATCACAGGCTTCTTGTTGGGGAAAATAGGTTGGGAAAAATCTGGAGTTAGTAAAAGTCTTATCATGTCCTCTACAGATGAAGAAGGAAAGCCCAGAGAGGATGCTCAGTGACCTGAAGTCACATAGCCTGGCAGTGGGACAGTTAGGATTGGAAGCCAGGGCTGCTGCATGAAACTCTGGGGTCCACTCAGCCTAGGCCTCTTCTCGGGCACACAGTAAACAACTGCAGCCCACACTCGAGTTCACTCAGTGACGAGCCCACCAGTGACCCAAAGGCACCCTAGAGACTTCAGTTCCTTAGAACTGTGTGGCTGGCTGTGGAAGTCCAAAGCCTATTTCACTCTTTTTCTATGAACAGCTGAGAGATGATTTGCAATGTCAGGCTTTGGCTACTGATGTTAGGTGGAGCAGGGCCTTAGTGAGCGGTCACACCAAATAAAACATATTATTTGGGAGTGATTGGAGGCAGACAGGCTGAAACATTGTGCAGGGAAGGGCTCCCGCAATCTGCCTGAGAGAGGCAAAATCATTTTTCCCAGCTCAGCTGCCGATTCACATTTAGGGCAATTTCCCTCATGGTAGCTCGCCTCTGCAAGTAGGCTGAGCTTGTGCACTGGCTGTTTCCCAGATGAACAAATTCTGGATGCAGAGCAGAACTCGGGGGTCTGTGGGGAACTGGCTTCCTCTGCCCCTGTGGTGTTCACTGAGATGTTTTCCTGAAAGTGGCTTCTGGGCATTAGGGACTCCTGAGAAAGATGAGCCCAGCACCAACTGTATGTGCAGGACACAGGCTCAGAGAGGTTCTGAGTGGTCTCAGAGTCACACAGCTCTCACCCTGCCAGGGAGCTATGGATGTTAGGAAGGAATGGTTGTCCAGGGTGTGCAGTGCTGTGTGGTCCCGAGACTCTGCATCGAGGTATACAGGAAGGAGGTAGCAGACTGACTCAGGGAGTCCCTGTGGCAAGTGCCTCATGTCCTATTGCATTGGGAGTGGAAGGCGGGACGGAGTCTGCAGCTATAGAAGAAGGTCCCAGAGGAGAGTGTCCCCAGCAGGAGACTGACTGGTGTGGGAACTCTGGGCAAAGGCAAACATAGGTATATATGTATATGGCTGCAGTGATGGAGACTTTTCTTTTTTATGTGTGTGTGTATGCAAGTGTACGTGTGTGCATCTATATGGAGGCAACCTTGGATATAATTCTTCGGGTGCTGGCCATCTTTTCTTTTCTTTTTTCTTTTTTTCTTTATTGGGGGGCAGTCCTTTTCACTGGCCTAGAACTCAGTAAGTAGGCTAGGGTGGGCTGGCCAGCAGGAGTCAAGGACCCTCATTCCCATCTACTAGTGCTGGCATTTGTCACCAGGCCCAGATTTTTAAATAAATCTGGAGGGAAGGGGTGTTTTGAGACAGGCTTTCTCTGTGTAGCCCTGGCTGTCCTGGAACTCACTCTGTAGACCAGGCTGGCCTCAAACTCCAGAGTCCTTGGATTAAATGTGCCACCTCACTGGTGAGACAGTAGTTTGTTATTTTATGTGTATTGGTGTTTTGCCTGCATATATGTCTGTGTGAAGGTGTAAGATCCCTAGAGCTGGAGTTACAGACAGTTGTGTGCTGCCATGTGGTTGCTGGGAATTGAACCCAGGTCCTCTGAAGAGCAGGTAGTACTCTTAACTGCTGAACTGTCTCTCCAGTGTGAGGCAGCAGTTTGTGTATAACTTGAAGGGAAATTCTCACACAATGCTTGGAGTCCTTAATGTCCTGGAGATGCAGTTCTTGAGAAGAATGTCCTCAATTTTTGTGCTTTGGGAACCCAGTTAGGCAGCACCAACCCTGCCTTCCAGATGGTACACCTACAAAAGGCACAGTGATGGTTTCTGCACCATAAGTCGGAATTGGACCCGGGAGAAGCTGCTGCTGGTAGCTCCAGCCATTGTTGTCCTTGAGAACCCTGCTGACATCAGCATCATCTCCTCCAGAACACTGGTCAACAAGCTGTGCTGAAGTTCACTACTGTCACTGAAACCACTCTCGTGGCTGGCTGCTTTCCTCCTGGGAATCAAATAGCCTTTGGGAGTCATGGCTTCTGTTGATGACTGAACTCAGGGCTGACCACCGGCCCCTAACAGAGGCATCCTTCCCACCAGCACTCTGTGTAAAACAGATTCTGTCCTGTGCCACGTGGACATTGCTATCCCAGGCAACAAGAGAGTTCACGTAGCAGGTCTGATGTAGTGGATGCCGGCTCAGGAAGTTCTGTGCACACGTGGCACCATTTCCCAGAATCATGCTTGGAAAGTCATGCATGATGTTGACTTCCACAGAGATCCTGGAGAGACAAAGAGGAAGAATAAGTATGACTTGGAAGACTATGGCTGAGGAGAACTTGCAGGGTGAATAGACAGGGCCAGCTCCTGAGCTCACCGCTGGTCAACCCGAGTTGGCTGACTGGCCTGCAGGCCTGCGAGGTGCTCTCTCTGCCTACCCTAGAGGGCCCTACTGCAGTCTTCAGTGCACAGCCAGCCACTGAGGACTGCTCTGAAGTGCCCACCCCTTGTCACTGAGTAGTCAGGGCCTTTCTGGAGACACTCGTGAAGAATGGAAAGAAGGCAGATGGGAAAGAATAAAAAAGGAAGAGCCTTAAAAAGGTATGTTTAGGGATCAATCAGGTGGATTGGACAGGATCTAGATCACCATATAGCCAAGCCTTTGGGCACATCTATGAGGCTTTGTCTGGATTAGATTAACTCACTGTGGGTATCACTGTTCCTTAGGCTGAGGTCCTAGTATGAGGACTAAAGTTGTTTTAAGTTTTAATTTCTGTTCTTAAGAGAACTAGCTTCTCACCTGTAAGCCCCACTTGCCCAAGAACAATTTCCTGGAATGCTGTGGGCTGTTGACCACGAAGACAGCAAGCCAGGTGTTTTCACTTCTATAGACAAGTTTGGTTGCTCCAACTGCAGAACATATGCTTGATCACACGTAGGCAGGAGGTATACAGGCAGGAAGTGCGTCCTGCCCCTGATTGTAAGGTGGGAAGTGTGTAGCCTGTGGGTTGTGCCTTTATAAGCACCAGACTAACGTAATTCATGGCCATTTTCTGGGAATTCTAGGTATGGATCTGCCCGGTAGTTAATAAAGCATTCTTCAAGTTTAGCTTTAAAAAAAAAAATGTGGTAGTGATCTTATTCTTGTCTGGTGATATTAACACTGTTTCCCCACAGGCCTAAAAGTAATGTCTCTAGCTAACCCTGGACCTTCCTCCCTCAGGCTCCTTCACTTCATCAGGTGTCTCGTCATAATGAAGAAACGCTAATGGGCACACGTACAGTACACCTCATCCACTGTTCAACCTACACTCTTTGGGAGTCGGGGACTCATCAACAGGTAAGGGATCTGCCCCACACAGTCATTCGTGAGCCCAGAGTCCAGAGACTGAGAGGAGAGGAGGAAGTTTTAAGAAGCAGGCCTAGAACTGGTGACACCACTTCCCCTTTGTGTTCCATTGGCTAAGATAAATCACATGACCTCCACCTGTAGGGCCGTCTGGGAAATGTAGCTCATCAGTGTTTTGAGGAGGTACAGGATCTCTCACTGACAGGAAAGGTTAGCTTTCCAGTTTCGCAGGTGAGGAACAACTGTGAAGCAGTCAAGTTGAGATCAGGGAGAACTGGGACTCAGGGCTACAGCTGTACCCTTAAACACAGGCTATGCTGCCCCTCAGAAAGTAGAGTATGACACTGAACATGCACAGGCAGAAATATATAGGAGAGTGAACGTTCTGGTCCAAACTTCCCGGGTTCAGTTCCTGACTCTGCATCTTTCTAGCAGTACAACTTAAGGTGGATCAGGCTCTGTGCCTCAGTTTTCCCTTCTGTCAAATAGGGACAATCTCAATGCCTGGCACCTAAGACATTTTTGACAGGATTGAGTTAGTTCATGTAGAGGCTATCAGAGAGCAGGGGAGTCATTCTCTGTATGATGTCATTCTGGAAGCTGGGAGGATGTTAGTTACCCAGCTTACCCCAGCCTGGGTGGAAGAGAGCTGCTGGCTCTGAATCCAGTTCTCCAGTATGCAGATTCCATGGAGATTCCACAGAGGGAGAGGGGGAGGGGGAGGGGGGAAGGGGAGGGGGGAAGGGGAGGGGGAGAGGAAAAGGGGGAGGGGAAAAGAAGAAAGAGAAAATGCCTTTTACAGGTTGGCCTGTGAAGAGTTTTTTAGAGTTTTCTTGGTATATTTTCTTGATTAGTGATTGACATGGGAAGCCCCAGTCCACTGTGTGTGGTGCCAGCCCTGAGCTGGCGTTCCTAGGTGCTATAAGACAGAAGACTATGTAGAGAACCTCAAAATTGGCTCAAGACCATGTTCTCAGCACAAAGGACATTTATTTGTCCCAGAGGAACAGAGGGCAGGGATAAGGGACAAAGACCGGAGATAGAGGATGAGGGAGAAGTGGAAGGGAACAAGGGAGAGGGAAGAAAAAGGGGTGGGGGTGGAGATAAGGAATATTTGTCCCAGAACGGCGGTCTCTGGTTAGAGAGGAGACAGACATGGCCCATAGGCAAATGGCGGTTTATAAAGGTCAGTGGGAAATTCTGTGTTAGGATGAGATGCTTAAGTTTAATTGGGCATGTTAATTAGGTGAGCCAAAGGGGGCTTTTGATTATTATTGACTTTAATACTTTTGATAGCTGAACTTTGGTGGTCAGCCTCCGGAGAAGGAAGTGGCCGAATAAAGGAGTAGTCTTGGTGGCCAGCTTTAGGAGTGTAATCTCACGGTTTTCATTAAGGCAGAAGGAATCTGGGAGAGGAGTAAGAGGCCTGACAGAGCCATGCTCACCACACTTGCGCTGGCCAGAGTCCCTTCAGGCTGAGCAAGCTATGAGGAGCAAGCCAATGGCAGCATTCCTCCATGGCCTCTGCTTCAATCCCGCCTTGAGTTCCTGCCATGACTTCCCTGGATGATGGACTACAAGATGTGAGATGAAATAAACCCTTTCCTCCCCTTTGCTTTTGGTCATGCTGTTTCATTGTACCAGAAACCCTAGCTAAGACTGTATGATGTCCGTGTGCATGTGGGGGTGGGTGCTCGTACCTCGGCATGCATGTGGAGCTCTGAGGACCATTGACGGCAGTCTCTCCTTCCATTGTGAATCCTCAGGACCACCCTCAGGTCACCAGACTTGGTGACAAACACTTTCACTCACTGAGCTAGCTCACTGACCTTCGCCCAGCTTCTTGCTCTATCAAGTTAGCAGAGATTGGGTGCTAAACTAATTGAATCAGCCTCTTATTTGTTTTGGTGGTGAGGAACAAAGCTAAGACCTTGGGCATGCAGCATGGTAGGCGAGCACTCTACCACTGATCTCGGTCCCCAACTCATTTGGGGGGACAGTGGTTGTAAGACAGGGTTTCTCTGTATAACCTTGTCTGTCTTGGAACCTGTACATTTGGCTGGCCTTGAACTCAGAGATCCTCCTGCCTCTGCCTCCCGAGTGCTGAGATTGAGGGTGTGCAATCACTGCCTGGCCCTAACTCATTTATTTTTTTTTAACTTCATTTTGAGGCAGGGTCTCATTCAATTGCCCAGGCAGTCCTTAAACGTGTGATCCTCCTCCTCAGCCTCCCTAGTGGCTGGGGTTACGGGCCCGAGTGACTAGTCCCACTCGGGTACCTTATAAGGAGTTTAGGATTGACAGTGTGGCTCAGCTGGTAGAACACTTGCCTTAGACACACAGGTCTCTTGGTTCTATCCTCAGCCACTGTGGATATGGCCGGGCAGTGGTGGCGCACGCCTTTAATCCCAGCACTCGGGAGGCAGAGGCAGGCGGATTTCTGAGTTCGAGGCCAGCCTGTTCTACAGAGTGAGTTCCAGGACAGCCAGGGCTACACAGAGAAACCAAAAAAAATAAAAAATAAAACCAGGTATGGTGATGCACACTGTAATCCCTGCACAGCAGGAACAGAGAGAGGGTTCACAGTCCAGCCTTGGAAATCGGAAGTTAACTTTGGATTTGGGGATCAAGTTTCTATGACTGGATTTTAGAGATACCCTGTCTTGAAAAGCGCCCCCCCAAGACAGGATTTTGGGGAGCTAAAGATAGAAATGATAGCAGAAATGCAGATGGGGAAGGTAGAAGTCTAGAGAAAGGTGTAGCTGGTCCCCTCAGCCCTCTTCACACATGGACCAGGTCTCCGAGGAACCTCAGACTCTGTTTTGGGTCTGACTGTGAATTTCCCCTGTTGGTGGTCAGTGGTGGAGGATGGTGGGAATCGGAGACTGGGGTTTGGGGTGGAGAGGGAGGCATACACTATAGATTGGGACTGGGCCCTCCAGCCTTCCTCAGAAGCCAATCTGGCATCAACAGACCAATGATGTAAATTTGGCTTTGAAATGATAACCATAATAAGAAATAAGGAGAGCGAGTGGGTGCGTTCGTTCGAGAGGGAAGGGAAAGGGGTCCAGCCAGGTCCCCTTCTCAGTGTACTGACGGGGGGAGCGCAGGGGAAAATAGAAATTAGTTGTGACAGCTGAAATCCTCTACAGAGGACATTTGACAGGGTACTTAAAAAAATAAGAAGAAAAGGGAAAGTGGTTTGGGTCGCACCGAGAGGGGGGAGGACGGGGGATTTCAAGTGACACAAGGCGCATAATTCAAGCTTCTTAGATTGCAAAAGCTCCTCTTTCCTAAGGGGCCTGCTGCCTTTATTTTTATCCAAATGGCTCAATTACTGCAAAGCCCCACAGAGAAAATTACGGATGTTTGCCTCTATTTTTCTTCTCTTGTCTCGACAACTGTAGATATCTTGTTTCCCTTCTCTCTCGATCTCGCGCCGTCTTTTTTTTTTTTTTTGATGGGGGTGGGGTGAAGAGAGAAGGGGGTGCTCAGATGGATTGAGGGACTTGAGGTCTTGGAATTGTTCCTCAGAGCTCATGTCAGGCAGACTCACACGAACAGCACAGACACACAGACTTACACAGTTTTACACAGACACACATGTATACAAACACATAGACATGTAGAAACACATACAAATACACACAGACACTCACAAGCACCCACAGACTTATGCATTCATACATGGACACATACACACATACAAACACACACAGACTGATGTGGTTATACATGGACACACACATAAACACACTGACACATACAAACACATAGACACGCAGACATAAAGACATATACAATACACAGACACAGAGATACACAGAGACACAAATACATGTAGACACAGACCACACATAGGTGCATGAACATGTGAGAGCACACACACACACAGAGGCACAGATACACATTCAGCCCCCCCACCCCCCTCGGGCCTTGGACCATAACTGGCCTCTTTCCTCTTGGGTACCCTTCCCCTGCCTTCTTGCAAGAGCAGATCCCAGTACTCCCATGGTCTCCATCTGCCTAGTGGGCACACCTCCCAATGGCTCTCCCCTGAGCTCAGCTATTTCCAAACCCTGCAATAGATGCAAGGAAGCTCAGAGGTGCCCATTTTCCAACCTTTTCCTCCTGTCTCCGTTTGTCATTTTCCGAATTGGCGCACCAGGGAGCCAGGGCTGACGGTGGCTGCTCTCAGGACTCGCCCATTCTGCCAGGCATGTGGTGAGCTGTGCAGTCAGTGGCAAGCTCCATAAAAAGTGCGTGCGTGCATGTGTGTGTGTGCTGGACTCTGCAGTGGCCTGTGCATCAGCCTGGGACCCTGTTGGTGGGACCTGTGGGAGAGGGCCTCTGTCCCCTTCCAATGATATCTGCTTCCCTTTGTGTCTCTTTCCTGGCTCTGATCTGGGGTTCATCTTTACCGTTGTCTGACATGGAAAGAACAGTACAGGGAGAACATGGGAACAGTGTCCACACCATACCTGGAGCCGCCATTGACACGCCACTCTCAGAATACACCTTATTTATTGGCCCTATCTCTTCCTGCAACACTCAAGGTCCTGCCTCTCCTCTTCCTCACTGTCATCATGAATTCTGGGTTCTTTCCCTCTGCTCCTAGCTCTTTCTTGCCTTGGGCTGCTCCAGTGGTCTCCACTCCCTCTCTTGTCTTTTTGTCTCTGTTTCTAGTTCCATTTCCACACCCAATTTCCTCAGTGGCCTCCTTCCCAGCAGCGCCACTGCACCAGGGTATCTATCATCCAATCTATCCTTTCCATGGGAGTGGTTTCAAAATCCTGAGAGCCCCATGAAAACTGCACAGCCATCATCAGCACAGAGTTTGGCTTAGTCCAGTGAGGACCCGCAAGCCACATCAGTGCATGTGCTTGGTGATGGGAATGGTCACAGAAATATTGTTTTAACCACTATGGCTGCCAGTGTGTCCATGGGCCTTTACCACTAGCCATTTGTGCTGTGAGATGGATCACCTCCACTAGCCTGTAGGCTGTTGGATCTATAACACACCATAAGTTGAGGGCAATGCATCATGGGAGATGGAGCAGAAGGCCCCATCCCTCCTGAGGAGACCATTAAATTTGTTTGTACTACAGAGTATGTGGTCGTGTTTGCACACACATGTATTCAGGTTTAGAGGCCAAAGGTTGGTATCAAGTGTTTTCTGTTGCTTTGAGACTGGGTGTTTTACCAAACACAGAGCTTATCGTTCTTGGCTAGCTAGCTACTAGCAATTGAGCTCCAGGGAGCCTCTAGTCCGTGCGTTCCCATTAGCCCCAGTACAGTGGTTACAGGCATGTGCTGCCATGCCCAGCTTTTTACAAGGGTGCAAACAAGCAAGCACTTTATAAGCTGAGCTATCTCCCCAACCCCACAAATGTGCTCTCCCGTGCCGGCACCATTGGGCACCTTTCTGTGTGGAGCCCTAATTGACCCACATGCATCTGGCAGGGCATGGGACATCATGGTTGATCCCAAAGGCTACAAGGTCAAAGGCTCTGGATACTAATTCAAGACCCTGAGCTCTTTTGGTGGTTGGACAATTGACTGGGCCTCAGGATGGAACTAATGCATGCAAATGGCTACCCCTTTGTAATTACCTGATTAGTGTTTTCTGTCATCCTCCAGCCTTGCCAGTCACAGGAACCTTTCCTGCCCACCACCACGGGCCACAAGCAAGCATTTCTGTGCTTCAGGGACACTTATTTGCCTCTCAACAGAAGACTCAGCCCACTCCCACCCAACTACTGGAGAACCTGCACTCCGAAAGGCTGAAAAACTCCAGTCATTTAGGCATACGTAAATCTAGATCTAGAACTTTTGTATCTCAGCCCACGAACATTTCACAGCTCATCCGAAACGCTTCTTTGAAAAGGGGTTTGTCTCTGTGGCCTGTGCATGGATGTGCGGTGTGTGTGCACATTCATGTGCAGGCCAGAGGTCCACACTAGGTGTCTTTTTCACTCTTCATCTTGTTTTTCGAGGCAGTCTCTCACTGAACCTGGAGTTCATTGTTTTGATGAGGCTGGCTAGCCAGAAAGCTAGCTCCCAGGATATACCTTTCTCTGTCTTCCTGGGGCTGGGATTAAACACATGCCACACCGCATCTGGATTTTTACCTGATTTCTGGGGATCTGAAATCAAGTCCTCATGTTTGCAAGGAAAGTCCTTCACTGAGCCATCTTCCCAGACTCAAGAGAGATTTGTCTTTGTCTTTTCTTTTTCTTTTTCTTTTGTTTTGTTTTTCAAGACAGGGTTTCTCTGTGTAGCCCTGGCTGTCCTGGACCTCACTGTAGGTCAGGCTGGCCTCGAACTCATAGAGATCCGCCTGCCTCTGCCTCCCCAGTGCTGGGATATTTTCTATATTCAGTTTGGGCTAGGCTACTTATTTTTTTCATGACCTCCCCCAGATTCCTGATCTTTGCCGCGGGGTCCTATAAAGCACACCCTCCACCTCACCTTATTTCCCTCCTGTTTCTCCTGAACCTTTTCACTTTGGTTGAGCATTTCCTTCCAGCCACACAGAGCTGTGTAGTGGAGCTAGCAAAACAGGTGAGGGCCCTGGGTTTGATCTTTAGTATGACAGTTACAAAGATAAAGAGCGTGTTTGAAAAATGTTTTTCCTCTTAAAAAGAAAGGTATGGCCAGGTACTCAGGAGGCAGAGGCAGTCAGATCTCTGAGTTCAAGGCTAGCCTGGTCTACAGAGTGAGTTCCAGGACAGCCAGGGCTACACAGAGAAACCCTGTCTTGAAAAAAAAAAAAAAA
>JADRCH010000078.1:4750178-4763935 GCA_019843965.1 Rhynchomys soricoides | reverse complement strand
AGAGGAGGAGGAGGAGGAGGAGGAGGAGGAGGAGGAGGAGAAGAAGAAGAAGAAGAAGAAGAAGAAGAAGAAGAAGAAGAAGAAGAAGAAGAAGAAGAAGACCTGAACAAGATTAATGAACTCCCTCCCTGTGCAAAAGGATAGTCTGGAGCGACTCCAGAAGCTGTATAGTTCCAGAGAGAAGGCAGATCCGTGAGGCAAGGGAGCCCACTCTCTGATCATGGCTCCCTGTGTGGTATTTACTCATGTTCATCCAACACCAGGGTGTGAAAACCTGCAGCCTCTGCCTTAAACGGGTGCCCCAGGGACTACTCTCCAGAGCCCAAGTCAGACCACGATGTGGCTGGCACTTGTGTGAAGACTGCCTCAGAGAGCGTCATTGATCCCTAGCTGTTCTGAGGATAGAGGCCCCAGTGATTACTAAGCATCTCAGGGTGGCAGCGGGGCTAGAGCAGAGAGATGCTGAAGTCTTTGGGCATGGGAAAGAACACTGGCTGGGGGTCTCAGCTCAAAGCCCAGTGTGCACTGGTGAGTGCTACCTGAGGCAGGGGTGGGGCTCCCTTTGGAACTGCTAGTGTGAAGCAAGGGGAACTCCCACCCTGGCACAGGCAAGAAGCAGGAATCTGGAGTCTGTCTCCCTACCCCTTCGTTCAGTTCAGATGTCCAGACAGTTTTTAGTGCCATGTCCAGGGAGGAGAGTGACCGCTCACAGCATAGAGGTTCACCTGTGGGTACCATCGGGGGGCAGAGAGTTGAGGTGGAGGGAAAGAGGGCCTCAGTATGGAACCCCAGTCTGTGGAGACCAGAGCATCACCATCTACATGATCATCTCTCTGTAGACCCTCAGATTACAGACAGGTGTGAGCCGACATGTGGGTGCTGGGAATTGAACCCAGGTCCTCTAGAAGAACATCGAGTGCTCTCAACAGCTGAGCCATCTCTCCAACCCCCTCCCTTCTTTTTAAATCTTGCAAATGAAAATAACTTAATTGCTCCTTCTGATTTTCAGAGTAACACAGACTCATTATGAAAAACATCGAGACGGGCACAGAGAGAGAAAGAAGAAAGAGATGGGATCCTGCTGAGCAACCTAAACCCTAAGAGAGCTGGGATAGAGGTCCCCTCTGGAGAAGACCGGGGTGCCTTCCACCTGTCAAGAGAGTGGGACTAGTGGTACCTCAGCCCCTGTGCATCCATGGGCTGGCCAGCCCCGACTCTGACCTTCTGCCCAGTACCTCTCCTCTGCCCTTAGAACCATCTCCTCCTGGGGGGGGAGGGGAAGGTCTGGGGAGGGATTTCTCTTGTTAGAGTGGTTGCCTGGCAACACTGCCTTCAGATGGATTTGTGGGACCTGTCTGTCATCCTACCATGTGAGAAGTGGACACAGGAGGATCAAAGTCATCTTTGGCTACATATTCAAGGTCAAAGTCCATCTTAGGTAAATGAGACCCTGTCTTAAAAGTAAAAGGGGGCGGGCACCATGCTCAGCAGGTAAAAGTGTTTGCTCTCAAGTCTACTGACCTGAGTTTGATCTTTAGGACCAGGGTGGAAAGAGAGAACCGATTCCTACAAGTTGTCTCCGATCACACGCACATCATGGCATGTCTGTGGATGCTATACACATCAATCAATCAATCCAATCAATGGGAGTGCCCTCATTTCCCTAGGATGGGTGGCATTCACAGCCATCTCCCCTTCCCTAGAGCATGAAGGCAGGATGCCTTAGGCACGAGAAGAAAGGAGCCTGTGTGGGGAACAGAGTGGCTGTTGTGGTCATGGCAGCTCTGTTGATGTTTGAAAAGGCTCTGTTCTAGCCACTCAGCCCTCCAGGAGCTACAGTTCACCATGAACAGAACAAACTAAGGTTAAGATTATATGTTGCCTAGAGCCACAGACCTCGATCATGGTCAAGGTCAAGGACCAGAATCCCAGGACCCAGGGAGCTTCATGCAGTGTCGTGCAAGTCACAGATAGAACTGCGGCTGGGACCCAAGAGTCTGGAGCTTAGGCTTAGAACACAGAAGGCCTGAGGCAGGATCAGCTGAACACAGTGTCCTCAGAACTCAGAGAAGGGATGTGGCAGGTGGAGCTCAGCCAAAGCTTTAGAAGAAGAAAGGAGCCTCACTATGCCTCTCCTGGCTCTGGGCTTCTCCAGCCTGCAGGGGCAATTTCAGACAAGCTTGTTTCAAAACCCTTCAGGTGAGATCTTAGGAACTATGAGAACTGCCAACAAGGCGCAGCCCCCTCTTCTACCCACCTGACTGAGGCCAGGGTGGGGCCAGCACAGAACCTGGCCCACAGCCACCCTTGGCTATGCCCTCCTTTGGGTTTCCCTGATGTCTGCATGGAGACCAAAGCTCAAGTCCAAGTGCCCGATCCAAGGCTTGCCATGCTGGTCATCCAAGGCCAGTCAGCTGGCCACCCATTGCTCTGCCCTTCCAGCCCAGTGCCATGTGTTCCTCCCACTCAGAGCAGCCTGCGGTGCCCCACCCAGGGTGATTCACAGCTGGGGCCCAGCTCTCAGGTATGTGATCTTCTCCAGGCACTTTCTGCCTCTTTGTACTGGACTAATCCCTATGTATCCCTTGAGAAACATCATCTTCTCTTGGGAGTCATCCCAGGTCCCCTAGGTGATGGCACTGTCCACTCCCCGACAGTAGAAATGAGTCTAGGTGGCTGGATGTGTGTCTTGGCCTGAGGTAAACATTTAATAATGTTTGTCAGGATGAAAAGTTATCTGAGTATGGTGGCACACACTTATAATCCCAGCACTTAGGGAGGCCAAGCCATGAAGATCACTGCAAGTTGGAGGCTAGCCTATGGAATGAGTTTAAGGCTAAACTGGGCTACATAGTGTCTCCATAAACAAACAAAAAAAACAAGTTAAAAAGAAGATGATAGTGCTTCAAGTATTAACTAGACACAACCTGGAATCACCTGGGAAGAATTGTGCTAAGGGATTGTCAACACTGGGTTAGCTTGGGAGCATGTCTGGGAGGGCTATCTCATTGTTAATTGACATAGAAAGACACAGCCCACTGATGGTGGCATCATTCCCTAGGTAGGTGTCCAGAACAGCATGAGAGGAGAAAGCTAGCTGAGAGCAAGCAAGCAGATGAGCATGTATGCATTCCTTTCTCTCTGCTCTTGACTGTGGCTGTGATATACCTGCTTCTACTTCCTGCCTTGACTTCCCCTCAGTGCTGGACTGTGACTGGAACTGTGAGTCAAATCAATCCTTTTTCTCCCATGTGTATTTGTCACAGTACGAGAAGTGAAACCAGAACCCCAGCATCGGAGCTCAGTTGGTAGAGTACATGCCTAGCACACATGGAGCCCTGCATCCAAATCAAACTGGAAGTGGTGGCATGTGCCTGTAGTCCCAGGTCTAAGGAGCAGGCGAAGCATGACTTCAAGGTTATCTTTGCAAGTCTGAGGCTAGCCTAGGTACATGAGACTCTGTCTCCCAAAGAAAAAGAACTGCTAGGCTGGTGGCAGGTAGAAAGCACTTTAAGAGGTCCAGTCTTTAAGATGGGACCTCTTTATGCCAGCTCTCTGTTAGGGTTTAGATTGCTCAATAGGATCCCATCTCTTTCTTCTTTCTCTCTCCCTGTGCCAGTCTCGATGTTTTTCATAATGAGTGTGTGTTACTCTGGAAATCAGAAGGAGCAATTAAGTTATTTTCATTTGCAAGATTTTAAAAGAAGGGAGGGGGTTGGAGAAATGGCTCAGCTGTTGAGAGCACTCGATGTTCTTCTAGAGGACCCAGGTTCAATTCCCAGCACCCACAAAACAGCTCACAACTGTGTTACTCTAGTCCCATGGGACCTGACACTGGCATGCAGGCAAAATACCAATGCACATAAAATTAAAAAAAAAATTAATAGGTATACAGCTGAGTGTGGTGGCTCATGCCTTTAATCCCAGCATTCAGGAGGCAGAGCCAGTTGGATCTTTGTGAGTTTGGGGCCAACCTGCTTTACCAAGTGAGTCCAGGACAGCCAGGACTCTGTTACACAGAGAAACAAACAACAGCAGCAACAAAGGATTGTTCAGTTTGAAGAGCATCTGGGCTGGAGAGATGGCTCAGTGGTTAAGAGCACTGGCTGCTCTTCCAGAGGACCTGGGTTCAATTTTCAGCACCCACATGGCAGCTTACCGCTGTCTGTAACTCCAGTTCCAGGGGATCTGACACCCTCACACAAGCACACATGCAGGCAAAACACCAAAGCACATAAAATTGAAGAGTATCAGAAATGAAAAGGAAATGGGTGTTACACCAGCAACCTTGTCCTTTGGATGAGCGGTACACCTTGAACCTGAGCTTTCAGACTTAGGACCGAAGGGAAAGCACCCAGAATGGGAGATGGAGTCATAAAAACACACTTGCAAGGTGTTGTAGCTCTCAACAGGAGGCAGAAGCGGGAAGATTAGGAGTTCCAGGGTATCCTCAGCTACACTGAATTTGAGGACAGTCTGAGCTGCTGAGATCCTGTCTCAAAAAGCCAAACGTGATTCTAGCACATCCAGGAAATCCTGCCCTAAAAAAACAAACAAAAACAACAACAACAAAACAAACAACAACAAAAATCAAGAATAAAACATACACATGAAACCAAACCCACCACCACCAATAACAAAATGCAAACATGCCTTAAATGCAAACTCCTCCTTAGAAGGGAGGAGTCGGGAAAGAGAAAGGCAAGCCCTATTTTCAGTGCCCCTTCACTCAGGCGCCTGCTGACGCTTCATCATGGTTGGCTACTAGGACATCATTGTCTTTCCTCTGTATCTGTGTGAGTGTGTGATGTGTGTGTGCCTCTCTGTCTCTCTATGTGTGGTGTGTCCGTCTTTCTCTCTGTGTGGTGTGTGTATGTCAGTCTGTCTTTCTCTCTGTGTGTGGTATGTGTATGTGTGTCTGTCTTTTCTGTGTGGTGTATGTATGTGTGTCTATCTGTCTCTCTGTGTATGGTGTGTGTACGTGTGTCTGTCTGTGTGTGGCGTGTGTATGTGTGTCTGTCTTTCTGTGTGGTATGTGTGTGTCTGCCTGTCTTTGTGTGTATGTGTGTCTGTTTGTCTGTCTTTCTTTCTGTATGGTGTGTGTATGTGTGCCTGTCTGTCTTTCTCTCTGTGTGGTGTGTGTATGTGTGTCTGCCTGTCTGTGTGTAGTGTGTGTATGTGTGTTTGTCTGTCTTTCTCTCTGTGTGGTATGTGTATGTGTGTCTGTCTGCCTCTCTGTGTGGTGTGTGTATGTCTGTCTGTCTCTCTGTGTGGTGTGTGTATGTGTTTGTGTGTGGAGGCCAGAAATTGATGACTTATATCCTTCTCAATTGTTCTCCACCCGGTACTGAGGAAGGTTCTCTCTCTTGAACTCAGAGCTCACCAATTTGGCTACTCTAAGCTAGCCACAGCATGTCCCAGCTTTAGCTTCCTAAGCACTGGGGTTCTGGAACAGGTTGCTACAGCCTGCCAGGTGCTCATGCTTGTATGCTGGGGATCCAAGCTCAGGCTATCATGATTGCTCAGCAAGCACTTTATCCATTGAGCCATTGGGGTTTTCTTGCCTGTGTCTGATATCTGGGAGTGAGACGTGGCAGAGTGGGTTTCACACCCGGAAAATTCAGACTCCTGAACCACAAGAGTCAGCGTTTGACCATGTCCACAGCTGTACCACCTCTGATGGAAGGGCAGCTTGTCCTCTGAGGCACTGGCTGGTGGCAGAGCCATTCCCAAGTGCAGTTGCAGGGGTGAGGACTGCCGGCCTGACAGCTGCCAGCAGCCACCAGGGCTTCTCTAATGGAGTCCTGAGACAGTATGCAGTAGTGACAGTTGAGCCTGGAGATAGCAGGGTGCGTCGGGCTCCAGTGTGACAGAAGGGACAAGCCACCAGCAAACCTGTAATCCTCTGATTTCTTTGCAGCTGTAGCATTTAACTCCTGCTTCTCCAGGCTGAGTTATGCCAGTGGGGTCCCTGTCCACTCAAGGGAGGAGTAGCCCCCACCCTGAACTATTGAAGTCGGAGAGTTATCTGCTTCTGCTTAAAAAACAAAACAAAGCTAAATAAAAACAACTAAAAACCAAAAACCCTGCACTTTACTTATTTATTTAGTATGCACATAGGCGTGTTGGCATTTGCGCCATGGGTTTGCACCATGACGTGTGTGAAGGTCAGAGGGCAACTTGTGGGGGTTGGTTTTCCCCTTCTACTATGTTGGTCCCAAGTCTGGAACTAAGTCATCATGATTGGTGGCAAGCGCCTTTACCCACTGAGCCATCTCTCTGGGCTCCTGCTTCTGCTTTTGGCCCTAACCCTACCTCAGCTTCTTTCCCTGAAGACCAAGAGGGGTCATTACCACTGCTGGTGACAATAATGATGACTGCCAGTGACAATGATGATGATGATGATGATGATGATGATGATGATGAGCGACATGGGGTCTTATGTACCCATAAGACCTTAAACTTAAGATGACCTTCAGCTCTTGAAATATTTGCAGGCACCTCCCCAAATGCTAAGATCCCAGGTAGACACCACCATGTCTAGCCAGAAGGGATATTTGACAAAGGAATCTATAGAAAGATATCTTGTTGGTCTTGGTCTTTTTATGGCTCCCTATTGCCCTCAAGGTAAAGTCAAAGTCATGACCCCTGCCTGCCGGAGCCTTCAGATAGAGCCTTTAGCATGCCTAGAGTCTTCCATTGCTCTCATCTTCTTGGCCCTCTAACTGGTTTTACCTCAAGACCTTTCATATCTGGCCTCAGCTTCTGCCCATACCCTGGGCTAGTCAAGTCCTTATCTTTCAGAGCTGTGCTTAACCTGCCCTAATCTGCAAAACGGAATCAAGGCATCCTGCCTTAGACCTGAGCAACCCTTCTGTCCTTCATACCGGAGTGCCCTACGGCAGGGTGAGGGGTCAGATACCTACAGCCCTACCTTGGTGAATTCTCACAATATCCTCCAGGAGGTGCATATGCTGACTGAATTCTAGAGATGAAACTGACCCCGAGGCTCAGATTTTTCAAGTCCCAAGGGCAGTTTGATGTAGAATCAGGATTTGAACCTAATCTATCTGAACCTCATGGGTACCAGACAGCCTCTGAGAGATGGAGGAGACCCCGGCAGCCTCTTGAGGCAGAGGGGGAAACTGAGGCAACTAGGCATGGGGCAGTGTGTTCCCAATGTCCTGTAGGCCAGTGCTTGTCCTTGTCTCTCTCTTATGAGCACAGATGCTTCTCCCTATGAACACCTGTTCTTGGTGGTACAGTGGCTCAGCTGGGATCGGCTTCTTCCCAAAAGCTGGGCTGCGGCTAGGACAGAAGGCTCCTCCAGAAGTCCTCTGGGCTGGCTCACAGGCTCCTTCCAATCCACTCTGCCCCCAGCTCTAAGCAGCTGCTGAGCACAATTAGCCAACAAGTGGCTGTTTTGTGGAGTTGCTGCTGATGTGTTTGGAGTGGCTCTCTGAGTGGGAAATGGGGGGTAGGAGAGGCCAGCAGACAAAACAGCGTGAATGCATTAGGCTTTCTCGCTCTGCACATGGCTTACATCACTGTTTTAAATAAATTCTGTTTGGCCCTAGAGGAGGATAAAGGCATGAGAGGGAGAGAGTGCAGGTTGCCAGACGCGTGCTCACTTGCTCTTGATGGCTTGAGCTCGCGCGCGCGCGCGCGCACACACACACACACACACACACACACACACACACACACACCATCCAGTCTAGAGTGGAGACATAATGGCCAGAGACACTGGAGCAAACTGCCCAACAGATGGGGCCAGCCCTGCTTCAACAGGAGGCTCCGGCTACAGATGAAAGTCTTCAGGTGAAATAGAATGCCTGAATTAGCTAACTATTGTGTGGTGAGAGAGTAATGCGTCTGCTTCTTCCTAATGGCTGCCCAGTTACCAGAGAATGAAACCACTCCGATGGTACAGACATCCAAGGACAAAAGTCACTGGGAGAAATGCCAGAGGGGATCCTCCACCCTGGGCTTGGACAAAAAGCCCTGTCTCCTCATCCCTTCGATCTCAGGGATCCTGCTGCAGGTTTGGCAAAGAGAGTGATCATGAAGTAGCTGCCTGTGGAGAGGTGTCCCAGAGGTGGGAGACAGCAGCGGAGAGGCTGCAACATGAGTTGAATAGTCAGGACGGGAGTAAAACAGCTTTGCCACAGCCTCCCTTTTCAGACTCCCCTCCTTCTCTCTGGGCTTCTATTTCTGATTCTTTAAAAAGAAATTTAATTCGAAGTGTGGGCATACGCTTGTGATTCCAGCACACAGGAGGCAGAGGAAGGATTGACACAAGATTGGAGGTCAGCCTGGGCAATGTAGGAAGCTCATGTCATCCTGCCTCCACACACTCGGGAGGCCAAGACAGGTAGCTTTCTATGAGTTTGGGACCAGCCTGGTCTACATAGTGAGCTCCAGGCCAGCCAAGGTTACAGAGTGAGACCTTGTCTCGAAAACAAACAAAACAAAATGTCCATAAAAAAGGTTCATGCTGGGCAGTGGTGGCACACACCTTTAAGCCCAGCACTTGGGAGACAGAGGCAGGTGGATTTCTGAGTTTGAGGCCAGCCTGGTCTATAGAGGGAGTTCCAGGACAGCCAGGGCTACACAGAGAAACCCTGTCTCGAAAACCCAAAAAACCAAAAAAAAAAAAAAAAAGTTCATGTATCTCTCAGCCCTTGATCCACAAGCCCACCTATTCATTCATACACATTCCTATATATGCCCACTCATGTATCCACATAATTTTCTCATCCATCCACCCATCCATCCACCCATCCATCCACCACCCATCCACCCATCCATCCATCCATCTGTTAGGAACATGTCTGGCGCTGTAGAACGAAGACCCACGTGCCTGTCCTGGGATGCTGTCGCTCTGGGTGGGACAGGACACATGGGAAGTGGCTGAGCATCTTCCCACATGGTTCAACGGGCAGGTTAGGGGGCTGTGCAAAGCCTCTGTGGGGCCCTGCCCGTGGGTGGGGCAGGGGGCCATTCCTGGGGAGCTCGAGGCAGCTTTCTCCATGGGTTCTTTAGCCCGAGGCACCGCAGTCGCTGCAGGATGCCGCTGACCGGTTAGCCAGAGTGCAGCTGGGGTTCCCGCCGGGACCAGGTCTCCACTGCTTTGGGCGCCAGGCTAACTGCTTAGGCTTGGGTGAATGGGTACCGTCTAGGAGCGCTGGGTTCCCATGATGAGAGATTAGCCGTGACTCATTAATCGAGGGCCGGATCCCTCACTTCCCACGGAGGGTCCCGATGAAGAGACAGTCCATAATTCTAAGGCATTTATTTTCATCATGTGGAAAGTGGCATGGATGGAACTGTACCTCCTGCCTCTCCCAGAGAGATGGGGCAGGTATAGTAACTGGGAAGGGGTGAGGCTAAGCCTCTAGGTGTCTCACTAACATGGGGATGGCTTGGGACTGTGTGGCCATGCCTCTACCTGGGCGCGATATGTGACCATGGCTGGAGCCAAAAAGCTTCTGGGAGCCTTGGCATAACATTTCCGGCCCCTTGCGAACTACTTCGTGGGGTCGCCCAAAGTTTGCCTGTGCTCAACTGGTGTGCCAGACTGCCTTCCAGATCACTGCCCCACATCCATCCATCCATTCACCCATCCATCCACCCATTCATCTATCTATCCACCCACCTATCCACCCATCCATCCACCCATTCATTCATCCACCCATCCACCCACCCACCCACCCATCCATCTACCCATCCACCCATCCATCCACCCATTCATTCATCCATCCATCCACCCATCCATCTACCCATCCACCCATCCATTCAAGTTGCCTCACTTCTAGTGTCTATAGCATTCAATTTATTACACATCTTTTGTGCTCCAATTATGAGCCAGACATTAGAATTCTGAGGTGACCAGGCTGCTTGGAGAGCAGACAACAAACAATAACAAAAAGTCCCAGAAAGAATCAAGAAAGTGGTGGTAACATGCATTCATGCAAAGCCACCTAATCCTGTCACTTCCCCTGAGGGAGCTGGAGGGGAAGCCCCTGTAGCTTCAGATGCTGTGAGGGTGGACAGGGACAAAGTGCCCTGGTCTCCTAGATTGACTTCTGCTGTGACGAAACACCAAACAACGTAGAGTAGAAAAGGGATGAGTTGACTCACTGTCCATCACTGAGGGAGGTCGAGGCAGAAATTCGAAGGCAGGCCTACTCACTGTTATACACAGCAGTACCTCTGATTAAGGAACTCACTCCACAGTCAAAGAAGTACAGCTGGATCGGTGGAGGATGCTGCTTGCAGGCTGGCTTGTACTTGGTTAGCTTCCTTTTTGTTTGGTTGTTTGTTTTTTGGTTTTTCGAGACAGGGTTTCTCTGTATAGCCCTGGCTGTCCTGGAACTCAGAAATCCGCCTGTCTCTGCCTCCCAAGTGCTGGGATTAAAGGCATCCACCACCACTGCCTAGAGGCTAGCTTCCTTATACTTACTTATAGGACCATCTGCCTAGGGATTGTGCCACCCATAGTGGACTGGGACCTTCTACATTAACAACCAAGACAATATCCCATAGATATGCCTACAGGCTGACCTTATTTAGGCAATTCCTCAGTTGAGGCACACCTCTCAGATGACTCTAGGCTGTGTCAAGTTAAAGGTAACCAGGACAATTGGGGGCATAATGCTATGAAAGGGGCCGAGGTTCTGATGGGCAGATAGAGGGATCGAGAAGACTAAGACACCCCAAGGCTGAGCCCATGGAGGTCCCTGTTCTCTAAGTTATGATCAGAAGCTCTGGAAGCTCTAAGGTAAGTGTGGAAGAGGTGCAGGAGAAGCCTCGAGCCCAGCGATGTGTGGCAGCTGGGGGTGTAAGGTGAGTTTAGGAGAGAGCGTGTGTCCCCTTACTTCACTGTGCAGCAGAAGGCTTTCATCTCCAAGAAAAGGTCTTTCTTGATTTCTCCTCAGTGCAACCACAGTAGTACTTACTGTGAGAAAAAGCAGCCCCTCCCCCACTCCATTTGCTGGTGAGGAGGTCTGTGTAGGTGTCAGGCAGATCCGTTAACCTGGAAGAGATAGGAAGGACAGTTCGGTTCACTCTGACTTCATCAGCCTGGATCAAGACTTCTAAAGAGACTGACCTTGGGCAGTTTATTCTCAACATATTTAAACTCAGTGTAATTTGGGAAAAGAAGTTTCTGGTTGCGATGTGATCCCTGGTGCACAAGGAAAGCATAATTACATTGAAATGTGACTCAGGGTACATGTCATTTTCTCCAAGAAGATGGGCCCTAGAGATAGGCTACCTGTGCTAGCTTAAGGGCCTAGGGAAGACCCTGGCCTGGTCCCAGTCACCTAGATAGCACAGAGGTCATTTGGGCCATTTAGCTACCTCTGGTCCTGGTCGTAGGAGCCTAGGAGTCCAGGGTTGTAAGGGTCATTTAGATTATTGGCCACCTCCAGTCCCAAGCTGTCAATATCACCTCACCTCTTCCATCAGAAGAAAAGTTATCAGGTTTCTTGATGGAAGAACAGTCTCTGTCTCTCTGTCTCTGCCTCTGTCTCTCTCTCTCTCCTCCCTCCCTCCCTCTCTCCTCCTCCTCCTCCTCCTCTTCTTCTTCTTCTTCTTCTTCCCCCTCCCCCTTCTTCCTCCTCTTCTTCCTCTTCTTCCTCTTCCTCCTCCTCTTCTTTCTTTCTTTCTTTCTTTTGTTGCTGTTGTTTAAAATTTTTCCCATTGGAAAGACAATCCTAAGTTCTTAACATTCCTGGTTTCTCTGGAGATCCGTGGACACAAGGGCTTTCATGCTATGTTCCCAACAGGAGGGTTGTGGAGGTGGTCACTTAAGTGCCTGCTGGGCAAGCATGAGGACCTGAGTTTGGGTCTCCAGCACCCACATAAAAGCCAGGCAAGGTCTGTAATTCAAGCACTGGGGCAGACACCTAGAATTCATTGACTGACTACCCTAGCTGAATTGATGATTTCTAGGATAAGTGAGAGACTCTGTCTCAAACACTTAAGGTGGAGAGAGAGAGACTAGGACTCACCTGACATCAGCCTCCGGTCTCCTCAAGCATGCATACAAGAGCATGCACACATGCAGATGACACACAAAAGCATGCACACATGCAGGTGGCATACAAGAGCATTCACATGTTCAGGTGACATACACAGAAGTCGGCTAGATCCTGGCTCACTCCCAAGAATCCTTGCCCAGGATTCCTTCTGGTCTTTAATGTCTACCTTGGACACTTGGGCTGTTCTCTGTTTAGCTGACAACTAAGTCCATGGTGACAGGGCATATCAGCTCTGATCTTCCGGCCCTTCTAGCCCCAGGCCTCCGTTCTGCCCCTTCTGATCTGCCCGTGTTTTCCCTACCCAGCTTCCTTTCCCCTTCCTTATAAGCATTCACATCTGAATGTCTGTTAGCCCTGTCACCCAGCAGTTGCTCTCTGGAGATCCCCGGTAGCCTTGCCGAACCAACAGTCTTAAAAGATGAGGTCTCTCTTCCCCATCCCTACAGAGCCCAGTGGAAGCTCCGGTCACCGTCTCTGCCCACTGGAAGGGCTGCATGTGCTCACCGGGATATCTCTATTTCCCTCTCCAGGAATAGGTCCTCTCAGGCACTCTGCAGAGATAAGCAGGACTGTGACAGCAGGATGGCAAGGACAGGAGGCACTGGGACACCCTGGCCACCTGAGCACCATGTCAGAACACCCCGAGGCCCACAGCACCCTAACTCAGATTAAATTCTTTGGACTGCATCGGGAGGTGGTAGCTCACACCTGCAATCCCAGCACTCAGTGAGGGCTGAGGCAGGAGGGTTACAAACTCCAGGATAGCCTGGGCCACAGCAGGAGATTGTACAAACAAACAACAATCCCTGGATTTCCCATCACGGTTCTCTCTCTCTCTCCTGAATTCTTTGATTCCTTACATACACCTGGGCCTAAGGACGACATAGGGTGTCACAAGGAATCTGTACCCCTTCCAAGTATTAGCTAATAGTTAAGGACTGCCTAAGTTACCATAAGTGAGCTTACAGCATGGAGGTGGGGGTGGGAGGGGCATGCCCCTCCAGCCCTCTCTTTGTACCAAACCCAACCCAGATGCTGAGGCCTAAGCTGTTCTGTCAGGCAACATGAATTCATCCCAGATTTATGGATGAGAGATTGGAATCGGAGACGCTGCAGTTCTGAGAGCCTTGCCTGAAGTTGTGCTGGAGGGAAGATACAGAACGGGAAGGTGAACTCAGGAGAGGCTCGGGGGTGACCACAGGAGCTTGGGAGATAGCACCCCTATTCTCTTACCGCTCTACAAGGGAGGCAGCGTCCAAATCTAATGTATATGGTGCTAGGGATCAGACCAAGGCTTTGTCCTTTGTCCGTGTTAGGTAAGCACTCTCCCAACTAAGCTAACACCAGTTTGTCGGTGTTTTCAAACAAGATCTCATAGCCTAGGCTGACCCTGAAATCACTGGGTAGCTCATGCTAGCCTTGAATCTTAATCTTCCTTTCTTTACATTCTGTGTGCTCAGCCTCATGTTAATTTTTGGCTATTGTCCACCATCCTTTCTTCTCTAATTTTCTTCTCTCGTTTCCTATCTTCTTTGTTTATTTCTGGCTCTCTGTCTTTAGGATAAAGTTTTTAAGTAACAAGATAAAAATGAGCCGGGCAGTGGTGGAGCACGCCTTTAATCCCAGCACTCCGGAGGCAGAGGCAGGCGGATTTCTGAGTTCTAGGCCAGCCTGGTCTACAGAGTGAGTTCCAGGACAGCCAGGGCTACA
>JADRCH010000078.1:4660315-4750078 GCA_019843965.1 Rhynchomys soricoides | reverse complement strand
AAAAAAAAAAAAAAAAAAAAAAAAAAAAAACCAAGATAAAAATGTAGCCAGATAACCCTTGTCCAGCACCCCTGGTTTTGTTTATAGATTTCAATTTTCAAACGTGCAAAAGCTCGCATGCACGCACGCGCACACGCAAGCATCCTTCCTGTAGGAGGTTCCATGCACTAATTGCCTCCCAGGATCTTGTTGGAGTACAGATCATGGTCAACAAGTCTGGGGTGGGTAGCAAAGGCCCCGTGTTCTACCTCTCTGTGAGGCTCCTGGTGATCCCTGGTTAATTCCTTTCCTAAGCTAAAGGTGACTGGTCACTTTGGTAATGAGAGAGGGTCTGAGCTTAGGGTGTTACTGAGCCAGGGCACTGCTATGAGGATCTGGTTTCTGTGGAACAGAGTGTCCTAGGCAGGGTTCTTATTTACTATAATGGCCCACTGTGGTCCTGCCCGGGGGATGTTGGATGACTCTCCAAGACTGAGTTGGACCTCAGACACTATGGTACACTATGGTACCTTCATCCTTAAAAGTAAGTCCATAAATCAAGAAGCTCATTGTGGAAAAACTAGAGACTCCTTGAACTCTCTGTGTGACCCAAGAACCCCACCAGCCTTGGGTTTCCCTTTTGAACCCTATTGAACCCCAGTTTTTCCCAGTCTTGTGCCTGAGATAATTCTGGACAGCAGTGGCCAAGCCTGGGGACATCTGAATCTGCTGCTTGTGCATAAGGCTCCCTCCTTGTGGCTGTGGGGATTTCTGGTGGGGGAGGGGGTCGCTGCTGCTGTCCCACCCAGCCCACATGGGGCTGTTTTCATGGGACCATCGATCCAGCTAACCCAAGGAGATGTGTTACATCTCTGGGGTCAGGGGTCCTGAAACCCAGCTGGTAAACTGCTCGGGGCCTGTGTTTAAGAGCCAGGCCCTGTGTTTTGGCTCCTTGAGGCTAGGGAGAGCTTGCAGAAGTCTGATATGGCTCTGGGGGCTGGTGGGAGGCAAAGGGCTCCTGCCCAGGGAGGGACAAATAGATCGATGGGGAACTGCCATGACCTCTTGACCTTGAAGATGGCTTCAAACCACATGGTTAACGTGGCCTAGTAAATCTGGGATGGCTCTTCCTCCCCCGGGACATTGGTGACAGTGAGGATAGACAGGGGATGCAGGACAAGATAGTCTCTATTTTGGTTCTTTCTTAGGGTGGGACAAGGTCAAAGGGGGAGCAGTTCTTTGTTTTTCCTGATATCTACTGTCCTCACAGGACCTGGCTGGCCCCTGGGGTGAAGCACACTAAGATGTGGATGGTGCTAGCTCCAGCCCAGCTTTGCCTTCCTTGGGCTGGAACTTTTCTAGTCTTTTCTTGAAGCCTTGGTTTTCCCCATGTATACCATGACCAGCATTTCCCAGCATGCAACGAGCATATCCGATGGCCCCCAAAGATGAGTTAGAAGCAGGAGTGCACCCTGCCCTGATGAACAGTCACTTTGAAATCCCCTCCTCTCTTTTCACACTGTCAGGGAATTGTGGACATTCGTGAGGCCCTAGGCTGCATCCTCAGCACTGACTGCATCAGAAACTGGCATGGCAGCCATGCCAGCGTCTCAGCAGCTGGGAAGTAGAGACAAGATTTTCTTTGTTTTGTTTTGCTTTGTTTTTTTGTTTTTGAGACAGGGCTTCTCCTTGTAGCCCTGGCTGTCCTGGAACTCACTCTGTAGATCAGGCTGGCCTCCTCGAACTCAGAGATCCAACTGTCTCTGACTCCCAAGTGCTGGGATCAAAGGCATGCACCACCACTGCCTTGCTCTGAGGACCTGAGTTTGGACCTCAGATTCCAGATGAAAGGAGAAAATTGTCCTCAGACCTGCATACACATACACCCCTGCTCTCTAGCACCCAATCATACACACATACATACATACATACATACATAGCAGTTCAAAGTCATGCTACCTACAGGGTCAGTTCAAGGTCAGCCTAGTAAATTCTGTTGATATAAAATTTACCAACATAACAAAAAAAAAAAAAGTTGGGTTTTTTGTTTTGTTTTGTTTTTTTGAGAAAGGGTCTCATGAATCCCAGGCTGGGCTGAAACTTTATGTGTAGCTGAGGCTGACTTTTAACTCTCAATTCCCCTGCCATATCCTCCCAAGTACTGGAACTACAGATACATTTTAAAATAATTTTGTTTTGTGTATATGGGTGATTTGCCTACAGGTATGATTGCAAGCTGCATGCAGAGATCAAAAAAGAACATCAGACTCCCTGGGACTGAAGTTGCAGGCAGGTGGTTATGAGTGGCCATGTGGGTTCTGGGGCCTCTGGAAGAAGAATTAGTGTTTCAGACTGCTGAGCCATCTCTCCAACTCCAAGGCTCTAGAGCTACTCACTAGCATGTCTTTCTCTCCAACCTCTACCACCTTGATGTAGGGATGAAACAGCTTCTGGTATGCTCAGAAGACCTGATGGGCCAGGGTTTAGGGCCTGGGCTTGGCAATCCTGGGCTGAGTCTTGCTTCTGTCTCCTGGCTGGGCAGCATCAGGTAGGTGGTTTAGCCTCTCCGTGCATCTATGACTGTACCTGTTCAAGAGAGCAATATTCTCTGCCCCAGAGGGTTCACAGGGACTTCAGATGATCCAATAGGGACACCATTGTGGCCATTGTCCACATTAATGGGGTTAAGCTGGGTGACCAGGAGACCTAACTTCCCATGACCCCAGAAAGAGATGGTTGTAGTGTCGTGAACCTTCAGGATGTTTCTTCTGGCCTTTCTTTCTCTCTGCTTCCTTCAGATCATCTCATCCATTGGCAAGGTGAACCCTTTCCAAAAACACCCTCTTTCTGATTCATCCCAGGGCAGACACAGAAAGTAGCTCAGGAGATCCTGTTACAGGAATCCGGCTTTACCTGACTGCTGCTCCCACGGGACAGAGGTTGCACAAAGGAGCATGTCACTGACCGTTTCGATAGAGTGGCCAGATTGTGGGGGTGGGACCACAGGGCACCTGTGTAGTCTCTCTTGTCTTTCTCTGGAGGGGCCTGGACTGCTCCCCCCTCCCCAGTATGGCTTTGTCTTAGCTTTTCTCTGTCTGCTGCCCCAGAAGTCAGGGCCTTGCCTGCTGCCTACCCTGTGAGCCAGCCCCAGCCCCTGGCTTCCCAGTGATCTGACCTGACACACACATAAAGCCCTCTTTTCAGAGTCCTGTGTAGGCTGCCCCAGGGGAGGGGGTGCTGCAGAGGAGCACTGGGGTCCTCAGAACTCCTAGACAAAGCTGCCTTGTTGGGAGGGCCTGGAGAAGCAGGGACCCCACTCTCTGGGAGACCTTTCCCCTTAGGGGCTCATCAGGGTGCACAGGGCCAGCTGCTTCAGGAGCAAGGCCATTAGCCTCGATGAGCCCTGAGCCTGGGGCACACCAGGGCTCAGCGGGTGGGGCTCAGGGGCCTGGGATCCTGACCACAGGACTCCAAGGCTCCTGAGCGACAGTGTTTGGGAATCCACTTCAGTCACCAGAGGCATCCCTGGCTTCCTTCTCTTCGGTGTGAGCCTAGAATCTTGCCTTCCAGGACTACGGTCTCTCTCCTAAGCCATTGTTCAATTTAGTTCCTGGAGCGTCCAGTCTTTGAACATGCTGATCACCTCCCCCACCCCCTTGTAGACAGGGTCTCACTATGTAGCCTTGGCCTGGAACTCGATATGTAGACAGCCAGTGGAAGAAACAGCCGGCCCTGGGGCCCTCAGGAGCAATATTCAAGAATTTCCCAGACCCCAGAATCTCTTGTCCACAGCTATAGCTTGCCACCCTCGGGCCACTTCCAGACAGGAAAGGGGACTCCATCCCCCAATTCTGGATGCTTCGAAAGTCACATTCTCTGTCAGGGTATCACATGTAGAGTGGTACCCCAGGCTATGTCTTATGAGTGGGATCGGGTAGGATGGCAGGGTACTGTGGAACAGAAGTCAAAAGAAACAGAATGGGAGTGGGACCATCAAAGGGTGACAGAGACATAAATGAACAATCTCCCCAGGGAAGGGACTGCTGGCTGGTCCCTCAGTAACATCTCTAGCTCCTGCAAGGGAGGCCATGGCCAGGTGCAAAGGCCTCATATCCAGTTTTCTTACTCCGTAACTAAGTGGCCTGTGGGTTCTTGTGAGCTCTCATGTGGGAGGAGGAGGGACACTAATGTCACAATTTGTCATAATTCGTGCTTGATCTCTTCCTAGGCTCTGGGTGTGAGGGAGAAGACCACTGTGTTGTGCTGACTAAGGGGAGAAACCAGCATAACTTGTCAGGCATTCTTATGAGGACAGGCTTAAATTAAGCCGTTTGTGTGCATTTTCCAGCCCAGGCAAGTCTGTAGAATCAGCACTGTATTGGCCCAATGTTCAGATGGGAAGAGTGAGTTTGGGCCAGCAAGCATTTAGTTGCTCCAATTCTGCCTGGTTTCTAACCAAGGACTCCTCCCAGCTTGTCTGTGACTCCTCAAAGAGCCACATCTGAGGCTCTGATCCGGGGAGACTGGTGAACATGGGCTTATGGGCTGGGGTGGGGGTGTGGGCAGGAGTGGGGGAAATGCTGTCATAATGAACCCCAGCTGCCCTCAGGATTCTAGTTACACCTGCAGGTTGTGAGCCTCCTTTGGTCCTCAGAACAGCATGGAACTTGCCTACCAGGCCTCTACCTCCCTGAGGCTCACTGGTCTCCAGCTCAACATTTCTGAGGCTCTAGAGCCACATAAACTGATGGCCCTGGGGCCCTCAGGAGCAATATTCAAGAATTTCCCAGACCCCAGAATCTCTTGTCCACAGCTATAGCTTGCCACCCTCGGGCCACTTCCAGACAGGAAAGGGGACTCCATCCTCCAATTCTGGACGCTTCGAAAGTCACATTCTCTGTCAGGGTATCACATCGGTAGGCTGACCCTACCGATTCTCACTCTGAAGTTCCTTATGAACCTTCGGGATCTGCAAAACGACTGTTTCAGGGCAAGTTGAGTCTTAGCACTTTGTTTCATATCTGGATAAACCGAGGCCTGGAATGGTTAAGGGTCCTGCTTGGGACCATACCTGTGACAACTTCGTTCAACATCAAGCCTCAGGAACAGGTGTCCAGGAGTTTCACAGCCAAAGGCTCTGAGGAGAAGCCACAAAGTCATGGGAATAAAATGCTATGTGCTGGCAGGGCTGATGGCCCAGGCTCAGGCCTAGCTGCTTAGTTTACACCTGTGCAGTGGATTCTTCACAGCAAGAGAAACAGGGCCTGTAGCCATTGGGCATGAGGAGGGTGAGTCAGCCTCCCCCCAAACCTCTGCTCTTTAGAGGGCCAACACCCTTCCTCCAGTTCCCACCACCACACAGAAGGGACAGGCAGGTAACTAGATGAGGGAGACCGACTGAATCAGACATTAGGAAGTGGTTAGGGACTGTGGCTCTCTCTCTCTCTCTCTCTCTCTCTCTCTCTCTCTCTCTCTCCCTCCTCTCTCTGAGACATGGGTCTTTTTCTATGGCCCTGACTGTCCTGTGCATCACTATGTAGACTGTGTTGGATTTGAACTCATGAACTCACAAAGATCTGCCTGCCTCTGCTTCCCCAGTGCTGGGATTAAAGGTGTGGGCTTTTTGATCCTGCTGAGTGCCAGGCTCTGGAAAAAAGCTAGCCTCAGTTTCCCTGACTGTGCTTGGAAGGGAGAGTCAGAATCATCTCTGAGACTTTGTACCTGGAGGGCCGGGTGGATGCCAGCATGCAGAGAGGCCACTGTGGCTTTAAAAGTGCAGGGACCACCCCAGTAACAGCAACGAGGCACTGAGCCGAGCCTGCTGGTGCACAGGCCACCTGCAGAGCCCTCCACAGCTGGGGAGATTAGTCTCTTCCACTAGACAACACCCATTACCCTGGTCCAATAGCCATCACTTCCGCTAGGAGAGCTGCAGATGAGATATCGATTGCACTGACCCCAGGCGAGCCCTTTCCCCAGCCTGAGAGGCCTGCAGATCAGCTCTGCGCCTGGCCACTCCAGCGTCAAGGCCCTGGGGTCTGCTGCTCAGAGCTGTGTGCAGCTTTGGGCCTGGGGTGGAGCTGGCTGGCTGTGCAAGTGGACTGGCCTGGGCTGGTCAGACTCTGTGCTGTTTTCCATTCTCTCTCTCTCTCTCTCTCTCTCTCTCTCTCTCTCTCTCTCTTCCTCCCTCCCTTTTCAGTCCCAGGCTGGCTTCAAACTTGCCAGTCAACCAAAATGGCCTTAAATTCCGGATCCCCGTCTCCACCTTCCCATTGCTGGAGTCCCGGATGTACACCAGTATGCCCGTTTGTGCAGTTCGGGGGGGAACCTAGAATGTGCTAGGCAATGCTGTAGGGAACAGCCAGGGCTCAGTCCTCCCTGTGCACCCTCATTTCAGGAGGGAGGTGAGGGTAGGCCTTTGGCCAGAGTGGATGTCCAGGTCTGCAGTGAGAGGCCACAGTTAGTGCCGCTACTTGTGTGGTGGAGGTGGGGTGGGGTCTTGTCTTTCAGAGTGGCCTCCCCAACCTGCCTGGGGCTGGTGGCTCCTGGTGTTAGTTACATGGCTTCCATTCAGCATCCAGGCACTGACCCTGAGGATAGGATGCTCTGGGAGCATGTCCTTGGAACACATAGGCTCTTGAGGGCAGGTCTGTTTGCCTCTCCTTGCTTGCCTGCCCCACCACAGAGCAGGGCTGGACATGTGGTCCACCTGTGAGTCACCACCCAAATTCATTTTCTAGAACAACTGAGGAGAGCAGAAGTGGGCACAGTCTCCTTTCTTTCTTCCTCTTCCTCCCTTCTTTGAGCCCTGCAGCCTGTGTCAAGGGGATGCTGGGCTCTGCCCACTGCCCCACCTGCCCTCTGTGCCCTTCCGCTTTTCTGAAAGAATGCGAGCATCTTTCTTTTATTCTTTGTCTGTAATCAGTTGATTTCAAAAGACAGTCCATGGCACCAGGGAGCCCACGGGGACACGGGAAACATCCTGGGTACAGATTCCATCAGCTGTCCCAAGTTCTATGCATGCTGAGCATGTGTATACATGTGCGTACATTACACATGTGCAGGTGTGTGTGTGCTTGTGTGCACATATATTTATGTGTTATGCGTGTGGAAGCATGTGCTTGTGTACACGTTTGCACATGTTAGTACATACAGGGTAGTGCATGCTGGACCTGAACAAAAACTTTTATGACTGCTGGTTTCTGGTTGCCATGGGGATGTTTGGTGACTCCCAGGGTAGTTGAAGCTGGAGGAGGAGTCTGATTCTTGGCTTGGATATAGAAGCTCAGACACAGATCCAGAGTCTGTGTGCCTCCTCCTCTTCCTGGTGATCTCCTTTTCACACTGCCTGCCTGCTCTTTTGGCGTGACCTTCAGCCAGTGCTCTCTCTTTCTGAGCTTCATTTCTGTGGGGAAAAAAATTGAGCTGAGTGGTGTTGGCACATACCTTTAATCCCAGCACTCAGGAGGCAGAAGTGGGCAGGTCTCTCTCTGTGAGTTCGAGGCCAACCTGGTCTACAGAGTGAGTGCCAGGACAGCCAGGGCTACACAGAGAAACCCTGTCTTAAAACAAAGAAAGCCAGAGATGGTCATTCTTTTATTCCAGCAACCAGGAGGCTGAGGCAGGGGCATTACTGAGAGTCTGAAGCCAACCAGGCCTGCATAGTGAGACCCTGACTCAAAAATAAATTAACAAATGAATTAAAATTAGGGAATGGAGAGATGGGTCAGTGGGTAAGAACATGTCCTGCTCTATAAGAGGACCCAGGTTTAGTTCTTGTCTGGTGGCTCACAACTGCCTAGGACTCCAGCTCCAGCTGATCCAGCTTCTCCATGTTTAGGCACCTTCACACATGTGGACACACTCACACGCATGCACACACACATGTGCACGGTTGTAGATGTGCACACACATGCACATGTCATTGAAAATAAGGTAAATCTTTAAGAAAATAAAATTAGAGACAACAAATTTAACAGAAGATATGAGAGATTTACACTCTGAAAATTATGAAGTATTAAAGAGAGTTCTTTAAAAGTCAGTAAATGATGAAGTATACCATGATCCCAGAGTGGCAAACGTACAAAGATGGCGACTGTCCTCAGACCGACCCATTGTTTGACTGCCATGTCCAATGCCAACCAAAATTCTATTATAGGTTTTGGGGAAATTGGCAATGTAATTTTAACATTTATATGGACAAGTTAAGAATCTAGAATAATAATAAAAAAATTTTTTTTGACAAGTTAGAGTAGGGTCGGAGAGGGCTGGAGAGATGGTTCAGTGATTAGAGCACTGACTGCTCTTCCAGAGGTCCCGAGTTCAATTCCCAGCAACCACATGGTGGCTCACAACCATCTGTAATGGGATCTGATGCCCTCTTCTGGGGTGTCTGAAGACAGTGAATGTGTGCTCACATGCATAAAATAAAGGGAAAAAAAGGAGTAAGATTGAAGCTGTATGCTACCTAACTTCAGGATTTACCACAAACTACAATAACCAGAGCGTTTTTGTCAAAGATAGCAATATAAATCAGTGGAGAAAAACAGAATCCAAAAATGGAACCATGGCCAGAGTATTAATTTTTTTGTTTTATTTTGCTTTTCCAGACAGGTTTTCTCTGTGTAACCCTGGCTGTTCTGGAACTCAATCTGAAGACCAGGTTGGCCTCGAACTTAGAGATCTGTCTGCTACCTCTCATGGGTTGGGATTAACTCCTACAACTCCTGGGTGTTGACTGATTTTTAACAACGATAGACAGGTGGTTTAATAGTTTTTGTTATGTGATGCAGGCTGTCCTTGAGCTATAAAGTAATCTAGGCTGGTCTTGAATTTGAGATTGCCTCCTAAGTGCTGGTATTACAGATTCGTGCCACCATGTCTAGTTTGGAAAGGTCAGATTTTATTTTTAATTAGTTTGTTTTTATGTATGTGTGGACCTACTTGTCTGTATATGCACAGTGTGTGTGTGTGTGTGTGTGTGTGTGTGTGTGTGTGTGTGGTATTGGGTGGGGCTAGGTATGTAGCTCAGTGGTAGAATTTAGTATATAGGAGATCCTGAATTCAGTGCCCAGTGACCTTTCAACTAAATAACTACCAAAAAATCATTATAAAAATAGAACAAATGTGAATGAAAAAGGAACAGGGGAAATGTAAGTAGCTTTTGTGAGTGGACAATGGGTAAAGTATCATCTAAACAAACAAGCTGCAGGAGTCAGTGGGCTCTGCTCCTTGGCTGAGTGGTCTTTGGCAAGTCCTTCTCTCTGCCTTGTTGCAGGGTTGAAAAGAGAGTATGTAGCTCCCGATGCCATGTGGCAATGTGAGATCAGCCTGCTCCTGAGTGATTGCAGGCATGCATCACCACACCCACCCAGGCGTTTGCAAGAGCGGTGCATCATAATGATGGGACCGTTCGCGTTAACATGGGCATTTGCAATCAACGAAGTTTGCAAGGAACCCTAGTGGAGAAAGGCAGCAGTATGTAGGTTCCCAAGATGCAGAACCAGGCTGGCCTCAGAGCAGCTGATGTTTTGGTCTTCCCAGAGAAGACGCTTTGGCGGCCCTACAAGATGGCTCAGCAGGTAAAGGTATCTGCTGCCAAGCCAGATGGGCTGAGTTTGATTGACTCCTGCAAGTTGCTTTCTGACCTCCACATGCACACTTCGACATGAGTGTATCCCCTCACAATAAATAAATGTAAACTTTAAAAAGAGCAAAAACTCTCTCTCCTAGATGAGGAGATGCAGGGGTGACTAATAATCTGGCACACGAAGTTCCTCCAGCTTCCTTACAGCCAGCCCCATGGATCCTCCGGCCTCTGCCTGCCAGGTGCTGGGATGAAGGGCAAGCACTTTATACCCTGACTCATCTCCCCGGACCCCCTCTCCAGGCATTTTCTGGCACTCCAGGGTACCTAAGGTGACTTGTCTTCACTTCTGATCAGGTGCTCAGGCTAACTCCTGGGGATATGATCCAGGTCAGGTATCCAGCCACTTGGGGATGTGGCTCATGGGCCAGCTCTTTAGAGAACCGCAGCCTGGGCTCCACAAAAGACCAGTAAATTGCGCACTTTCCTCTTTTCCTAGGTGTCTCTGGCTTTAGATGTTCTCTACAGCTACTCAGCTGTGTTGGGGACATCTCACGTGGTGTTGTCACCATAAACCGCAGTTTCAAGTGAAGGTGTGGTGATATGTTCTCAAATATGCCAACTGAAGAACAACCCCTGGAGAGCATGCCTAGGTTCCTGAATTTTGCCGGAGGAGAGGGGGATCCACCCCCACTCCCACCCCCCACCCAGATAAGCAGGTTCTCTGGCAAAGATGAACTTCCACCGCACTTAGAAAATAAAGGAGCTGGGGGCGTGTGGAGAGATGGGTTACCCGTTAGGCGCTTAAGAGTGTTTGCTGCTCTTGTAAAAGGAGCAAGTTTGGTTCTCAGTGCCCATGTCTGATGGCTTCATAATGGCTTGTAGCACCAGCACCAGGAGATCCAATGCTTCAAGGTTCTATGGGCACCTGCACTCATGGGCACTCTCTCTCTCTCTCTCTCTCTAATATTATATATGGTATTATATATAAACATACATATAATATATATGTGCACTTAATTATATGTATATATTATATGTGATATATAATATATAAGCATATATAATATACATGTGCACCCCATATATGTATATATGTACGTACATATATGGTATAATACACTGTTTAAAGGAAAACACAAAGGAGGTTGGGTTAGGCATGAGCACACAGGCACACATGCAGAGACAAATAAAAGACTAATGTAACTTCCTTTAATTGTCATTTTATGCTTTCTGCAGCTGCCCGCCACCCTCCCCTAACCTTCGATGACCACTTTTGTAGGCTATAGGGGACCAGGGAACAAAGCCTGCGGGGGGTGGGGGGTAGCAGCCCCAGTCAGGTGGTGGAGAATAAGCTACAATTACAAATTTATCCCAACAATTAATGCTGAAGCCTGGGAGAGCCGCAGAGTGGGAAGCCCGCTCCTCTTTGTCAGGGTCTATTTGGCAGTGACCTTGCTCTGAAGGCGATGGTACTCCTTCAGCCTGTAAACCAGATGGAAAACAAAGAAAAATGTAATTTCACAATAACAACATGCGCTCTGTTCAATTAATTCAGGCAGGATGGGGGCGGTGGGGGCAGCTGTTTGTTAAGATGGACGTGAAGTTGTCTTTTGCTTCGGTCGCTTCCTGCCCTAGCCTCCCCTGGCTCCTCCGATCAGGATAATGTAATTAATTTATCAGGGGGGAAAACATTGTTTGTCATTGTTGAAGATAAAGCATTTAACAGGCAATAGGAGAAATGAAGAGGCCATTATGTTCTGGGCCATTTCAAAAGGTTTATGGGGTTATAAGCCACCAAAGAAACAGGAGGCAGGAGGCGGAGGGGCCTGGGAGCTCTGGCTGCAGAGAGGTCTCTGCAGACCTGGGGTGGCTCTAGGGAACCCAAGACACATTGCCAGACAGAGAAGCCATCTCTGTCTTCCTGACACAGGCCCCATGAATCTGGAGTTGTCAATGAAAAACCCAGAGTTGGTCTTCCCAGCTCAGCACCATTACTCCTTTCTAACTTTAGGTAAGTTTCTTAACCATCCTGGGCCTGTGTCTGGGGAATTTTCAAATCTCTCTAAGAATTAAAGCAAACGAAGGGCTGGCAAGATGGCTCAGTGGGTAAAGGTGTTTGCTGCCAAGTCGGAAGGACTGAGTTTGATCCCTGGGGCCTACATGGTAAAAGGTAAGAACTGACCTTTGAAAGTGTCCCTTGACTTCCATATTAAAGCAATTAAAAACAAACATACACATAAATGTAATAAGTTTTTTTTTTTTTTTTGGTTTTTTCGAGACAGGGTTTCTCTGTGTAGCCCTGGCTGTCCTGGAACTCACTCTGTAGACCAGGCTGGCCTCGAACTCAGAAATCCGCCTGCCTCTGCCTCCCGAGTGCTGGGATTAAAGGCATGCGCCACCACTGCCCGGCTATTAAGTTTTAAAGAATGAAAATGAACTAGAAAAGAACCTGGGGGCAGTTTTTGTAATGAATGACCTTGCTTGTGTCTTTGAGCATACAAACCCTGGACACCTTTAGTTGTTAGCTTTAGTCTCATAGACTCTTATGGGAATCCCTGGGGAGTAGGGGGCACCTCACCCCCCCCCCCTCCTGGAGATCGGGAAGGAGTCTGACTCCCCCAGGTCCAAGCAACTTCAGCTATTGCATATGAGCCCCAGGCCTCAGTGACTTGCCACCCACTCTCCAGCTCTGAAAACAGTGGCAGCATAAAGATTCTATTGCCCCTCAGGGCATTTCCTCAACTAGTCTCTCCTGTCAAGGAGCCTAGTGTCTTTGTGGCCGGAGATATTAGGGCAATTGTTAGACTTCAGGCCAGGATCCAGGGAGTCAAATGCCCAGGCCCTTCAGATTCTGTTGGCTGTCAGGCCCCACTGAGAACAGGAGCTGACTGGGTGCTGAGGAACTAGAGGTGGGTGGTCAGGAACATTATGGTGGTGAAGGGTCAGTGTCACACCAGGACCTGCTTCCCATAGCTGCAGGCCTCTGATGATCAGGCATGATCTAGAGTTTCTCTCTCACCTGAGCGAGTTGATATTGATGAAGCCGGTGGCATCAATGGGTTCATAGTCGCCCTGCACATTCATGCTGCAGAGAAAGCAGAGCTTAGTAAGGCCACCCACACTGCCCCGGAGTCTCTCTCTACTCAGTCCAATACTGAGCTCTGTACTGGGCCAGGCGCCATGCTAGCTATTGATGGCCAGGTAGCTCCCAGAAGCCTCTATCCTGAGTGTAAGTCTCAGGAGGCAGGTAGCAGTGCCAGGTTGGGTCCCAGCTCTGATAACTCTGGGCCTGTGAATTCTTCCTGCCATTTGTAAACTGAGGTCCTCCACAGAGCCAGGGCCTGAAATGGCCCATGACATCTAACATTTACCTCTGGAGCAGCTGATGGGCTATCTGGAGCTGAGGGAGACTGGCGGGCATTTACAGCATGGAGTCCCACAGTCACCTTTACCCTGGTTTGTCCAACCATGCAGACCTTACAGAACCATCCAGACACCCAGACACCCCATGGTCAGAGTATTCTGACAGCATCTGTCACCTGCCGTTGGCCTCAGTACAGCTGCCCCCTCTGCCGTTTCTCCCCTCTGGCTCTTCTCCACAGCCGCCCACCTGGCAGCCATCCTGGTCTGTCATCTATCTTAGAGAGAGCCTAGGGAGGTGTGCAGGTTCCCAGGGCTGAGCATGAACCTATGAAATGTATCAGTGGCTATCATCATTGTCAGGGGTTCACGTGAGTTCACAGGGCTGGCACATGGCAAGCACTTGCTGTGACTGTCATCCCACTGTCATTCATTCAGTCCAGCATTTATTGGGCACAGCTAGGCCGGGGCAGGGGAAGCGAGATTAAGAGCATCACACGCTACACATGCAGGTAGCACTATCACCCACCACTTCAATGTGTGGCATTTGAGGCCCTGCAGTCTCAGTCACCCCTGACTTCCATTTTGCTCTTCATTAGCCCCTTGTCTTTAATCTGGCACAAAGCAGTCTCAAGGTTCTTGAGGACAAGGAAGTGGCCTGTCCCCTCAGGTGTTCTCTCCAAAGAGGTAAGACTGGGAAGCAGGTGAGAAGGACCTGCCATCATGTGACTAAGGCCATGCCTCTGGTTCTCTGGGGACACCTATCCCCTCTTTTGGTGACCCTGGGCAATGAACCCACACCTCCAACTCAAAAGTGGCCATTTTCCTAAAGCAAATGGAACCAGCAACCTTGGCACTCACCTATAGCCCTGGGACAGGGGTGGAGAGGAGAAAGCTAGCCTGGGCTGTATAGTGAAACTCTGACTCTCCACTCCCACCGATCCCTAAAACACACGGAGTCTCTGCACATGTCCCACGAGATCTGGAGTTCTGACCTTGATGCTGTTCAGGTCCTGAAGTCGCTCCATGCTAAGCCCTCCAGGACCCCTGTTTTTTCTCCCTTCTTCTCCAGAGTACCCTTTGGGGTCCTGACAACACCACGAACTGACGACTGACCAATATGCTCCCTCCTGGGGAAAAGATGTGTGTTCTGGGTGTCCTTTATTGCGCCTATATAGTTAGGAAGGGCTGGTCTAGACTAGGATACCAACTTGTGCAATAATATTCAAACCTTGCTTGCTTGGGTGCACTGGTGAGCGCTGGGAACATACAAGACGCAACATCACTTGCTCCCTGCCTTCTGGCAAGCAAGCTCTGAAAACCTTGCCTCACCTCTGTCCAAAGCCCTCACCTTTACAAGAGGCACTCTGGTCCTGAGAGCAGACTGGCGGCTGAGCCCCCCCCCCCCCCCCCCAGACCACAGGGTCCTCCTTTCCCTCCACCTCTCAAGTCAAAGCAAGCTCCACGCCATAATCCTAGCACTTTGGAGGTGGAGGCTGAAGGAAAGAAGTTCAAGGTCACCATCCTAAGGAGAACCTGGGCTGCAAGAGACCTCATCTCAAAAACAAACAAAGCAACAAAACCCACAAAGCAACAGAACCCTCCTCCGCCGCCCTTTTGCAAGGCAACCTGGACAAACAGCTCCAGGAGTCCCTCAGAGACAGCGCACCAAGGACAGCCCTGCCCTGTGAGGCTGCCCAGAGTCCCAAGAGGAGCTTGTTTGAGAGCGGAAAACCTCTTTTTCAAACAGTGCTTTGGTGTGTGTGTGGGGGGGGGGGGGGTTGGAAACAGAGTTTACAATGATTTTTTTTTTTACCTCCTCTGACGGTCTACAGAAAAACCTCTATGCTTTTATTTTTGCTCATTCGAGTGGCTCTGACCTGCTCTATAATTACATTACTTTCTACCTACTGCGCCCGGCATTTCCAGCTCTGCTACCTCTCGCGGCTTCCTCGCTGGTCCCTGTGACGCTGTCACTCAAGGGCTTTCAAGTCAGCGATGTAGAAATCAAAAAGAAAAGGGAAATGGTCGGAGACACAGTGAGAATAAGTGCCTCTGCTTTTTCCCTCTGTCTTCCCCCTTTCCTTTTTACTTTATTCATTTAAATCGCCCCGAGTGAGACTGTAAGGTTTAATGAAGGGTTGGGCAGATTATCAAAGGCTGTTCATCTGGAGGGGGAGGGGAGAAAGAGCCAGAGGGAGAAAGGGAGAAGATAATTTGACATTTACCCCGACTGATCTAAACTGATTCGGTTATATTTATGGTTTATAAAGTGTTTAGAAAGGATTGAAGTGGTGGGGAGGGGGGGAGAAGCAACTCAACGTGGCTGGGAGAAGGGAAGGACAGAAATAATACCTAATGCCAAACAAAACTTGTACTTTAATTCTGACTCGTCCCTGGGAGGGCACACCAGGCCTCAGCCTGAGCCAGCTGGGGCTGGAATCCTCTTCGGGTACTTCCTGGTAGTGCTGCCTGTCCCTGTAGGTTTGTCCCCACTCACAATTTGGTCAAGTGGCACCCAGAGGAGAGGCAGGCTGCCCTCAATCATAAGCAAAGCCTGTGTTGCCCATGTCTCCCATGTCAAAACAGATTCTGGGCATGGTCATGGAGGATGGTTTAGGTGGTACCAGCTTAGGCGGCTCTGTCTGTCAGACGCCCTCTGCTTGGTCCTCCCAGAAGAAGGCTCCTGGAGGCTCCATCTGGGTTCCCTGATTCTCTCCTTCCACCCCAGTGGCCTCTTCAGTCTATGTCTTCAGAGTTATTCTGTACTCATTGCCCAAAAGTAGACAAAATGGTTCCAGGCTGCCTCAGAGGTGTCTACACTTATATCCTGGGGTGTAGATCCGTGGCAGAGCACTTGTCTAGTGAGTGTAAAACCCTGGGTTCTATCAGCATCAACAACAGGAAACACAGCCATGCCCCACTCGTCCCCAATATGTTCCTGCACACTGACAACCCCCTCCATATCCAGTGCAACTCCTAAAGATAGGTTGACTCAATCTGGTTTTTCCGGGATCACCAACCCAGTCCAAACTGCCAGCATTGCTCACTGGAAACCTTACGACCACCTCTGCCAGTGTCCACCCTCTCCCGTGTGCACTCCGTGAAAACCATTCTTCAGAGCAGTCATAAAGACCTGAAGATTTGACCCCGCCCTTCTTACAATCTGGCTCAGTCTCCACAACCTGGCTTTTTAGTTTTCTTCCTCCCTGGTATCTTCCCTTGTATGTCTGGATTCTTCCAAGCCCTTCCCAAGAACTAGAGGTGTCACTTCTGGAATCCACCACATCCTCCAGGCAACTCCTGATAAGGAAGCTGTTCCACGCCTAACTTTTATACCCAGCCAGACTATCCTCTTCCAATTCTGCCATTTTTCCTAATCCACATTTTGGCTTGCCTGCTTCCTTTCTTTTGTTGTTTTTATTTTTCTGGGACAGGCTCAGGACAGCATTACTTTGCATCAGGAAATGACACTGAACTTCTGACCTTCCTCCTTCGACTGACTGAGTGCTACAATGATGTGCACCACCACACCTGGTTTATGTAGTGCTGGAGCTGGAACCTGGGGCTTCCTGTACATTAGGTAGCCGCTCCTAGCCACATCCCTAGCTCATAGCTATCATTTGATCGACAGTTTTCTTCCACGTGGCCTGTAGGTTCCATGACATTACAGATGTCTATCATAAACATCTCACTAGTCTCTCACAAAGAGCTTGACATGAGATCAGCAAAAAATGTGCTAAGAAAGTTGCTCAGACAAGCCCAGATGGGCTGAGGCACAGGGAACCTACCTCACCAGCTCTTCATTGTATAGTGAGAGTGGAGACTCCCGGCCAAGGATGTACACCTGACCCTTGAAGACAGACACCTGCACCTTCCCTTCCACACGCTCCTGGGACTTCGCGATGCAGTGGCGAACAAATTCACATTCAGGGCTGTGCCAGAAACCTGCAGGAAGAAACAAAGAAGGTGTTGTAGATGGCCTCAGCTCAGGGCACAGGAAGGATGGGGATACAGAATCGGAAGCCCAGGCCCTACCCTCTGATAGGCTCGGGTCTGCCTTACTCACTTGTAAGCATTGTCATGATGTGTAACTGTTAATGAGTTCAGGAACCCACTCTTGTGTTCCCATCCCACCATCTTACAAGGGATATGTAGGTCAAGAAATGACCTCCTTGTCCCCCAAAGGCATAAAGGTCAGAAGGAAAGCATACCCCTGCTTCATGCACAGGTATACACAGGAGTTATGGAAAGACCCTGGACTTGACCCAGGAGGGCTCCATTTTGCTAAAGAAAATAAACCTTGGATAGGGCTCAGAGGCACGTGCTAAGCAATGAGGGTATCCAAGAAGGCCAGCAGGGTCTGTGGTCAGACAAGCTATGGGGCTTTGTGGTCTTCAGATGTTTCTCTTCCCTACAAAGTAGGAATAACAGCACTGAGTGAAGACCTTGCACCCAACCAGCACTGGGTATGTGGGCTGCTTTGAATGGTGCCCTGAGTAAGCCCTGAACTACTCTCTCTGTCTTGTGACCCTGTACTCCAACGGAGGAGGAAGAGGAGGCTCAACAGAGCAAGCAGTTTGTCCAAGCTGACCCAGTCTGTGAGTGGAAGCGGAGGGGCAATGACTCTCTCCTGTCATGATGGGTGCTTTCCTCGACATGACCAGAGCATCCTCTCTATTTGCACACAGCACTGAAGGCTACTGGGAAGCACATTTCCTCTCCCCTACAGCCCAACATCCTTGGACAGGACAGCCATTGCTTTAGGAGAGAGCAGGGGTCCCAGTACCAAGGGACAGCAGGTGGCCATAGTCAGGGATGGGGGAGGGGCAGGCCAGGCACAAGGTTTTTGAAAGAGCCAGGAAGGTGAGCCCACCTGGGCAGCTGTGGGGCCAGATGGCCTGTGATCTACCCTGATAAGAGGGTAAGTTAGCAGGGCCCTGCTACTGCTAGAGGCCCGGAGGGGCACCACAGAGAAGGAGTGGGCTCAATCTGGTGTGTGTGTGTGTGTGTGTGTGTGTGGTTTACAGCAAGATATGTTTACTTTAACTGCTCTGCAGGGATGTGTGGATTCATCGAGCACTTAACTCTGCTGAATTCTGAGAAAGGCCCAGAGAAGGAAAGAGCCTGTACAAAGTCACACAGCAGGACCAAGACAGGATTCAGGTCTGATGGAATACTTCTAAACCAAGGACTTTTAAAACACCATTGGAGTCTTTGGGAGGGGAAATCAATCACCTTCCCCTCCCCCATCCCTGTGTCCTGCCTGCTCTTTGATTTTCTCAGTTGGGATAATTAGTCTATTATGCTCCCAGGCTGGAAGGCAGGTGGAGATGAAGCTCTTGATAGGAAGGGTAGAGATCAGCGCAGGAGCCACTGGCCCCGCTTTTGTCTTGGGATCTGTTTCTCTAGCCCACAGGGGGCTTTGGCTCAAGTTTCTTTTCCCAGTGGACCCAACCTGAAATGGGCCAGCGGACCTGGTCCCATGGCGCAGGGGAGATCTTGCATGTTCAGGCCTGTGGTGAACAGTGGGTGGGGCTTGGGGCTGAGCTGCAGAGGGCTCCCCTTGCCCAGGCCCAGCATACAGGGTCTGTTCTGATTATTCCAATCAGAACAGTTAAAGTGACACACTATACCCATTTCACGCTGAGGACGCAGACAGGTGTGTGTTAACTAGTGAGCTACAGCTACTAAATAAAATGTTCCATCAGGTGCCGTCAGGGTCCTGAAGCTGGAGTCCTGCTAGGCTGACCAGGAAGGGAGTCCCACAAACTCCGCATGGCCAGTAGAGGACATTCTCTGTGTCCCAGTCTCCCCATTTGTGCCCTGAGGCTACAGAAAGGCTAGAAAGGGGAACTCTAAGGTAGAGTGGTGGGTTTTGAACCAGGGGTGCTCAGTGGGAGGGGAAGAGACCCCAGCACGTCTTAGCCCTAGAACCTTTGGGATTTACAGGAGGGGAAACTGAGGCCCAGGGAGGAAATAGATTTACCTAAGACCTTAAAGCCAACCAGAGGCAAAGCCTCCCAGCACCCACACTAGAAATCAAGCAGGCTCCAGTTCTTTAGTGGTTGCTTGGCACTGTTCCAGGTGCATGGTACACCCATGCCTTGGTGTTCAGAGCGACCATTCCCACTTTTCAGCTGAGACAGTGGAGGAACAGGGAGGGAGCAGCAGCATCCGGCCAAGCTGTGTCTGCAGTCTGTCTCCTTCCAGCAAGGGCCAATCTAGCAGCACTCTGGACTGCCAGAGGGCTGGCTTTGACCTCTGTGGACACCTGGATAGCGCAGGACTCAGGCAGAGTTAATGTTAGCAATAACGACCTGGTCTAAGTCTTGCTCCCTGCCTTGTCCTCTCTCCGCTCCAAGGTTTTATTTCCTTTGAAAGAGCCTAATCGCTCAGCCTCATTTTGGGATTTGCAGGGCTCATTGCTGGCTGACAGAGCAGGGACTCAACCCAGGCACTGTGCTGTAGCCAAGGCTTCCTGTGTGTGACATGGCACCCCTGAATCATTCCTTGCTAACAGCTTCCCAGGTCCTGTGGGAGTGACTTATGAAGCCAGCCTGTCTCAGGTTCAACCTTTGTAATTTATCAGCCACAAAACCTCTGATCAAGTATCTTTGTCTGCCTGGGCCTCAGTTTCCCCACCTCTGTGCAGCTACGGTTAGGTAACACCCATCAGGTGCCTAGTCCAGTGCCAGCAGACAGCAGACAGCAGGAAACACTGACACTGTTGGATCCCAGAAGCCTGCTCTCTCTCCTCTGCCAGGCTCAGCCCTCAGGATGCCTCCTGGGCACTCAGGCCAGGTGCTCTCTGCTCTCCCTTACGCCCTGCCACGTCTTAATGTCAATCCCACTTTGTAACCAGAATCCACCTTTTAGCACCGAAGTCCTGCCGAGCCAGTAGGAAGCAATGATATTTAAACACCTGTCTGTACCTGGAGAGGGGGGACTGCACTTCAACTTTGAGAACAATGGCAGGGAGAAGGAGTGCCAGCCAAGACTGGGATGGATTCCAGCAGGCCTGGGAGGATGGGGATGGGGATAGGCGTGGCCAGAGGCCTCAGCCAGGTGGCTAAGACTGACATCTTCTATCTAGACACTCAGACTTCCGGCCCACAGAACTGCCAAGGTTGGCTGTAGGCAGTAGCTTGTTTTCTGAGAGGCTGCCAGATAGAATCCTCCAAACTAGGGAGGTACAAATATAGGCAATGTCGAAAAACGTCTCCTATAAAAGTGGGAACAAGCGTGCGTGCATGAGTGCGTGCGTGCGTGCGTGTGTTTGGGTTGTAGGTGTACTATGGCACACTCAGCCCTGTTTTGGTCTTTTTTTTTGGGGAGGGGGGGATTGGTTTTTCGAGACAGGGTTTCTCTGTGTAGCCCTGGCTGTCCTGGAACTCACTCTGTAGACCAGTCTGGCCTCGAACTCAGAAATCCGCCTGCCTCTGCCTCCCGAGTGCTGGGATTAAAGGCGCGGGCGACCACTGCCCGGCTGTTTTGGTCTTTTTAAAGACAGGGTCTCACCGTGTAGCCCGGGATCGCCTTGCCCTTGTAGGGATCGAGAGTGCTGGGATCATAGGCATGTGTTATCAATGTTGTAGGTTGTGTGAGCCTTCAGGTCTCTGCTGAGTCAACTCTGCCCTGCCACTGCATCTCAAAGAGACTACAGGGACATGAAGGCGGTGTTGAATTTCACATAATTTCCATATGTCATGAAAGTTTGATTTCCTTTCCAACCATTTTAAAGTTTTTTTTTGTTTTTATTTTTTTGTGTGTTTGTTTTTGTTTTTGTTTTTTTTTTAAAAAAAAAAGCTTAAAATCATTCTTAGCTCACAAGTGGCAGAAAAATGGGCATCAGGCCAGGTCTGACCAGAGACCCTGGCCTAGGGCCCTTGGGTCCCACTATGAAGACTGAATATAGACTCTGGGTCCCTGAGCAGCATTGCTTGTCTGGAAGGTGTGAGCACTGAGCTGGCACTCATGTGCTTTTTCTGGCATGCCATGTTGGAGGTTAGTAAGCAGTGTCTCCTATGGACAGACTAACAGGGCCCAACGCAGCCCTCACTCCCACCTCCCTACCACTTCCAGCCTATTTCCTCATCTGTAGAAGGAGACTTAGACCACCAGGGAGATTTGTGGGGACCATGCAGGCTATCTGGAGCCTTATATCTTGCCAAGTACCTGGTACCTGCTGGATCTAGTCTGGCTAACACCAGGAATGATGCACAGTCCTTTTTTGACACTGTAATGGATGTGGCTGAACACCTCTGGAGGCTGCCATGACTCCCTTGTCACTCACAAAAAGGCCACCCCACGGTCCCTTCCTCTCCCTCACCCCTGGCCCAATGTGGACTCCCTTCTTCCATGTGTACTTCAGAGTTCTGAAGAAGATGGTGTGGGTGGGGCTAGATGGGAGGAAGGCATGCTTGATGAAAGAAAAGGTCTGAGTCCTAGGGGGACTGGAGGTACGGTACCAGGGACAGCTGAGACTTGTACATACCTGTATATACAAGCTCCGCGAATTTGAGGCCCAGGCCCTGTTTGATTTTGCGTACTTCCCGATCCATGGTGAAGGCCTCTATGTCTAAATGAGCGTGGTAAAGGATGGTCCCTGCTGGGGTCTCGTAGATACCTAGCCATTTTTCCAGGCAGGGGGAAAAAGAGAAAAAAAAGAGAGAAACACATGAAACCCAAACTGTCAGCAAATGACAAAAAAAAAAAAAAAAAATAATGACTTGTCTGACAGGAGACAAGCCAGTCGGACCCATTCACTCCCAGCTTGCTGCAAAATGTGTCTGTCATTATGTTCATGCTGGGGCCACGACAGTCCACTCTGCGGCTTGTGGAGAAAATGTCTAGATGCCCCCCTTTGAAGAGGCCCTCAGACTCGGGAAAATGACAGGGTTTCTGAGCAGTGCACCCCCTCCCCAATGCATGCCCACCGGCCTGCAGCTGAAAACCTGTAATTAAACCAACTACTGTGGAACCCAGGGCCCCAAATATCCCTTCCTCCCTTCCACCAGGGAGTCGGGGGGGGGGGCGGCTGTGCACACACATACATGAACATGCAAGTACACACGTGGTGTGGGCAGCTCTATTTCCCCAGAGATTGCTGGGGTTGCTTGGGGCTTGGGCACTGACTCCACTGTACAGATGGGGAAGCTGAGCCCCAGAAAAATGGCTTGACAGAGAGGGACAGAATCCAAGCTCCTGGATCCCTGATGGGTGTGGCTGTCTTGTGAGTTAGCTGACTACAGAGGGCAAAGCCCAGGCCAGGGGAAAGGCCCTTCTGGTCATCTCGCCTAGCCAACCTACTTGCCAACACAACCTGCTTAGGCCAGATGATGTCCAAAGTGACAGGGTGGCCCTGGCTGAGCTGTCAACCAGAGGAAGGTTCCCTCAGCAGTACCATGCTATATCTGAGGCACGGAGGCACCAAGAGGCAGGACTGTGCCTGTTCTGGTGCTGGGCCCTGTTCTGGTACAGCCTTGGACAAACCTGTATCCACTGTGCTATGGAGGAAGAGCAGGAGCAGCCTCATCCCCAGAATCTGATCCAAAAGCTGGCTTTCTTCCCACTGCGTGATGCTGAGGAGGCAGCTTCTCAGTTGCCCTGGCAACTCCCCATAATCTTTCCACAATAAAGTTTTATAAGCAGCCAGGGGGCAGTAGTGGCGCATGCCTTAAATCCCAGCACTCAGGAGGCAGAGGCAGGTGGATCTCTGAGTTCAAGGCCAGCCTGGTCTGGACCACCAGGGCCATACAGAGAAACAAACAAAAAATGCAACCAACGGAACACAACTCAGAAGACTGCACAAGTGCACCTGAGACCTATGTGACACAGCGCCAGTGACATGCTAGCCCTTCTGGAAGAAGGACATATTCTACCAAGCACTGAGGAGGCCGAGGAAGGAGAAACAGGTATTTAAGGCTAACCTGGGCCCCATAACAAGACCATATCTCAAAGACAACAACCAGAGCTGGGGCTGGGGCTCTCTTGTGTAGTGCTAGCCTAACATGCCCTAGGGCCTGGCCCTGGGTTCCAGTCCAGCACCGTACAAACTGGTGTCCATTCGGTTTTGTAAAAAATTAAATTAGTTTTGATTACTGTTGTGTGTGCATGTGTGTGCACATGTATGTGAGTGCGTATAGAAACCAGACCTTCCAGAATTGACTTTTCTACCTTCATGTGGGTCCTGGGATTTGAACTTAGGGTGTGAGGCTAACAAGACCAGCACTTACATGCACTGAGCTATCTAGCTGGCTGTTTTTTTGATCTTTATGGTCTGGGAAACTCAGAAGGAAAAGGTCTTTCGGGACCAAAACTATCTGTATTCTTCAAGGGGTGGCCAACCTAAGATTCCATATATGTGGACAGAGGCCTAGCACATAGAAACTATGGCTCAGGTCCTGCTAGGGGTGACAGGGAAGTCCCTTTGTCAATCCTTGGCATTTCTTGGGAGTCTTCAAGTCTCTGAACTGGGCCAAGTCAATTGTACAGACAGGAAGACTGAGTCTAGGAAGTAGTGACTTGCCCACACCACCATGTCTCAAAGGAGAAGAAACAGGACCAGCATCTGGGTTCCCAGTCTTGGTTCGAGGTTGCCTCTCAGGGCCTTGCTCCAGTGAGTCGGCACTCATCAGAATATAATGCACTCAGGTGCAGGGCTCAGGCAACATGTGTCATGTAAAAGCTACCCCAGGGCTGGGAGGCGCTGCAGTGGCTAATACACGGAGAGCTGAGTTCAAATCCCCAATGCTTACAGAATAGTTGGGTGTTGTAACCCTAACTCTAGTGCTGGGTGGGCAGCAGGAGGAGCTCTGGAGTTCACTTGCTAGCCTGTCTAGACAAACTAGCAAGCTCCAGGTTCAATGAGAGTCTCTCTCTCTCTCTCTCTCTCTCTCTCTCTCACACACACACACACACACACACACACACACACACACACAGAGGGAGACAATATATATGAGAGAGAGAAAGACTCTTGATATTGACCTCTGGCGTGGAGTGCACCTGAAAACATATGTACCCCAAAACATTTATGAACACATACATACATATAACACATACACACAAACACACACACATATACACACACAGCTGTGCCATTTTACTTATGAGACTGCCATTCTAGGCAACCTCCTCCCACCTTTCAGAATCTACCTGTAGACCCCATCACACTCGGCCTCATCGATTCCATAGCAAAGCCCAGAAGGAAGCAGTGACAGGCAGGATGGCCAACAAAAGCCATGACTGACAGTCTGAGGGCAGAGACCTGGGACCTCAGCAGGAAGAGCAGGTCCTGGTGGCACATGGCTGTGATTCCAGCAATGGGGAGGTCGAGGCAGGAGGTAGAGGCTGCCTGGGTTAGAGAACATGACAGTGTCTAAAAAACGACAACTAGTGAACCATAACGACGGAGGAAACACAGAGCAAGGCACTTGCCTAGCACACACCCTGGGCTCAGTTCTCAGTGCTGCAATGCACACACACACACACACACACACACACACACACCAACAATTCCAGGAACTTTATGAACTGGATGTCCTGTTCTCCACCTGTAATCCCAGGACTCAGGAGGCTTAGAGGTAGAGGCCGAAGGATCAGGAGTTCAAGGCCAGCCTGCCTTACCTGAGATTCTCAAAAAATCCAAACCAAACATAAAATCCAACAACATTCAGGAGGCAAAGGCAGGTGGAACTCTGAGTTCGAGGCTAGCCTGGTCTACAGATCGAGCTCCAGCAGGCTATTTAGAAAGACAAACAGATGCAGGGAAGAATCTGCCTCCAAAACAGCAGGGATAAAAACAAGGTTCAAAGCAGGATCTCAGTCACCCTAGGAGCACCAACAACGTCCGTCCGTCACAAGCGATTTCCGGTGGCCTGTGGGTCACCCCTGACACAGCCCAGTCACTGACACTGACTGAGGCAGTGGAGTTCATGATGATCCGTTACCTCCCGCCCCTGACAGTTTGGAGAAGCCTATCCTTACTCTGGCTGTAGATATCGGCCTCGGCAGCACCCCATTTGACTCCTAGAGACTCGGGTGCCCTCTCTGCATTTCTCTCCTTCCCAAGCCAGCTGAGGACACAGCCAAGCTGTCTGTACAGAGCTGGAATCGGAACCAGAAGTCTTGCAACTTGATGTTGCATCTGGCTTGACTGCATGGCCTTGGTTCCTCTCAGCATCCTCTCTGAGCCCCGACAGGGGAAAACAAGAAGTTACTAAGTAACTGTGGATCTTACAGTGTTGACCGCTGACATGGGTCCCGAGAGCAAGCATCTAGATTCCAACCTGGCCTGGCACCCCAAGAGAAACACGGAGGAAAACTGCAGCGTCACCCCCAGCAGTCCAGGGAAAGGAGAACACATGGTATCTAGGGCTCCCGAAAGACCCACTAGTTGCCCAAGGCCTGCCAGCTACTGCCCATTGCAGAAATCCGCTGGGAAAATGAGGCCAGCAGCACCAGCAGCGAAGAGTGGGCGGAAGTGCAGGCAGACGCCATCTCCTCCAGCGCTCTGCTCTCCGCACCAGCCCGAGGTTGTCAGCGCCGGCTGGAAGGTCACGGGCTTACAGCAATGTCCCAGCCAAGAGACCTTAGCACAGTTAATAGTCCAGGTCCCACCTCAGGCGGTGTTAAAGTTAATTGTGACTGATCAGAAAGGGCTTGTTTTTAGTTCTCTTTTCGTGCGTGTGTGTGTGTGTGTGTGTGTGTGTGTGTGTGTTTTAAAGCTCTTCCCTCTCTTGGCAGGGGTAGGGGTACAGATAATTTCTCTGTAGTTCTGGGGGAAAAAAAATCGGTGACAGAAAACCAATTCTAAAAGACTGAATTTGGGGCTTTTGACAGTCGGTATACAAACTGCCGAGCAAAGAGGGGGAAATGACAGCTGAGCCCGTGCAGCTGAAGGATAGACAACAGACATCTTCAGAGTGACACGCACCGCGGCTCCAAGTGTCTATTTTCATCTCCCCGTGTTTACGGGAAAGACAGAGGTGTCAGCAGCCCTCTGTGGAGCAGCTTCAATCATACGCTAATTACCACTGGGAAGGGGGGTGGCTGGGGAGGCCAAGGAGCTGGGGTGGTGGGAGGGGGAGAGTGGACCAAGAGGAAGAGCTGGGGACTCAGCAGACGCAGCAGCTCAAATTCTTCTCATCCCTCGCCAAGATTGCCAGTTGGGCTGAGAAATTTGGTAAAACTGAGTAGACTCCACCAAACCCACAGGAGGCAGGCTAGAGATTAGGGTATGTGGACCCAAGGCTCAGGCATTCATGGGGAAGGGGTTTGGGAAGGTGAATGGGATGGGGGGGGACAGTAGAGGATAAATTGATTGGAGCCCCAAGGCTCCTTTCTTAGGTACCAGGACCAAAGCTGGAGGTGGTTGCCATGGCGATGAGAGGTAGTCGGGGTGGGGGGTGGGGGGGAGTCTAAGCTATTCTCTAGGCTCTTGTGCCCAGGTGGCCCATCCTGCGGATCCTGGGTGTGTGAGACTAGCCATGCCTGACCTGCCACCCCAGTCTTCTGCTTCACGAGTCTCCCCTTTGCTGTCCATCTGTGAGCACCGCTTCTGGGAGGGCTGGGCAGGCGCTGGGCAGGCACCCAGGGAGACTAGATAAAAGGGCAAGTATGCTGCTCTCCTGGAAATGAAGTTCAGGGGGCAAGTGGGAGAGAGAATGGGCAGATGATAGACAGAAGGGAGGAAAAGAAAGCTGACCAAGACTGGCATGTGGAACTGGGGGGCAGTGAGGGAAGGAACGAGCAGAATGGGGAGAAGAGCATGGGCGAGCAGCCATAAGGGAAGGCCAGAGAAGAGTGAGGTAAAGAACCCACAGAACCACAGGCAGGAGGGACAGACACAGCCAGGAGGCTCCTTCCTGGGCTCCCTCTTCCCCTTCCTCTTCTTCCTCCTCCCCTTCTTCCTGTTCCTCCTCCTCCCCTTCCTCCTCCCCCCCTTCTTCCTCCTCCTCTTCCTCAGGCTCCTCCCCACTCACTGACTTCATTCACTTCACTTAATTAGCCCCCCTCTGGAGTTAAGATGATTTGATATTTAGGACAGGAACAGCCACAATACAGCCAAGCTAGTCCACCTGAGGCTTGCCAGCCCTCAGGCTCTGACCCTGTGATTCCCCACAAGGGCCTGCTATGCCAGCCAGGCCACCCAGACCCAGGGTGCGGATGCTGCTCAGTTCCCTGTGCTCCTGGCCCCCACCCTGGAAGAAAAAAGTAAGCTCTTAATGAATGTCAGTTACCAGCTTTGTAAAATCAATACAAATGATGTTTCCATGACATACACCAAGGTCTGGAGGACTCCAGCTCTGCCCTCAACATAATCAACGATTAACAGCGCCTGTTAACAGCGCCTGTCACCGTTCACCTAATAAACTCCTCAAGGGGCGTCCATAGTACCCTCATTAATTGTCTGGGTTTGCCTTCTCACACATGCTTGGGGTGTAGAAATAAAGACAGGGTACCCTAAAATTACTGAGCATGAAAAGAGGCAAGTGTAAACTCCTGGAGAGATCTCCTAGGTTGCTGGCTCCTCCATCTGAAGATTAATGTTTCAGAGACAGAAAGCAATTTGTCTGAGGCTGCACAGCCATTTTCCTCCCCAAGACTGTAAAGTCCTGTGCTTTTAGGGACAGCTGCCCACAGGCGCACATACACAATATCTAGGTAGAGTTGAGGACTGAGTTCCAGATGGGTGACAAGGAGCCAATGGGGTTGGGACACACTTAGCTTCACAATGTGGGTCTTCTAGGGACCTCCATCAGGAGGGGAGTTAGTCTACCTTCAAGACACAGCACCCTGACCCATTTACAAGTGAGGAAGTAAAAGGAGGTGTTGATTCTCAGTGGAGATGGAATCAGGATCAGGAGTCAGGCTGGGTGCCAAAGCCTTGGACCCACCACCAGGCCAGCTGGGTACCCCCTAACCCCCTCTATCCTCTCTCAGTCTTATACATTCAACCAGCTGAGAACTGTCCACGGCCACCTTCTCCAGGTTGTCTTCCCTGATTACAGTAGTCTCAGCTTTTATCATCACCTGTTACCTCTTTCCACTCATTTTGCCCCTTCACCCAGCAGGACAACCTTCCAGGGTTGGGTCTGGCCAGCTCTTACCTTCCCAGTAAAGGAAATAAGTAACCACTCTGTCAGACTGGCAGTGCCTCCCAGCTGTACAGAGCTGCCTCTGGACTCAGTAGGACAGCCAATTAATTAGTGGCATCCATCAGTATAGGAAGAAGAATATTGGTGTCTACATTCCCAAGCAGCACTGGGCCCCAGAGGGCCTAAGGCTGACTTTGTGCTCACCCAGAATTCCCCTGGGGCTGGAACACTCACTCCCACAGAACTTGTTCATGCTATCATGCTTGGGTCTGAACCTGGATCTGTCCACCTCCACAGTCCAGACTCCTAGGGCTTCTCCCCCTGTTCACTGGGCGGATACCGGTCAATCTGAGTCCTGCCTGTAACTTGCAGTGGGCCCTTGTCCCTTCAGGGCCTTAGCTTCCCCATCTGTAAAACGAGGTGCTACTTTCTCCCAAGGCCCCTAGAGCTGCCTAGGAGGAATTCCTTTGTGCGGCTCCCAAGGGCAGGTGGAGACAAAGGGACATCTAATCAGATGTTAAATAGGTAAGAGACAAAGGTAGGCTGGGAATGAAAGGAGACACTCATTAGCATATTGTTCTTTACAAGGCCTTCTCACAGAGCTGCAGTTGTGCAGATTCTCACGGACGATCAATGTGGGAAGAGGAAAGCCCTGGGGACAGGCAACTCCAGCTCTGCCCAACCCCCCAACTCTCAGAGGCAAGACCCGAAGTAGGGGAAACTGAGGCCACAGCTCTCTGGTTCAGGACCTTGGGGCCAGGGTCTGGGCTCTGCATCTTCTCTCACAGCTGGGATGTAGGATCACAATTTAAAAATCTCTCTAAGGACCAAGACTGGGCCTGAACCTTGCTTGGCCTGTTTTGGTTTTGTTTGTTTGTTTGTTTGTTTACTGTTATTGTCCCCAGTCGACCATGAAGCAAAGTGATTTGAAGCCCCTACCTGTGTCACTGGTATTTAAACATTCAGGTGCCCCAGTTCAAGGGCCTTAAATGCCAAAATTACGGGAATGCTCTAAAAACACCGCATGGTTGATAACACACACAGAGAGACATACACAGACACAGAAACACTCACACAGACACACAGAGACACACAGACACACACACACACACACAGGACAGGACTGGCAGGGACTTGGGATAGAGATGCTCAATGAATAGGAAAGTGAAGAGGAAGAGAGTGTGGACAGCAAAATGGCCCAGGATTGACTAGGAGTCAGGTACCTGCCTGGGGACCAATTCTGCATAGCCCTGGGACCAATTCTCTGTCTCCAAGCCAGGAAGAAGATCAGATGGCCCCATGGTCCCATGGTGGCAGCCTAGACTAGCCAAGTGGCAGGCATGCCACAGAAAAGTAGGGCCTATCTGTCTCTAGCAAAAGGCTTTGGAGACAGGCCTGGATTGGCCTGGCCTGCTTAGAGTTCTTGTGTACAGCTCACAGCGCCCTCCCTGGCGAGAGTCCCACTGCGTGCCTGGTGCTAGAGAAGTGTCTTAATGACCACGAAATTGGTCCTGCATGGTCCGCCTCTTAACCTGACTGGCCCGCCTGAGACACAAGACAGCCTGACCTCCTGGCCGACCTCTCTTCCAGACCCCTCCTAACACTACAGGCGGCTCCTCTCTCAGCATCCTGAGAAGTCAGGGCAAAGGCCACAGTTCTTCACACTTCATCTCCAGTCCTCACTTCATTTGGGAGTAAGAGAAAGCAAGGGGAAGCCAAGGTGCCCTGGGGTGAAAGGTGACACACAGGTGGTACAGGAGCTCTGGAAGTGCCAAAGCTGCCCCGGTGTCAAACCCACTTACCCCGGGACTTCATTCCAATGAAGCGGTTCTCCACGATGTCAATTCGACCCACTCCGTGCTTGCCCCTGAAAAGGAACAGGCCACTTGGACTCAGGTGCAGCCACAAGGCTTGAGGACAGAGGTCACCCATTGAGCAGGTGCCTTTGGCTTGGCTGAAGATCTACCTATGGGCATACTGACTCTGTCTAAGGCTCTATGATTCAGGACACCTGAGCCAGGAAAACAGGCCCAAGTGGCCAGGTGGGTAACCTAAGGCCCTGAAAGAGAATGGATTGTCTGGGTCACTATACTGGGACTTGCTTGGTCCTCTCCCTCACTGAGGACTTATCTTTCTTTGTCCTGATGCCTGGCTCAGCCTAAGGCCTGAAGCCCCAGCTGGACCGACCATAGGAGGTGGTGGGAGCCTTGTATCCTTTTTGTCTTCATGGGTTGTGGATTTAAACCAATACCAACACCAAACCAATACCCTCGGCCCAGGGTACTCTATGCCTACAGGCCAAACTGCCAGACCTCCAGGTCATGAACTTCAGCTATGACCATTCGTCACACAGGTGCAGGCCTGTGCTTGCTCAAGGTGGCAGTTCCGGGGGAACAGGGCAGTCTGTGGACACTCACGCAACTTCGTTCAGGTACATGAAGAGGTCCAAGGATGTGCTGTGGGTAGTGCCATCTTTGATGTTGGTCACCTTCACAGGGACCCCTGGGGCAGAAAGAGAGGACAGTGGGCCTCCAGGCTGGCGCTCAGCAGAGCAGCCTGTGCCCACCACCCCACCCTCTTCCTCCACCCACATCGCCTTAAATGGATGTGACAGACATGGAGTCCGAACTCCTTCAAAGCCCTGTGCTGGGGGGAGAGAAGGGGCGAGAAAGCCCCCCAGAATGAAAGAGGAAAATGCAATAAAAACGCTCGCCCCCTCCCTCCCATTCTCTCTGCCCCTTTAGCATTTAGGGGCTGTGAAATTGGAACCAGGCCCTGAACTAATTGAATTTCACGCTTCGCCATTGTCTTACCAGTGAGCACCTTCTGTCCCCACCAGCTACCCAGGGGCCGCCTGGCCGAGGTGCAGCCAGACCCTATGAGTACGCACAGGCGTGTGCGCAAGTGTGCGCACTCACACACACACACATACACACTCACGTCTAAGCAGCTCTCTGCCATGCTTGCTAGGTGGATGTGGACCTCTCGGCCACAACCTTGTACCCCAGACCTTCAGAAAGCCACCTGATGGATGAGCTGGGAGTGATGCCCACTCCGGCAGACATCCTTGAATTCTGGGATGTGTTGTCTGGGGTTGGCAGGAGGGAGACAGCCGAGGCTCAGCCAGGGAAGGGCCATGTCGAAGGGGTGGTGCAGAGGGGGCAGTGGGTGGGTTTGGGGTTGACTTTGAATACAAGGGGCACTTTCTCGAGCGGTGTGAAATGAGTAATAAATGTATTAAGGGACTAACAAGAGAGCCGTAACAGTGACAAAGAAAAGCTGTTCAAAGTTGGCGGCTAATCCCCCACCCATCTGCCTGGCTCATTACCATGTAGCGAGCCATCGGGTGCCAATCAGAGCTCAATAGCAGCTTTGGAGTCTTTATTAGCCAGGCGCCGTTTGGAGGGGCTCTGCTCAGGGCGCTGACAGCCTCACCATTCTTAACCCCCATTTCCAGGGGTTTTATAACTTGGTTGTAAATTGCTATTAAATGTAAGTCTGCCCAATAATGAACCTTAAGCCCCCTCGCCACCCCCCACTCCTCGCCTCTCTCTTTCTCTCCTTCCCTGGCTCTATTATCACCCAATGCTGGGGCCTTGGATGGGGCCTGCCTGGGAGGAGAGGTTGACATTGTTGGTTCTGCCGCCGGAGAAAGCCTCTTAGCTTTTAAAATAGTTAATAATTAGATTAAAACTTCAAATAAATTAACTAGAGTGAATGAGGAGTAGGCTAGGGAGGGTGCCTCCCTCCCTCTTTTCAGATAGCCAGCTCTTCTTCAACTCTGCCTGGGGCTACCCTGTGCCTCTAGGACAGGCTGTTGGAGGTTTGTGCCTGGGACCCTCTGCCACCTCCAGCTTACCTCCCACCCTCCGCCCTCCCAGCTCCCAGGGGTTTGAGGGCCTCGTGGGAGAAGCCTGCGGTGTGGCCTGGCCCATCCTGCCATCTGCTCAGAGTAAAGCTCCAGGGAGGCCCCTTGCTCCCAACAGAGGGCTTGGGAGGGGAACCAAGACTTCTACGGTGTCTAGGGTCCCACCAAGGTCTCCTTGGTCCCTGGGTAATATGACATGTAAACTGACACAGCTAAAGAGGCACAAAGATGGCACTGGCAGGTGGGACAGTACCCTTGGGAGCGGCTGGGGGTACAAGGTCTGTCCTGTTACCACACCCTCACTGTAGCCACAAGTTGTGCTGGGCAGCTGCAAACAACCTTGTCACAGCCTGTTTTACAGGCATGCACACCTCAGCCCCAGAAAGGTTGAAGTTCCACAAGATCATAGCAGCCAGGGGATGCCTGGGGCTGATCTCCAGCCTCCTCCCTTCCCCATCACCCTGTCTTCCAATTCTGAGGTGCACTGGAGAGCGACTGAGAGCATCAGAGCCCCTCTTGCTGGTGCTCCGGCCTGGTGGCCACTTCGTGGCTGGCTAGCTTCCCTGCCTGGGTCTGTACGGCCTCATGCCTCCTCTAGCTCCTGACAGGAAGCCTGCCTGGGAGTCACTTCTCCTTGTATCCCCATCCGCTCTCGGGTTCTAGTCCAATCACCAGGCATGACTATGCCCAATTTCTTCCTCTAGGACAAGAGAGAGGAACCAGAGGGGCAGCACCTTTGAGTCCAGGTTGCTGGAGACCCCAGACTGCTAAGTTAGGGTGAGCCAAGCTTTGTAGGGGACTCTTCATAGTTCCTAAAACCAGTTTTCTGGTGGCAGCATCTGGCTGGATGCCCTCCCTACAGACCTCCATGCACACTAGGAAAAGAACAGGTTCCCCCACCCCATCCCAGTTTATAAATGGGGAAACCGAGGCTCAAGGAAGTAGAGAATGACTTTCGAAAAGCCAGCTCCTTTGGGACAGAAAGGTTCTCCACCAAGGTCCAGTGTTAGTGTAAAAGGCACAGTGGCCTGGGAAACCCTCCTCCCAAGGTTGGAGGCACATACTGTTGGGAACTTTCAAAGCCCCTGACTAAAACTCCAGCTTCCAAGAATGCAAGGAGTTAGAGGGCCTGGGCCCAGGAAGGTAGAAGAACAGAACTGGGACCCTTAAAGTCTACCCCTTTCATTCTTGATGGGTGAGCACATACCTTTTTTGAATTCTATCTCAAGGACATCTGGGCTGTTGGGTGCTTTGGCAGGGTCCTGAGTTTTGGTGTAGAGACCTGGAGGTGCTTGGTTCTAAAACAGAAAGAAATAGACTTGGGATATCCTGAGCGACACCAAGCAATACACCCGATTCCTACCTCCTGCAGGTACCTGACCCTCCTTGCCCCTGTCTAGGACCACTGGCCCCTGGCACTTCTCCATCAGCCAGAGGTTCCAGTGGACTCCCAGCTCCCAGCCAGCCCAGCCTGCCAGGGGCCCGAGAAACAAAGGGCTCAAGAAATCAGACAATTTTTCCCCTCAACTTGATCTCATCTTTTTCTTTGCCGCCCCCACAGCTGGAGGCAGAATAGCAGGAGAGAAACAAGTCAGGCAGGAAAGAGTGACTTCCACAGGACTGCAGTACACAGGCTTCTCGGGAGCTGCACGCACGCATACTTGCCTCGGTGCCTGGAATTGGGGTTTATTCTGCACTGACCGAAAAGCTAATGACTGTGCGTGACCCCAGCAGGTGCTCTAGCGGGCCGAGCCGTCCCTGGGGTCCCTGAGGTTAATACTCACGGGGAGAAAAGAGAAGAACAAAGCAAAAACCATTTGAAAACACATCAACCTTTATGTATATTTTTCCTGGGTGCGTTAGAAAATGGGCCTGTCTTCCATAGGCAGAGGCGGAGGGGCTGCTTGCTGTCCAGGACTTTCTCAAAATTCCCCTGCCTCTAGAGGCTCCAGCTCCCCCTGAACCCAAGCCTGGAGCCTGGATACTTGCCAACATCAGGACTGGAGTGTCTGGGCCTGCCTGCTCAAGTTTGTCCCAGGGGCATCCTGTACCCAGCTGTTCTGTCCACCTGCTGACGGCTGGGGACCACAGCCTTTTTATGGCAACCTTGAGTCCATTCATACACCACTGCTCATTTTGGAGATCCAAGCAGCCTTGTCTGCTAGAAACAAACATTGCTGTCCCATCTGGGGAGGCAGAAATGGAGGCTGTAGGGAAGAACTGTTGACTGCTGAGTTTTGCTTGAGCCCTGCTCTATACTACCAGGCACAAACATTCCTGGCCACCCGGCACGTGGGAGGGGAAATCACAAGGCCTCAACAAGTGTGATGAATTTTGTACTGTGTTGTCTCACAGACAGGGTCTCATGGAACCCCGGTTGGCCTTGAACTTCTGATCTTCCTGTCCCCTAACTCCCACCTGCTAGGATTACTATCACACACAACTGTTGTTAGGATGGTGGGAAAGATCCCTATGCCAGATGTCAGGCTGTGCTGCTTTCAGAAAGTGGCTGTACTTCTCTGAGCCTCAGTTTCCGCTTACGGAGAGGATATGTGCTCTTGACTGTCTTAAAGTTGAAATGTTGGGCAAGGCCTGGTGTGAATGGCCACTGGCTGTGAAGGTGGAGAGTCAACCGAGTGATGGACACTTTGCCTCCCTTCAGAAGGGGCCACAGGAAGGTACCCTGGCCCACTTATGTATCGTGGATCCCTTACCCATCAGCTTAGCTCAGGAGTGACCAGCAGCCTTATTCCCCTGGGCCCTCCTGGAGTATCATATTTCAAGACTCCTTGGTGCCACACACAGTGAGTGGTAAGGTTTACTGTTCGCACTCTACGACTGAACTCCAAGAGATGCTGGGCTGGCCACCACACCCTTCTAGGAAACACCCCCAGTAAGAGACCTCCAGGAACCAGAGCGAAAGAAAGGCCCAGAGAAGTGGGCTGGTCCACATCACACCTTCACTCGCTTTCCTGCATCTCATGCTGCTTCCCAGCTGCTATGGCAACCTGGGCTGAGAAATAGTTAGATGCCTATGAGTGTCAAACCATTCATCATGGAGCAGACTTCAGACAAATGCCACGTTCCCAGACCCTCTCTGGGCAGTGCACTTTCCTTGGAAAGACCTGAAGCTTTAGGGTGACCAGGTCTTCAGTCACTTTCCTACCTGCCCAGAGCTCCCCATGCCTAAGTCAAACCTGTAAACCTCTTCCCCCACTATGCCTGACTATCCTGACTTCAGTAGCCACTTCAGTGTTGAACCTGTCCTTTCTCCGGCCACACGCCAAGCTGTAGAGGATGGGTGACTTGGGAAGGGAACGAGACAGGAAGGTCCTCAGGACAGGACAAGTTCACATACCCTACAGCAGTAGTGGGGGCTACGGTAGGTAGCTGACAGCCAGGATTCTGACAAATAACTAAATAGAAAGGAGCTGATGCTTTGCTTTGCATTCTGAGCTTGCTGGGTACCTGCCTTCCTTTTTAACTCTCTTCCTAAATCAAATGACAAATAGTTCTGAGTATCTGGTGCCATTTATCCACCCCAGCAGGAGGGCTCACTTCCAATGTCATCTGGGTAGTATTGGGGGGAGAGAGAAAGAGTGAGAGAGAGAGAGAGAGGGAGAGAGAGAGAGAGAGAGAGAGGTGTGGGAGTTGGGTTGGGCAGCAAAAGAAAGCATGAAACAGGGCCTGCGAAGGAGGGATTGCAGCAAATGGCCCATGAACTAACCCGTGATGTAGAGGCATGATGAATGTGGGGATGGCGGCCGGCGGCTGAATGAACTCTTTCACTGTGGGCCGTATGAAGTTAAAGCAAGTAAATTTCTGTCTTTCTTTGTATTAGCTGCTTCATTGCCCTTCAATCAGCCCCGGCGGAGGCAGAAAATGGCTCAGCCATCTGCCTCAAACCCTCCCTTCCGCAGACCTCGGGTCTTTTGGGGGGGAGGGGGAAGGGCCCCTCGAAGCTCTCAGTGCTCCTCCCCAAGGGTGGGGGAGGGCTGGGGGGGTTGCTGCATGGAGCAGGGGCATCTGGGTGCCGTAGCATGGCCCCCATGGCCAAGCCAACAGAGAGGACAATGTTGTCGGTCCCCTGGCCAACGTAGAGGGAATGGCTGGGACTCTGGGTGTCTCTCAGCAGCAGAGCTAGCTGTTGTATCTACACTGCTACCCAGCCTAGCCTGTCCCGACTACTTGATGAGAGGAGACTGGTTGGAAGGGATAAGACAGTGAGAAGCAGAGTTTTGAGGTTCTGATATAGGGTGCTTATCTCTGGGACCTGAGCCCTGGCGGTGACAGTACCTTTGGTGCAGACCTGCTAACCCTGGGACCCTGATCTGTCCATAGTGATGCGGTAAGCACATCAAGTGTCAGGCCCCAAGCTACTCAAGTGGCTTCAGCTCTGCTTCCCCAGTTCTGAGGTGCCCAATCTAGGGGTATTGTTTGACTGAGGATAAAGCCACAGGCTCCCGAGAGAAGGTTGAAGAGTTTCTTCCCAGTGTACCTGGCCAACAGGAGCCTGGCCAGCAAGTACCTAGAAGTGTTGCTCAGTGGTTCAGTTCTGGGCCCCCCTCGGTGTGACTGACTGGCTAATGAGGAGTGGTTAGCCTGAGTGTCATGGGGTCAGCAGAGCATGAACTGGAAAAACCTGTGGCCAGCAGGCAGCAGCCCCATGGGCCCATCAGTCCCCAGGGGAGCGCTGGGGGCAAGGATACCAGCTCTCCCTAGTAACAAGTATGGGCTCCGGGATGCTGTTGCCTCCTCACTGATATCCAGTCCAGCCTGTTTGTTCCTACTGCTGGATGGATGAGTGGGGCTCTGAGCAGACCCAGGACACTTAATCTTAACTGTGGCCTGAAGAGAAAGCAAGCCCCTCATTCCCCTGCCTCAGACCTTGTCCCATGCCATGCTAAGCACTTTCTTCCTTTGTGCAAGATCAGACAGGATGGATGCTTGTGGGCAGGTGTGATGGGGTTGGGGAGGGAACAGGACACTGAGAGCCCCAGCTTCAGTTCTTGATCTGCAGCTGCACCAAGGATGAGTCACTACACTGCTTCAGTTTCCCTACCCATAAAATGAGACTGTCGCCAGTCAGAATCCAAGAAAATCAAAGCAGGAAAATGCCAGAGCCAGGTCTGAGGTCAGATGGCCCTCAGTGACTGGTGGGTAGGCCTGGTGCTGCCAGGGGTAGGGAATTTGGGGATGGGGTCAGGAGGGCAAACCTGGGCAAGAGTGTACCCTGGGACGTTGGTATGAGGCTTCTGACCTAAACTGCCCTGATGATTCTCCTCCAGCTGGTCTTCTGATCCCCTAGGCCCAGATGCCCAAATTCTCCAATGTCTTCCAAGCAGACTAACCCACCCCCAAAGAAGCCGCCCAGGGTATGGGGCTGGGCCATAAAAACTGCAGACATTCCCTTGGGGACAAAGAGATTTTTCTCCTCCCGTGATAGTCTTCACCCCGCCTTCCCCCACTTCCCACGGTGGGCATGAGGAGACAACAAAGCCCCCGGGAAGAGAAACCTTAAAGTTTGAAATGGGTCTGTGGGCCCATCCTGGCCAGCCCAGGAGGCTGCCACCGGCACCACCACAGGTCATTGTGGCCTAGCCTCACCCCAATCCAGGCAGTGAGTGGCCCAGGGCCTGCCCATAGCTGGTGGGCATAAGCGGATCTCTCTCACAAGGGCCTCATCTGCTTAATCACTTCTTTATTGTGTTCAATCACTCTTTCTCTCCCTAAACCGGTTCCTTCCAGCATCCATCTCTACAGCAAGTAGAGGGAAGTGGGGGTGGGGTGGGAGAGGGGGAAGGTGCACGGACGAGGAAGGGGCAGGCAGAGTAGCCCGTGGAGAGAGTTTGGGAAGATAGAAGGTGCAGTTACTCCAGCCCCTTGTGAAATTTCAAATTAGACCTCCCATACGACAGATAGCATGAGCACAGAGGACTACCATAGGCAGCCGGCTCCCAGGCAGAGTGGCTTACCTTGGGGTTTTCCAGGATTCCAGCTTCGTAGCTGTAGGGGACAGGTTAATTGAGTATACAGAATAATATCATGCACACCCTCACCATCCTGTGCATTGCCCACAAGTCCAGTCTGCCTTTTCTCTCCGCCAAAGTATCTGCTGCCAACCCTACTGAGAACATTCTGAACCACCGCAGTTAGCTGTGGGGACTGCAGGTTGCGAAGAGCTGAGCCGGTCCCTCCCCCCCACCCCCCAGTCTTGCGGGTGCAGCCCACACATGGGGTCCTCTACCTCCAACACTCATCCCAGGCACCTCCTCCCTCTCCCCCGAGAAGTTGTTCCCAATGTTCCAGGAAACAGGCCTGCCAGGTCATTGTGTAGGGCTTTCCTGCACACAGGAGTGGAAACGGCAAACCCAAGCACAAGAACATAGGGGCTGTGCTTTCTCTCTCTGGTTTAGTTTTATTTTCTGGGTAGGAGTGTTTGCCTGTGTGTATGTCTGGGTACCACAAGTGTGCAGTACCCCTGCAGACCAGAAGAGGGCACAGGATCCCCTGCAGTCACAGATGCCTGAGGGCCGCAGCGTGGGTGCTGGGAACCAAACCTGGGTCCTCTGCAAGAGCAGCCAGTGCTCTTAGCCACTGGATCGTCTCCCCAGTACCAGGAGGGGTTGGACTTACCTGATGTGCATAAGGTTCTCATCCATACTCCAGGGGCTCTTGGGGGTGACAGGGATGGGGATTCCATGTTGCTACAGGGGAAGGTAAAATGGACAGATTGAGGTGCCTGGAAGGGCACAGGGAGGTCATTCATGCTCCACTGCCTGGGATCCCTCCTCAAGGTGCCAGTTAGCCCCCAATTCTGTCTCCTCTCCTCGGGCTACCTAGGAGGGAGAGGCTTAACCACTAGAGATGCCCTCACTAATCACAAGACATTAGAATGCAGGCTGACCTTGGAGTTTCTTCCAGAAAATTTCATGAGCCTATACTCCCAGGATGCTTAGAAGCCCATAGGGGCAGATCCTGGCTAAGCATGTCTTGACACCTACTGATACCCACCATTTCCTAAGATCTGGGGGCTATAAGATCCTAAATATCAGCCGGGCAGTGGTGGCACACGCCTTTAATCCCAGTACTTGGGAGGCAGAGACAGGCGGATTTCTGAGTTCGAGGCCAGCCTGGTCTACAGAGTGAGTTCCAGGACAGCCAAGGCTACACAGAGAAACCCTGTCTTGAAAAACCAAAAGAGAGAGAGAGCCTAAATATCTACCGTGCAGTCACAAGTGGACCACAGTGGCGTCTATCCTGAGCCTTCAGTGCTTCATGTGGACCAGAGGATGAGTACTTGCAGAAGCTCCCACTGCAGGGTTATCTCCTGGAGTCACCCTCCAAGCCATGCAATCAACACTGCAGACCCCAAAGGTAGACACATATGCCCCCCCCCCACACTAGTTGTGGCTTGAGGCTATTTGACTTCCAAATGGTCCTCACCATTACTGAAGGAGATCTGCCCAGACACCAGGCCAGGTAGTGGCTGGCCACCCTGAAGGTTTATCTTGCTCAGCTTCCAGGGGAAGGAGGAGGTGGCTGCCTTGTCAGCAATGAGCACAGACACCTCACTGTAACTCTGCATGAACTCTGACCTTTAGCTCAGGAAGTAGGCCCAGCTCAGTAGCCAGATAGTGTCTCCCAGGCCCCTCAGGCCTGTGGTTACAGTGGGAACCTCGGCTCCCACTGGTACCATGCTGGGACTGTCTCTCTGGGGGGGGGGGGGGGAGGTAGGTTTGCCCATCCTGCTCCCAGGCTGGTACTTTAAGATTCTAGAGCTCTCCTCTAGGTGAGAGGTGGAGAGAGTCTTTTATCCCAGTCACAAGCTTTAAGCAATGCTGAAAGAAAAGAGGGCCAGCTCCTGGGATTGTTCCTTTCAGCTAAAGGTTTAAAAAAAAAAAAAAAAAAAGCAATGTTGGTCCGTTCTTGTGGGAATCCAAGCACTTAGGAGGCTGAGGCGGGAAGATCACTTTGAATTTGGTATCAGCTTGGTCTGTGTAGTGAGTCCCTCACTTGGGACAGACTGAGACCATGTCTCAAAACAAAACACCACCCCCCACCTCAGCAAAGCCACAATCGCCCCTGATGTTTTTTGTCCTTTGACTTAAACAGTATAGAATATAGTTCGTGGCCTAGCTGCTCGGTGCTGAGGGAAGTGTACCCCCCAAATCTATGCAGAGCCAATGTCCACACTTGCTTTATGCTCTCCTCGTGGAACCAACAGGCTGGGCCCGGGACTTCCAGTGAGACAGCTCCTGACAGCGGAAGCCTTGTTGCTGGGTAGCAGAGAAGAGTAGCTGGCCAGGTCCCTGGAGCTTTGTTTTTGGGGGTGGTGTGGGATCCTCATCCCCTTTCTTGGTTGAGCTCCATCATAGAGCATGGGAAGGGGAATGGGAGAAGGAACAGGGTAGGTGGCTATGCTCAGCAGAGCCACAGATGCCCCATAGATACCAACTAGTGCAGGTTACAGGACCACGAGCCCTACTTGACTCTTTGTCTTGAGCTTCTCAACCCCAAAGACTCCAAGGACAACTAGGAATAGAAAACAACTTCCTGCCAGTGAGGAGGGGCAGGTGGGGCAGGAGGGGCAGGTAGAGGTGGTGAAGGGAGGGGCAGGGGGTAGGCATTGTTCCAGTGCCCACCTTGAACTCTGGTTTAGCATTGGTTATCTTTAGTATTTTTTTTAGGTCAAACCCAGGGACTCGCCCATGTTAAATGAACATCTACTCTCTAGCCTTCTTTCTCTTTTGAGATAAGACTTCACTGATTGACCCAGGCAGACCCTGAACTCGAGATCCTCCCGCCTCAGCTTTCTCAGGCCTGGCACTGTACATCCGAAACGTTAGGATGTTTCTGTTTCTAATTAGTTGTAATAATGATGATAGGGTAGTTTCAAGCCTTGGGTGGTGGCCTGGGGAGGGACAGAAGCCAAGCAGAGGCTTCCCCTGTGCCTCTGGAGTACCCTTTGACCCTGGCTACTTAACGGTTTTGAAAGCAGAGATTTTTCAAAGCCGTTCATTGATTTTTCCCTCATCTGTCTCAGATCTTGCCTGGCTGTGAATTTCACACAAAGCCGCCCAGCTGCTTGGCTCTCCTGGTCATTTCCTGGGTGGGTGGCAGCTTTCTGGCTAGATGCGCTCAAGTTTTTCCATAGCCAACCTGAACCTAGCTCCCAGGAAGACGGCGGGGATGCACATTCTTCCTTTACAAACTTTTCCTGTTCTACAGATTATTCGAGGTAGAAGCTAAGCACCTTCTTCTCAGAATCAGAAGGGGGAGGGGGGAGAACCACAAATTCAGCTATGCTGGGAAAAGCCAGGGCTGCTGTCTAGTGGGGCCGGGAGGTACCACACAGCCTCTGGTCTGCCAGGCCCTTGCTTCCAACTGGACCAGTGAGCGAGCAGGGCTTGTAATTCATTATCCCTAAAGATGGGGCCTGCTTCATATTCTTCTTCATTAAGGAGACAAGGGGGAGGGAAAGACGCCTCGCCAACCTCCACTCCTTTAATAGCACAGCTATTTGTTTGGCAACATATGGGTTTGCTCTTGTAAACTTGACTCTTAACAATAAAACAACAGATGGTGGAGGAGCCTTTCCTCCCAGCACTCAGGGCCCTAATGGGATGCTGGCGGCTGGGGCAGGGCCGAGTTCCCTTCAGCCCCGTGTTCCCCCGCAGCGTCCCCTACCACGCGGCACCTAGGCTGCAGCAAGCTTGCACAGCCAGCCCCGGTGACTGCTATTTAAAAACCTGAGCAATTTTCTGGTGTGTGCACCGACTTGCTTTTCCCCCTGTCTGATTGATTGAGGCTGTTTGTCAAGGGCTGCCATCGAGTCGCTAAAAAGAAAGGTGCCCTGGGGAGCAGCTAAGGATCTTGACGTAAAACTTCTAATATGTTTTATTGCAACTTGTATTTCAAAAAAAAAAAAAAAAAAAAGGCTGGCGTCACAAAAGGCTTTGTCTGACATTGGCCTGAGAGCTCCTGCCTGGTCCAGGGAAAGCCTTGGGGGGACAGGTAGTAGCCAGGTAATTGAGGTGCAGAGAACAGCTTTTCTGCTCAGGGTCCCCCTTCCTGGCAGTCCCCTGGGGACCCATACCTACAGGAGTGGCTCGAAGGAATCTTATTTCCCTTGGAAAGGAGAGCAGGCAGCCCAATGCCCCCCAGCAAACTGAGGTCACCTCAGCGATGCCCGCCTAAGAAATGGACCAATCATCTACAAGGCTGATATATGGGGGACAGATGCTTGGGGGGGGGTTCTATCTTGTATCATGTGGGGGTCAGTTTGGCCTTAGGCCACTGGCTCCAAAAGCCTCACAGAGGCAGAGAGACGTACCTTTGCATACTCCATAAGATCATTTCGGCCCTTGAACCGGTTGTAAAACTCAGGCATCCTCCAGGGGGCGATGACCTGGAGACAGGACAAGGGTCAGGACCTCAGAGAGCCCAGCTACCCCCAGCTACGCCCCCCACCCTTTTGGGGGGGGTGGGTAAGGAGTCTCCTGCTGTGTCCCTCATGAGGGAGTGGTTAAGGAAACACTCCGAGTTTGTAGAAAGGCCTGTGTTCTATCCTTCCCAGCCTCAGTTTCTCCAGCTGAGACTGGAGCATCTGAAGGAAGTGAGCTTTGTGGTTCAATGACCCTTGGTGAGCTGAACTGGGGTGACAGAGAGATAGTATGAGCTGCCTTTGCCGAAGTCCCCCTGTAAAGCCGTGGCAGTCAGACAACTGAGGGAGAGGTCCAGTCACATTTATTTCACTTGGGCCCTGCCGGCCTGTGAGGTTAGGGACAGGCCCCGGACAAGCAGAACTCAGCAGATCATGCAGTGCAATGTCACTGGTGTGGTGGACACGGTGGGGTATGGTGGCACTTGGGCATGCACTTCTCAACCCCCAGTCCTAGACACAGCAGCCTTTAATCAGGCGGAGCCCTGAGAGCATTCCACATTCTGCTGGGCTCCCAGAGACCAACTAGCTGGGGCCCCTGCCCCTAGGCCACCACAGCCCCTGGGCTTGGCCTCTGTGAATGAAGACCCAGAAAATAGTTATTCTAGCCTCTACAAGTGGCCGTGGGAACTAGAAGCAGAGGTGGAAGGAGGGGCTCTGCCAGAGGCCCCATATTGCAGCAACTGTGCCAGGCGCCTTTGGAGGCCTGGCCTGCAGAGGTCAAATGTATCAGAGCTCATTACCGTTCACTTCCAGGCCAGCCCTGTCCCCAGGCTGGGGACAGCTGGCAGTCCATGCAAGGGACAGGGAAAGACATGCCACAGAGAGGAAGAAGCCCAGGGGGCTGGAAAAGGATTGGGTCTCCTGGGGTTACCAAGGAGCTTGAATTGAGGCTGCAGAAGGCAGATACAGTCAATAAGACTGGCTCTGGAAGATCAGTACCAAAAGATTTACAACCCTCTTTCCAAGTTTGGGAAATGTCGATTCCATGTTGGATAACTTTTTGGATAGATGGGGCTCAATAAAATATTAAATGATTATGTTACCCAATTCTCTCTCCTCTCTCCTCTCTTCTCTCTCTCTCTCCTTGTTTTTTTTTGAGACAGGATATTGGCTGACCTGGAACTCACTATATAAACCAGGCTAGCCTTTAACTCATAGTGAGTTACCTTCCTCTACCTCCTGACTGCTAGAATTAAATGTATATATCATTATGCCCAGTTTTTATTTTATTATTTTTTGATTGAGGCAACTAGAAAAATTGGCATGTTCCCTGGGGGTTGTGCCTGTGGCTTGCATGGTGCTGACACTCAGCAAACACTGAAGGAATGAATGAGGGAAGAAATGAATGGATGGAAGAGGTAGACAGAGGCTCAGGCCAGTCAGGCTGGAGGGTCAAGGGTGACCAGAGGCAACAGGCTGGTCTATACACATGTATTCACTGCAGATGACATGCCAAAGGCAGGGACAGTCAGTTACTGAGACCCTGGGGAAGGGTCTGAGACATGGAGGGGGGCATCCACAAACATCCAGAAAGGGGTCAGAATGCAGCAACAAGAGACTGAGTCTCAGAGTTGTTCTGGCCTGCACCCAGGGAATACCAAAGATACCAATGGCCCCCGGGCACCCAGACTGCCCCTCCAGGAGGAGAGAATGCCTAGGAAGACTGTGACCTTCCTAGAGAATGCCACCACCTGTCTACTGGTGTTCTTTAGGAGCCATGGACACCATGGGGTGACACAAAGAGTCAACAGCATAAGGACCCTGCCCTTGTCACTGAACTTCCATGTCCTGCTCTAGGGTCCACAGGGGGAGGAGCAGCATCTTACCTTAATCTGGGGTGCCAATGAGTAGCAGGTGAGTTCAAAGCGGACCTGGTCATTCCCCTGGAATAGAAGATAAGGGTTTACTGAAGTTACAGGAAGGCTCGAGGGATTGAGGACACACGACACAGGGCTTTCTTCTCTCCCATGTGCCAGCCCCTGACATGCGTTATCTTGTTTTAAGGACAGAGACCAAAGAAGCAGATACGGCTCCACAGGAGGGGCAAGGACTGGAACGCAGGGCATTCCCTGACCAGAGCTTTGCTGAGGGGCACTCAGCATGCGTGAGCTGCAATGCTCTGTGAGCATGTATTTGGTGGAAGGAAGGCTGGCACACTGGATGGCACCGAGGATGTCACGGAGTGCTTGAACCATGTTCCAACTGATGGTGCAGCACATGCACATAAAGAGGCATGTCTGTGAGGGTGTGCACTGTTGGGGGCATGGTGTGTGCACAGTCCAGGGGGAGCGTGTAGGAGAGAGCTTCCTCTGGGGCTGGGGACCTGAATTCCAGAGAGTAGGACAACATGAGCCCCTAAGCTGCCCCAACCACATGCTTTGATCATCTACACCCACAAAGTGGTAATTCCTGTCATCCCCTAGGCCTGAGTTTCCCCAACTCTATACTGGTTATTGGGGGGGAGGGGGGAGGGCAGAACTAAGTGACCTACAAGGGCCTTTTGCTTTCAGCTTCTCTCTGCACAAACAGGAGACTGAGGCCCAGAAAGGGCCTAGTACTATAAAGAGAGCAAATGAGTGTCCCCCTGGGGCAGGGCAGGTCCCCAGCCACAGGGTCTCAGCACCCTTGGAAAGTCTCATAGTCTGTATACAGTCATCCTGAGCACTCCCATAAGACAGGAGGAGAAGGGGCAGGGTGGGCACAGGTTGCCAGGGATGCTGTCTCCTCTGTCTTGCCCGCTCTGCCACTCACAGAGAGGGAGGCTCAGGCACTGTGAAATAATAGAGGCCCCTTTCGCCTACTGTGAAAACTGCACGGGCGCAGCCAGGCAGCGGTGGGAATAACATGTTATTTTCCAGAGTCTTGTCAGGTGGTGCGGAAAGCCTGCTTCCAGCCCCTCCCCACAGAGCCAGGAGCTGTGGAGAGCCGCTATCAGCGAGCCTCTCGGACACAGGGCCTCACAACCATCCCATCCAGTCAGTCCCCACGCTGGGCACCTCCTGTTACTATCACAAGGGCAGTCACAGGGGCCAGTGGGCCAAAGAGGGGGAGCCAGTGCTGAGGGTCACGCAGGCACCACATTCGTCCTGAGCAAGCAGTGAGTCTATTATCTCCATAAAAGCTGCCCTATGGGGCGGGGCTGTGCTGTCCCCATCAAGGTGGGAACACTGAGGCAGAGGTGTGGAGAGCAGCGTTTTCTCGGGGATTCACATGCAACGCCTGCCCTTGGGAAGCCAGAACATTCTAGCACAAAGCTGACTCTTAGATTTTTGCTGTGCATGGCCAAGTGCTACCTGACCTGGCTACTCTTTCCCCATGGCTTCACGTTTCGCCAACACAAAAGGCAGCCTGTGCCTCCTGAGCCAGGCCTGACTGGGCTGGTGTCTGCTGACCCAGACACAGCAGGGGGATGGACACCCATCTGTTCAGAAACTGAGAGCTTGGAAAAGCTGGACAAACAGACTTTCTTGATTCAAAGTCTGTCCTAGGCAAGAGCCTAGGGCCCTGCGTTCCCTTGATCTGCCCTGCGAGGGGCTTCCAGTGCTGGGGTAACTCCTAGTAGCATGTCCAAGTGGGGGCTGGGGAGACGGACAGTGGCAAGTCACACACATGTCCAGATACTGGTGTGTGTGCACACTGAGTGTACCATGCTGAGCACCCATGGGAATGGGGGGGTAGGGAAGGGGGGTGCCTCCCATCTGCCCTGGGATAGCCCTGCAGATGGTGCCATTTACAAAAATACCCCTGTACCCCCAGAGTCTTCAGCTCATATTTCCAGGCTTTTCTTTCAAATCTAGAGGCTGAGGACACGTGCTCAGTGCATCTCTCTGGGCAGGCCGGGGTTCCACTCACAGTGGAGCGACCAAGGATAAGAAAGATGCCTTTGTAAATGATGCTCCCTGGTTTGGGCTGCAGGAAGGAGAGCCGCCTTGCCCCTGGGCTTTTGCACAGGCTGTGCCTGCTTCCTGGGCTACACTGCCTTTCGGGTGTCATTGGCTAACTCTTGCTCTTTTTCCAGAATGTTTGAAACCATCCTGCCAGTGCCCCTGCTGGCACAGTGTCTCTCAGTCCTACAGCGCCTCCATCTGGCTGCACCAGGGCCTGGCATACAAGAGTCATGGTGAACATATAAAATCTCAGTGTTGAGGCTGGCGTTAGCAGTTAAGAGCGCTTGCTGCTCTTGCAGAAGGTATGAGTTCTTCTGCATCTACATGGTGGCTCACAACTACCTGCAACCCCAGTTCCAAGAGATCCAGTGCCTTTTTCTGACCTCTGAGGATTAATTCACACATGTGCACATATCACACATTATCCAGGCACACACACAAACACACAAACTAAAAACAAAATAAAACAGACCAAAAAAACCCAAAACACCCAAAATAAATAAAAATATTGTAAAGACTCCCAGTAGGGAGAAGTTAAGGCAGAGGGATGGCAAGTTTAAGACCAGCCTGGGGCACTCAGTGAGAGCACTAAAAACAAGGAGCCTAGACAAGCCTTTAAATTCCAGCACTCAGGAGGCAGGCAGGGGCATCTGAGCTGAAGATCAGGCTGGTCAACATAGCAAGTTTCGGGCTATAACAATGACCCAGGCCATGGCTCCTAGACCATCCAGGTCAAGACAGTTATAGGCGTATCACTAACCTTCCGCAAAGGTCAGAGGCTCATTCTTGAGGTTACCCAAGGCCCTCTCTGCTCTGGGGTCCCAGCTTACACCTTGGCTATGTAAGGAGTCCTTCCTCCTCAGCGGGACTCTGCCAATCTCCTGTTGGGACCTGTCTTCAGCATCTCCTCACTCCAGCCTGGCTCTGCTGGGACAACTCTCTTGGGACAACTGCTTTCTGACACGTGCAGTCACCAGTGTGTGCTCCAGACAGTCAGACACTGCATCCAAGTGCCCCAGCCTGATCCCAGGACCTCTCTAGGCCTCCTCATTCCCCAGTACTTAGACACTGTCTCCTGAGACCGTGGGTTGGGGGACGAGGTGGGGTGTGTGTCACTTGGAGCCATGTACATGTGGAGACAGGCATAGGAGTGTCCCTATGGACACCCAGACCAGGGACAGCAGAGCCAAAGTGGCACTGGCTCCTGGTGGTCTCACTGGTCTTCTTTGCTGCTGGTCTCAAGGGCTCTGAGATGTTTCAAGTTGAACCATCTCCCCTATAAACAGTGGGGATACCACCAGGCTCCATCAAAGCAGCTATGGGATCTGTGTGAAAAGACCTAGAGCCCTGCAGGTGAAGCTCTGTAAAACTGCCTCAGTGAACTCAAGCCCTGGGTTCCTGCCCTCACCATCTCTGCACCTGGTGCCCGTAAGCTTCCTCAAACCTAAGCCTCTGGTGCCCTCTGGTGGCCATATGCATATAGCACAGCAAGTGGCTACTCTCCCTCAACTAGCTGGCCTGACTGTGGCTGGCTGGCTTCTGCCTTACTCAAGATAGAACCAAAAGGAAATACAGCCCTTTGTTCTATTCAGCTGATTCCCTTGGGGTGGACCTTCAGAGTCCTGACCCCAGCCTCGGCCAGCATGCTTCCCAAGGTGGAGAGTTCACTGCCACCAGTTCAGTTCGTTTGGAAAGATGCAGTGGCTCAGAGGCTTTATTCTGCAGATGGGTGGGAACAGGCAAAGGTCATTAAGGTCATTAAGACCTTTGCCTGTTCCCACCCATCTCTCCCAAATGGTCCAGGATCTGGGTGTTTAATTTTCACTCTCATTTACAGATGGGGATGCTTTGGCATGCTAGCTGAGCTGAGTGCGCAGCTCTGAGCCCTGGGTCTGATCTCCCATCTGTGCTACCATGGCTGTCTTAGGGAATATGGTACACGCTGGCTGTCCACATAGCCTGCAACATCTGTCTCTCCTCATTTGGTCCCCTAGCATGCAGCTAAGCAGACTGGGTATCAGTGAAAACTAGGACCCTCAGGGGTGTGAAGACGGCTGACCAGTCTCCCCCCATTTCACAGCTACTATTCAGGAGAACTGTTCACCAACATGCTTTGGGGAAGAACTGCCTGAACTGGGCTCAGACTCTGCTGCCTCTCCCATAGCTAGTCCATGTCCCCAGGTCGGCCATTTGTTGTCACAGCCTCTTGCCTGAGGGACACTGTTCCCTGGTTCTGCAATGTGTCTACCTGTGTTCATCCCCAGAGTACAGGCATCAGGAAGACAGGGGAGTCTTCCCCCTGTCCCCTGTCCCCTGCCCCAAGGTTCCTAACCCCTGCCCTTTCGAAGACTTATCAGGTGCCATTCTCTTGGGCTTCCCAAGGGCAGGCGATAAGACTTGAGGGACTCAATTATGTTTGAGACCAGTAGTGTACCCTTGACACAACCACCACGTGCCAGCTGAACCAGAATCCAAGACAAGGAAGGTGTGCCCAAGCTTTCACCAACACCCAGTGCCATCCTGGTTGTTGGCTATTTCTGGGGAACTGGGGAGTCAGAGTCAGGTAAATCTTTGGGAGTTTCTGGCTAGCCTGGTTTACCTAGAGAGTTCCAAGAAAGCCAGGTTATATACAGCTAATCACCAGATCTCTGAATGTGACTTTGCTTCATCTTCACAGAGAGAGCTTGGTTTCAGAGAGGCCATTAAGGTGTCTGTTATCTGGGAAGGCAGCTTTCAAGGAAAGCAGATAAGAACAGTCATCACGAAGACACCGGGGCACCACTGAGGCCTCTACAAGCAAAGGAATGAGTCCCTGGGCTGCTAGGAGGGTAGCCTCAAACACAGCCCTCTGGGCCTTTCTTTGGAAGGAACGGGTTACACTTAGAGTCCTATTTTTGTTGTTGTTGTTGTTTTGTTTTTTGTTTTTGAGACAGGGTTTCTCTGTGTAGCCCTGGCTGTCCTGGAACTCACTCTGTAGACCAGACTGGCCTCGAACTCAGAAATCCGCCTGCCTCTGCCTCCCGAGTGCTGGGATTAAAGGCGTGCGCCACCACGCCCGGCCCCACTTAGAGTTCTGGCTTCAGAACTTACCCTGCTCTCCAACTTTTCTTAGCCCTTTGTATAGCCCATGGTGACACATGCTGTGACTTTGTCTGATTTGTGTGTAACCTTGGGACAGATTTACCAAGCAGGTGACAAGGCTTCCATTGGGAGCCCAGCCCAAGCTCAGATGACTCAAGCACACAGATGGAAGGGACCACCACTGTTGTTCAGGCAGGCCAGCCTTCATCCTGGCCAACTCTGGGATCCTCAGCAGCCTGCTTTCCCTTCCCCTCCTCCTAGTCAACAGACCCACTCACCCATCCCTAGTCTTACCTTTCCCGTGGCGCCGTGAGACACATACTTGGCCCCTTCCCGCTGGGCAATTTCCACCTGTTTGCGAGCTATGCAAGGCCTGGCGAGAGAGGTGCCCAGGAGATAGCGGTCCTCATAGAGTGCACTGGACTGGACAGCAGGCCAGATGAACTCCTCCACAAACTCCTTGCTCACATCCTCAATGAACACCTAAGCAGAGAGCAGCTGTGAGAGGGAGCCTAGCAAGGATTGGGGTCCAAAGGGAGCACGGGGAGCCTTCAGCCATATCAATAGCCATGCGAGATTAGAGCAGGCTATACCCAGCTTTCCTTCTGTTCTGTAGTACACATAACTAATTCGTTCCAGCCAACCACACTGTTACTCTCCCGTCTGCACTCATGGCAGACATTACTAATCAATCCCATCTAGCATCCTTCCCATCAGGATGAAACTCTGGTGTCCCCTAAGATCTCAAACAGAAGCTATCAACCAGAGGTGAACTTCCCTAAGAGGGACTTGGCAATAACTGCAGATGTCATTGTCACAACTGCTAGATTCAGTGAGGGAAAAGCTTGGAACAGTAAGTACATAAAGCCAGGAACTCTGAGCATTCTAAACATCCAGGCCAAGCTGCCACATGTGAGCTTCTGAGACCCTAGTCCTGAGGAATGAAGACCCTTCTAGAGAGACCAGCGAAAACCAACTGTATTGGGGTCTGGAGAGGTGGCTCAGCTGCTAAGAGCACCAGCTGGTTGTGTAGAGAACCCCCACTCTGATTCCCAGCACCCGAATGTGGCTCACGACCGTCTATAACTGCAGTTCTAGGGAATCCAACACCTTCTTCTGATGTCTGCAGGCAACAGGTAAACACACAGTATACAGACATACATGCACCCATACACATAATAAAGTCTAAACTAGCCAGGCAGTGGTGGCGCACGCCTTTAATCCCAGCACTTGGGAGGCAGAAACAGAAGGATTTCTGAGTTTGAGGCCAGCCTGGTCTACAGAGTGAGTTCCAGGACAGCCAGGGCTACACAGAGAAACTCTGTCTCAAAAAAACCATAAATAAATAAATAAATAAACAAACAAACAAACAAAGTCTAAACTATATAACACTGCACCATGCCCTGGGGTACTATTTGCTGTTTTTGTTAAGGCCGCTTTCATATAGGCAACACAACAGTTACGATGGGGGGCTGGAGAGATGGCTCAGTGGTTAAGAGCACTGGCTGCTCTTCCAGAGGTCCTGAGTTCAATTCCCAGCAACCACATGGTGGCTCACAACCATCTGGAATGGGATCCGATGCCTTTTTCTGAGTGTGTTTGAAGACAGATTACTCATATAGATAAAAATAAAGAAATAAAAATTTTTTTAAAGTAATGACAGTAAAACCGCCTGTTCAAGCAAGCAGACTCAATACAGGCATACGAAAGGCTGCAACCCTTCCTTACAAAAGAACGGAGAGGCACCACACCCCAGTCTCTGTGCAGACCCTGGCTGAAGCTCACCGCTGTCCTTGGCATTCTGCTCTGCCTGTTCTCTCTCTGCCTAGATAAGGACAGGCAGCCTGCCCCTCCTCTCTCATGTGCAGAGGGAAATTCCCCTTCCAGGCTTTGGCCAGAGCATGACTTGGGCCTGTGTCTCTTGCTCCCCAATGTCCCTTCTGACGTGTTTGTGGATCCCTGCAGTGCCAGGCAACTGCCAGTGTCCCGCAGAGGGACCAGTTCTGACCAGGCGGTGGGCTAGCCTTCCCTACCCCAAGTGAAAGGGTTCAAGTGTGAAGCTCACTGCACTAGGAGCAGTTCACAGACGGCACCTCAGGACGTGTGAGTGGCGCCATCTGGGACCCACCTTCCTTATTGCTTAGGCCCATCATGGAGTCCTGTCTACAGGAGGTCAGAGACACAACCAACACTGAGCCCAGCGGGTGGGCAGACAGCTGAAAGAGGAATGTGCAGGTAGATGGATGATGGGTAGACACGGGAGAGACTGGAAAAGAGAACGGAGAGATAAAAGAGGGGCCGACAGACCAAAGGACGAATGGGAGTTAGATGGACAGATGCCAGAGAGGTGCAGATGGACGGATGGCTGGGTAGATGGGTAGGTAGGCTAGTAGGTGAGTGGATGGATGGATGGATGGACAGACAGATGGACAGATGGATAGATAAGTATATGGGTAGGTAGGTTAGGAGGTAAGTAGATGGATGGATGGATAGACAGACAGATGGACAGATGGATAGATAGGTATATGGATAGGTAGGTTAGGAGGTAAGTAGATGGATGGATGGATGGACAGACAGATGGACAGATGGATAGATAGGTATATGGGTAGGTAGGTTAGGAGGTAAGTAGATGGATGGATGGGCCAGTAGACAGGCAGATGAATAGATGTCGGGAGGTGCTCATCTATCTGAAGGCAGCACATTTGACCCTGTCCTCCTGGAGAGGATGCAGGGGACAGGAGCCCCTGTCACAGCCCCACCTCCAGCCCAAGGCCCACCTCTCACATCTTACCTTTTTGGCCCCGAGCTTTAGCGCCTTCTTCCTGGCTTCCTCAAAGTCTTCCTTCTGGCCAATGTTGGCCTGTGGAGCAGAAACAGAGGCCAGTAAGCCCAGGGTAGAGAGGGTGCGGGGGAGATCGTGAGGCCCCCGGGCGAACCCGGCAGCTACCACCCACACAGTCTCCCTCAACCATCGCAGAAGTGGTGCCTCAGGCTGGTGAGGTGGCAGAAGGAAGGAAAGGGGCTGCAGGGTGACTTGAGAGGCTGGGCCCACGCAGCCGCTCCCACTTGGCACTGCATGGCTGGGTGTGTATGACACTGGTTTCCCTGGCCAAGCTGCTTCTGGCATCCAGGTGGTTGGGACACAGATACATGTTGTAATTATCCACAGGTCTGAGGCTTTCCCTAAGCCCATGCAAAACCTGTCCTGGCCACGGGAAGGGATCAGCTTATCCCAGCACCTGGGTGGGCAGCATGCATGAGCTCAGAGGTGCTAACCCTGCTCTGTCTTGGACTTTGGCTTATTGCATAGGTCCCCACCTGGACCTATAGGCTCTGCTCTCCTGGTCCTGGGTCTTCCCAAGGCTCAGCTGTAAGTTCCTTTCTATGATTGCCTAGCTTTCAATCTGCCAGATGGCAACTCTGGGGACTGTAGTGCTAACACACAAACACACACACACACACACACACACACACACACACACACACTTCTGCCTCCTTCCAGGTGAATTTGAGCAAAGGGAATTCCATCTGTTCCCCTTCCCCTCCCAGCCCATTGTAGTGTAACAGGGGCAGCTGACCACATGCAGAGAGACCCTCCTGGCCCAAGGCCAACATCACTATCCAAAGCAAAAGACTCAGACATTCTTCCCTGGGAAGATCCTTTCCCCAGGGGTGGTGGGAGCTCATTATTCCCTCCCCTCCCCCTTGTACCCTAGGTGCAGCTAGAGAGGAAGGCCTGGAAGGTCTGACTCCTGCCAGCGGGAGGAGCCTTGGGCTCCACTACCAGCCAGTGAGCCTGAGACAGCTGGGCTTTGATCTCACTGCTTGTGAAAAGGTCAAGAATGAAGCCAAGTGGTGGAGACCAAGCAGGGCATGTGTCCAGATGCAGCCGTGCCTGAAGACTTCTGTCTCCTGGACTTCTGCTATGAGAGCCAAGAACTGACTTTCGATTGTGGTTTTGTTCTGTTACCTTCAGCTGCACTAGATTGGAGTTTCTAAATCACAGACCTGACTGCCACATCACAACTATGGATTCCGAGACTATGAGGGACCATAAGTGCTGCCGGCTCGATTAGTGATGTCTGTGCAAGACCCTGGATGGGGAAGCAGCACTAAACACAGCCTTTTCTCTGATGACCTGTTTGTCATTGTAGAACTAAAGGCTGCTTGGAGTCCATGGAGAGCCTAGGACTATGTGCCTTCGAAGCACAGGGACCCCCTCCAGGCAGAACAGTGGCAAGCTAAAGGCATGCCTGGTGGCCTCCATCCTTAGCACCTTCCTCAGAGCTAGCCCTCTCTGGTCAAAGAATGGAGCGAGAGCCGGGCAGTGGTGGCGCACGCCTTTAATCCCAGCACTTAGGAGGCAGAGGCAGGTGGATTTCTGAGTTCGAGGCCAACCTGGTCTACAGAGTGAGTTCCAGGACAGCCAGGGCTACATAGAGAAACCCTGTCTTGAAAAACAAAACAAAACAAAACAAAACAACAACAACAACAAAAGAACGGAGCGAGCGAGCGAGCGAGAGGCTCAGGAGGGTTGTAGAGAGAGAAAAGGGCACAGCGTAGTAAGGGACGGTGACATGTGACATGTGGGCAGTGGGGGGAGCAACAGAATGGGGTAGGCTGGAAGGGCTGAGGGACCCACAGGCACACAGGGCACCTCCTCACCAGGTAGGCGATGACATCATAACCTTGTTCCTTCAGCCACACGAGGATGCAGGAGGTGTCCAGGCCGCCACTGTAGGCCAGAACCACAGAGCCCTTGCCGGACATCTTGTCTGGAGGGAGCAAGAAGTATGTAAATCTAATGTAGAAGATCAACCCTGCTCGGTCCCTCCTGGCTCCAGACCCATCCGGGAGACCTTGGATGACTTTATCCCTTGAACGATAAACAATTGGGATGCTGGGAACAGAATGTCCACCTTCTGCATGCACCCCTCCTGGGGTCCCTGACCTGACTGCTCTGCACGTGTCCCACATGGGATCCAAGAATGCTGATGGCAGAGGGTGAGGTTGGGACCAGCAGTAGGGAGGCAGATCTTGAAGCCAGACCCTACCAGCTCAAGTCTTTGAGATTGAGCGGCTGGACCAAGGCCAGCGCCCAGGGACGTGTATAGTGGGAGGCTGGGAAGGGGCCTGGGCCAGAGCATCAGGCAGCTGACACGCCACCCCCTTGAGAACTGTTCCTTGCCAAAGCAAAATGTGCTGCGCAGGGCCACAAGTGTGTATCACGCTGAGTCTCCACAAGGACCCCAGAAGTAGGTAGACAGTAGGGCTTCAGGGAGGTCAGTGTTCAAGGTCATAGAATAAGCAGCTCAAGGTCAAAGAGAAAGGCCTGGCTTTGTTACTTGGCTCCTTGTCCAGCAAGAGAGGCTGCCTCTAGCCTTTGGGAAGACAGGAGGCCATAGGAGAGGACACTTGGTCCCAGGCTCCTCTTCCTTCTGCACTCACCGGAAATGGAGGTGCCCTGTCACACAGTGTTCAAGGGATAGTAACTCTGAGGGATCTGAGAGACCCCAAGTATCTCTCAATTCAAATCTGTAAGGGTTTAAAGACAGATTTGCTTGAGTCCGGATGGAGAAACCAGCCCAGAGAGGAGCGAGACAGGCAGAAAGAATGCCTGTCTGCAGCCTGAAGGTCTTTTCCAGCAGCCTCCACAGGCATGCTACTATAATACACCTGTCTCTCAACTAACAGAACCTTCTAGAAAGGTACTAGGATTGTCTTGTCTTTTTTGCCTTGGCAGCTGTTTCCTCTGTCCAGAAGGCTCCGAGAGAGCCCTCGGGGTGCATTCCAGCATTTGGTCCTGAGAATGGGTGCTATTATAGAGCTAGCCATCATTATAGACCCTAAAGAGGAAGCCCAGGGTCTGCCGCTCAGCCACCACCCAGATGATTATAATGTCAGTAGGCGGCAGGGCCAGATATGGACCCAGGTCTCACATTTCCACTAGAATGGCAGTTCTCAACCAGGGGTCGCCTATCAGATATTTACATTACAATTCATAACAGTAGCAAAATTATAGTTATGAAGTATCACTGAAAATAACTTTATGGTTGGGGGTCACCCCACCAAGAGGAACTGTATTAAAGGGCAGTCAGCTAGGGTCCTTATTAGATGTCACTGGGAAGGACAACGGCCCTCCACACACCTAGAGAGTGCAGCAGGCTCATCTGGTTGCCACCACTACCATGAAGCCCATGAAGTACTGTTTCTTGGGTCACAGTAGCTTTCCCAGGCCACCAAGTACTAAGCTGCAGGGCTTAGATCAGCAGGGCTGCAGGTGGACTTGGGAGCTGGAGCAAAGTCTATGCAGTTCCCCAAGGCCCACTTGCTAGTCAGGCCCAGGAGGTCTCTAGCAGGCCTTGCTGCCCTTTGGACAGCAAACACCTCAGGAACAATACTATTGGTGCATGAGCTGATATTCCTGGCTGCCTACAGTCTCCAACAGGCAGCAACTGCCTGCCCACCCTCAGCCAGTTGCCCTGGACCTGGGTTGCCGGTTGACTCAGCAGGCCCTGACCCTGAAGTCAGATGATGGTGCCCATGGCAACCGCAGCTAGGCGACTGGTCATAGAGGATGGAAGGGAGGAGGGAGGAGGGAGGAGGGAGGAGGGAGGCAAGACAAAGGTGGAAAATACCTTGGATTGTAGGTGCAGGCCTCTGGAGTCCGTAGTCTGTCTTCCTGGCCAGGAGGACCACTCTGTAAATGTAAATGTGATATTGAGACCCCTGTGGCCATTTGATGCTGAGTGGCCTGTCAAGAGACGTGGAGACCTTGTGGTGGTGCAGAGATGGGATCCAGAGTCCTGTATCTGCTAAGCACACCCTCTACCACTGAGCTGCACCCCAGCCCCTTGCTGCATGTATGCAAATTATCTGGTTTGTCAAGTTTTGTATGCATTACCAGGGAAGCCATTCTCACACTCCAGATAATAAGCATACGAGCTGAAGAGGTAATTTAGTGGGTAAAGTACCTGCTGAGACCTGAGTTCAGATCCCTGGCAACCATTTTAAAAGCTGGGAGTGCTGGTGCGTAATCCCAGAGGCAGACACAGGCAGCCCCAGAACTCACTAGCCAGCCATTCTAGCCAAATCTGTAAGCTCTGGGTTCAGTGGAAGACCATGTCTCAAACAACAAGGTGGAGAGGAGGCTGAGGAGATGGCTCCATAGTTAAGAGCCCTGGCTGCTCTTGTAGAGGACCTGGGTTTGAGTCCCAGAACCCACACGGAGGCTCACACCAGTCTGTAACTCCAGTTCCGGGGTATTTGGTGCCCTCTTCTGGCCTCTGTGAGCACTGCACACATGCAGCCACACAGACAGTCAAAACACCCCACCATAACACATGAACTAAACAGGAAGAAGGGGAATTTTGGAGTGGTTGGGGAAGATACCAATGTTGACCTCTGTCCCCACCCTCAATATAAAATGAAATATACTAAATCCATACATCTTATGTCGAATTCTTTTGTTAGGCATTTGCCCCAATTCAGACAGAATTGAGGTTCAGGCCAAGGGTTATTAGGCTTATTAGGCTGGGAAGTAGCCAGGCCCCCAAACCCAGATCAATTGGGTTGTGTGCCCTATTGATCTCCTCTGTAGGACAAGCCTGGACACCCAGGCTTGGAGTGAAGAGGTAGGTAAAGGGTGGCAAGGGAGTTCTCAGACATCTTAGGGCATTTGGGGAATGGATGCCCCCTACAGATTCACTCAGATCTTAATGGTCACTTCTTTTTCCAGACTGTTCCAAGGACACCTGGAGCCACGAGGGTGGAAGGGAGGTAAGGCTCCACAGACAGGTCAAACACCTGCCTGCTCCACCTTAGCGGGGGCTGTGCAGTGTGAAGGGGTGTGTCCAGCAAGGACTGTGTCCCTGGAAGCACACATGCAGGCTTGCAATGTGTGTCCCTGCACTTGTGTGCATCTTTGTACCCCTAAGATTGGATACCTGAGGAAGTGTCTGTCTCTGTGTATGCACTTGAGTGTGTGCAATATATGTGCACATGTGCACACGCATGCTCACAGACACACTCCTGCTAGAAATTAGTAAGGATTCTGGGCTTGAAGCCACAAGCCTGTGAGCTGGATATGGATATATATATATATCTGTAATCTTGGGTCTCAATCTGAATAAGTATCAGTAGCTGTCTGTCCCTGAGGATAACATGCATGTGACTCTTGCATCGGCTCTTCTCATGCTAACCACACAAAACTCCTTGGGGCTAGGGAATACCTTGGCTGAACTGATAGTTGTTTCCTGGGCATTTGCCTGTTGGCTCTGGCTGATGCCACAGAGAATGTCACCTACCTTGCTAACTAATATGAGCCCAGGCTGACTACAGGCTGCCCTCCACTCTGTGGTTCTTAGGATTTTTTGCCCTTTGCTTCCTGTCCCGATGACAGACTACAGACAGCTACCTGGGTCATTCCTCCAGCCCACCCCCTGCTCCATCTGCTGCCATCATTACTCAGTTCTAATTGCTTTGTTCTTTTAAAACTCTGACTGTACCTGGCCCAGAAGATCCCTAAGATGACTCTCAGTTCACCTCTGCAGCCTCATGTCTGGTAAAGCTAGACTGCAGTACCAATATTGAACAGCAGGAGGCGCACCATCCTCCTACTGGATCTAGCCTGTAGTCATTTAATAGACTTGGAAGGAGACAAGCCGGGAGACTAAGTGGGTTTTACCAATCTCTGGTGAGAGATCCTCAAACCTTTATCTAGTGAAGACACTTGTACTCATTCCTTTGACTCTCAGACATGGACCTCAAGGAATTAGAATCTCCCAGGAACTTTCCAAGCTGGGGGAAGGGAAAAGCTGAAGTCCCCGGGAGAGTAAGAGAAGAAATGTTTCTCCCAAGAGGCCAGGCATGGTGGCACACACCTTTAATCGGCTGAGGCAGGGCGATCTCTGTGGGTTTGGTTCCAGACCAGCCAGGGCCACACAGTGAGACCTTGTTTTAAAAATAAGCAAACAAACCAAGAGCCGATATCACACAGTTCTGACCACTTAGCTAAGATAATGATGGCCGGGCACACCTTGAACAGGACTGCATTCTTGAGCAATTCCTGAAGCCTCTTGCCTGTTAAAACCTAAACCTTGTGTCAGGATGCCAAAGGTGGGCTTGGGGTGGTGTTCTCTCTTCCTCTTCCCAGTGTGGCTATATTGACTAGATCACCTCCATCTGCCATTTACTGTTAACTGTCCCTTTAGTTATGAGAGAAAGCTGGCAGAGGGCAGCTTTTCAGGGACAGCCAGGGCCCGTGCTCTGATGCTACCAGCTAGAAGAACCTACCAATCCATTCATGAATGCTACCAACTAAGTTCTGGCTGCCCGACCATTTTCCAGGTCTAGGGAGGAACCAGTCTCACAGGAGCAGGGAGCCAGGTCCTGGGAAATCAACTCTGCACAAAGCCTTCAGCAAAAAACCAAAGCCTCAGACCCAGAGTTCAGCAAGACATCTCTTTCTACATGGCTGCCCACAAGGAAGCCACTCACTCCAGGAGCTGTGTGTTTACAGCTGAGTGGAGGCATCTGGCTGACCTAGGGGCATCCAAGGTAAATAGGAGATGGGCCATGAGAAAATGCTGGGGCAGCAGGTGGGCTGGGGCTGGGCAAGGCTCCTGGAGTGTCTGGCTTCCTAAGCTCAGAGCAGGCAGGCAGCTGGGCTGGAGGCATGTTTAACCAAGAGCGCTAATGGAGTCCACTGACACTGGGTAGAGTCAGAATTCCTTGGGCAGCCCTGAGGTCCTTCCAATGCTCCCAGCTTTGGCTGGATTATGGTGAAAGACCCTGGGGGAGGGAGAGTTTGAAATGGAGGCTATTCCAATCGCTACCCAGCCCAGCTCTTGGTTCTCTCCGATGTCTCCTTGGGGGGAGGGGGGAGGGACCCTGTCTTTCAGGTCTGCATCCCAGACCCAGTGAGCTCACTTGGGCAGACCCTGGCCACAGCTCTCAAAACAGTTTAGTGAACTCTTGGATGGCAAGTGTTCCAAGTCCAGGCACAAGGCTGGCAGCCCCAGAGCTGGGAGGCTGACGTCAGGCATCACTTACCAGGTCACTGGCCAGGTGGAGGAGATGCAAGGGGAGGGATCAAAGGAAGGCTTTTCCTGCTCTACCTCTGGGGAAAGGGCAGGTCTGCTCCTGCACGTGTAGACAGACCCACTTCACAGAAGGAAATACTGAGAGTGCGGGTTAGTTCTCCTGGAGAAGATTTCTCTCTCTATTAAGATTATCCTGCTTCCCTGGAGAGGGGCCCAAGCTGCTAACAACCCAGAAACAGACATTTCCTGCGAAGGGGCTCCTCCCAAAGAGCCAGCCAGCTAGCAGGAAACCTGACTAGAAGAAGCCCCACCCAGACTGAGCCTGGCATTGCACCCCACCGAGAAGAGAAACCAGTTACAGCCTAGGACCTGGGCCGGGTAGGCAGGGTCGGAGTGTCCACCTGAGCGGGGCGCTGTCAGATTCAGGAGAAAGCCACACGCCCAAGCCCTTAAGAGCAGAGGGACTGGACCTTTTGCTCACTTTGAGAAACAAGCCTGTACATAGATCGGTGAGTCTGATCCAGGGAGAGGGAATCGGAAGCTCCCAACCCTCTGGAATCTCCGGGGCTCTACTTGGAGCCTTCGCAGCACACAGGAATCGTGATCAAAGGAAAATCCAGAAGGGACCTCGATAGTCCACCTGCTCCCGAGACCTTAGGACCTGTGCTCCTTCATGGGTTCCCTACGCAGGAGGAACGTGTGCGTCCCAGGGCCCCGGACATCAGCTTCCTTCCTTTCACCAACTACGCGGTCACTCAGGGACCGCCCTGCGCCCACCCCCTGCAGCTGCTCGCTACCTCTGGGATTCCTCGGACGTGAGACCCTGGATAGAGAGTGGGGACCAAGAGGAGCCCGGAACTTCTTACCAGTGAGCCTAGGCGGCAGTGGCAGTTGGCGGAGCAGGACCGGGAGAGGCGCGCATCCAGGGTTATAAGCACAGAGCCCGGGGGGCAGGAACCTGGGACACGTGGGAACGGGCGCCAGAAAGGCCCCGCCCCCGGGCCCGGCCACCGCTCCGAGCCTCTCAGGGCTCGAGGTCACCTGCGGGTGGGCGTGGTCCGCCGCTCTCTCCCGCTGGCCCCTCCCTCTTCCCTCGGCGCCAGCACAACCTCCCGGGGGCGCACGGGCGTGGGCGCTTGCAGTTGAGGTCCCCTGATCCTGGCCCGCTGGTGGCGCCTGGGAGGGCGGCAGAGGTTGGAACCTGCGTGACTAGCAAGGCTGATCGCAGCGTCTGGCAAGAACCCTTTAAAGCGCTTCAAGGCGGGAGTGAAGATGCAAATTGCTTAGGCTCAGAGACAGTGTGTCCAAGCCATTTAAAGACTGAAGCATCTGCCCTCAGAGGTCCTCCCCTTCCCTAACGCTAGCTCAGAAGCCAGAGCCAAGGGTTCACAAGAGAAAATGCAAACGAGTTGGCCAAGGAAGGCTGGGGATGCCATCTTAAGGTCCTGGCTGTCTCTTCTCGGCCTGGCATTTGCCCAGATCGCCCTGGGCTCCCAGTAAATAGTGAATCAAAGCCTGGCTGTCTGCTGACCCATCAGAAGATGGGGAAGGTTGAGGTTCACAGAGGCGAAGCAGCTCGCTTGTAAAATGAATGGGGGGGGGGGGTGGAGGTTGTGGCTCACATGAGCTAGAAGGCCATGCCAGGGGCTTCCCAGCTTGTCCTGAGCCCTGCAGCACAAAGAACAGCCCCTGCCCCAGTGAACCTCAACACCCCAGGATCATGGCCAAGGTCACTATTCCACAGGTGAGCCTAGATTCTAAGCCCCAGCCAGCTCCACACCCATGCCTTTCCAGCTTGCCTCACCTTTAGACTCTGGGGTCCAGCCAAGCCCCTTACTCTGTCTCCTGTTTTTTTTCAAGGTCAGAAACAGCTGCTGTCAGCTTTCTAGGAGGGGGAAGGTGCCAGACACATTTATAAACTCTAGCTGCAGGATTCTTTTGAGCTCCTGGCCCTGTCCTCCAAGCTAAACGTGGCCCGTGATGGTTAGAAACTCCAGTGCGCCAGGCGGGAACAGATGTCCAGGGGACAGCCTGAGGCACCACTCTGCCATGTGACTCTAGGACAGCTAACCTGTGGGCATCACTGGACCAGCTCTGGGCCTTCCTCACCGATGGGAGACTAGTGAGGGTCAATAAAAAGAAGATGCAGCAGCGTTTGAGCCATTTTGAGACCATTCTTCCCCACTTGCTGACTCAGCTTCTTAGGGCTGGCCCTGAAGACAAGGCAAAGATCTAGATTAGTCTCCAGTTTCCATCTTACCCGCTACTCTTAATGAAATACATCAGTTTTATCCACGTTCTCAGGCGAGAACTGCAGCACAGAGAGAGGGTGCATCTTTCCCAAGGCCACACAGCACACCCAGGGCACAGCCGAATTTGAGCCCAAAGCCTTTGCTCTAACTCTCGTTTGAGCTGAACTGGCACAGGCAGGAACTGTGATCCCAGGGCCACAAGCAGCAGAGACCTTTACTCCCTACTACAGAAATGACTCCAGCTCAGGGGACTGACACATGGGCATGGGGGACACGCGGGGACCATACTGCCAGCAGTTGACTTATGAGCCCCAGGAGGCGGAGGTGAAGGGCAGGGGCCCAGTTGGCTCCTGGACAAGCAATGTTCTCTGCATTCCTCCAACTTCTAGGTGGACACTCAGTTCTTCCCATCCTCACTCTGCAAACCAGTTCCGGAATTTGGGTGGAACATGACCCGAGGGTTCACCCCTGAAATGAGTTACCAGGACTTTTGACCTTCACCTTTTCCGCTTCCCACGACAAGGTGGGGGCTCCTTAAGGATCTAGGTTAGCGATTTTTAAAAGCAAAACAAAACAAAACAATTTGGCTATGGATCCCTGGCTAGCCTAGAATGTGCTATGCAGACCAGGATGGCCTTGAACTCTTGGCTTCTGAGCATCTTCACCGACCCCCCCCATCCCATTTCTTTAAGTTATCATTTGACATCCACATGGGCACCAGCGATGCATGTGAACCCCCAAGGCACAAATAAAAGAAAAGAAGAGTGAGGGAGGTTCTGCTGACTCATCACTGCCCCTTATGGGTCTGTTTCTTGCTCCTGTGTTCTGTCATACTGGTTTATTTATCTGTTGTCTCACTGGCTCTACACTATCTCGATTCTTGTAGCTTTACAGTGAGTCTTGAAATTTAGGAAATGACCATTTGGCTAGCTCATGTCCTTGGTATTTCCATAAAATAACAGAAACAGCCTGTCAGTGTCTGTAAAAAGTCTCTTGGGGCTGGGGCTGGGGCTGGGGCTGGGGCTGGGGCTGGGGCTGGGGCTGGAGCTGGGGCTGGGGCTGGGGCTGGGGCTGGGGCTGGGGCTGGGGCTGGGGCTGGGGCTCAGTTGGGAGAGAGCTCACCTAGCATGCACAAAGCCTCATCTCTAGCACCACGTGGCTCACTCCTGCAATTCCAGCACAGGAGGTAAAGGCAGGAGCATCAGGTTCAAGGGCATTCTTGGTTACTTTGTGAGTTTGAGGCCAGCCTGGGCTACATGAGAACCTGTTCCCTACCTGTTGTGCTTTGTGTGTGATGCTCACAATCAAACTTGGGGCTAAGCCACACCCTCCACCCCAGTAAATCTATATACATAAATCTACACATCATCTTAGGAAAGCAGACAAGACTGCATTTTCCAGTTCATGAATATGGGACGTTTCTATATCTCTCTGTAACTTCTTAATTTTTCTTTAACACAAAAAACCCTAAAAATATTTTTAAAAATATTAATTCCTACAATGTAAGCAACAAAAAAAGGTATGAAATGTGTCGGTTCAGTCTGTGGGAGTCAACATCCTGATGTGGCCTTCACTATGGGGGAGTTCGGGCCTCTACTTTAAACTAGAGATGTGTCTAAGAAACTACAATGTATATACTCTTTGGGGGGGATGAGGCTGAGATGAGGTCTATTGTATAGTTCTGGGCTAACCTAGTACTCTCCATGGAGCCCTGGTTGGCCTCAGGTTTACATGGCCCTCTTGCCTTTGCCTCTGAGAGTTGGAGTTACAGCCTGCATCACCCAGAAACACTTCGTTAGTTTATTGTTCATTTGCCAGTGCCAGGAATTGGACCCAAGGCTCTGTGCATCCTGAGCAAGTGCGCTGCCACCTGAGCTACAACTCAGGCCTTGAAGTAGACACTCTTAAGAGTCAGGAAGCTGCCCTGTGTTGAACATGGACTCCTGGGCAATGATATTTTAAACAGATGGACTAAGATGGATTTGGTGGCATAGGTCTGTGGTCCCATTTCTTGGGAAACAGAAACCAGATAAAATTGAGTTTGAGCACAGACAGGGTAACACTGTGAAACCCCGTTTCAAAAGACAAAGAAATGCTGTCTAGATAGCAAGACCCCAAAGTGAACAAGGTGGGTTTTATAAAATATTTTCAGCTACAGGCCTGAGGATGTAGCTCAGGCACAGTGATCAACCAGTGTACATGGAGCCCTGAGTTCAGTCCCCAGCACTGCATAAACCACACATGGTAGCTCATACTTGTAATTTTGGTACTTGGCAGGTGGTCATCCTATGTTATATAGTGAATTTGGGGCTAGGCTAGGACTTATGAGATCATATCACACACATGCACACTCACATGTGTATGTGTCTCTGTGAATATGTGTACATTGTAGGTACTGCTGAAGAGTCCGAAAGAGAGTGTTTCGTGTCCTTCTCTCTCACTGGGAGTCATCTTCTCTCACTGGGAGTGCTCCTCTATCACCCCCTAGCTCTGTCTTGGAGCTGGGGCTACAAGCAAGGCACTCTCTAGGCTTGTGCAGGTGCTGGCATCCAAACTGATCCTCAGGACTATGCAATGTAGCAGGTGCAGAGCCATCTCTCCAGCCCCCTGAATAGATGGCATAATTTCTTTCTTTTTCCTTTTTTTCTTTTTGGTTTTTCAAGACAGGGTTTCTCTGTATAGCCCTGGCTGTCCTGGAACTCACTCTGTAGACCAGGCTGGCCTCGAACTCAGAAATCCGCCTGCCTTTGCTTCCCAAGTGCTGGGCTTAAAGGCGTGCACCACCACTACCCAGCTGGCATAATTTCTTAAAAAGATTTCGGTAGTCCCCACGTCTCCTTGGATCAGCGTGAGCTCATTATCTGTTGAGCTCCTATGCATGGGCATCCCTGTCATGTTAGCATGTGACAGAGGCCTGATGTCTCCAGTAGGATGATTCTAAGCACATGAAGCTCTGGTCCCTTCCCCTGGTCCCTCTGTTGTGTCTTAGCTTCTATACCACCACCGTTACCTCTCCACCTCAGCCTCACCCCTCCCATTCCTGCTCACTGCCCCCCCCTCCCCAAAGCATATATGGCAGCCAAGTGGTCTCTTGAGATACAGACTGTTGTGGTCACTTGTACTGAAGGGCAACCTCAGTGTATGTGATCTCGGAGACCCCCCCACAACCTATGGACGTATAGACACTTAGTTTATGCTCATAACTGTGAGAGGCCTCCCCTTGTCTCCTGTTCTTGGCCACCCAAGGGCTCTGGAGCAGCTGTGGACAAAGGAGCTGGGGGTGTATTCAAGGTCTTTGTTCTGCAGCTGCTTATGCTTGACACCAGAAGCCACTGTGCCACTGCCTGGGTTTGGGCAGAACGGCCAGAACAGAGAATGACCTCCAGGCTAGACCTCGGCTCTCCCTTCCCACCCAGAGGGACACAGAGTCCGGTTGTTGACTTCTTGGAAAAGCTGCATCAGAGAGTTTAATGAGTGACCTGCCAGGCGGAGCTGTTTTCCACCACTGATGGTGGGTAGAGCCTCAGAGGTCAGGTGCCCCGGGGTTGGGTGGCTAGATGGGGCTGTGACCAATGGCAGCTGGAGGTGACAGGGCAGCTGTGGAAAACACCTCTTGTGGGCCTGGGTCCAGCTGCATCGCCAGCAGAGACACCTGTGGAGACTTCTCCTTTGTGAGCCAACAGGCCCTGTCCCCACTAATGCTCACTAGCTTGTTTCACAGCCTCAGAGGGACCAGAGAAGAAAGAGCAGGGAGGGGCCCTGGGGAAGGGACATGCCTCACTCCCCTCTTCAAGCCCTTCCTCTCCATCCTCTCTCCTCAGGCTGCTGCTGAGCCATAACATTGAGACTGATGGCAGCTCAGAGCCTTGTGAGACTGCTCAGAAGCCATGTTGGCTCAGACAGAGTGCTTGCCTCTTAGCCTCCACTCCGACATCTGTGAAAATGGGATATTATTCTTGCCTCAGGAGCCTCTGGGCGAGTAAATATACTTGACTTCACGAAGGAATAGCTAGAGATGCACCAGACAGTAACTTTACAACCCAGAGGGCTTGGATGAGAAGCGTGAGCAGGACTGCAGTGGAGAGAGGAGAGCTTGCAAGAATGACCCCCCCACCCCCCACCCCCCACTGGTCCTCAGCACCAGGGTGAGGCCCTGTCCTCTTCAGGGCTACAAAGTTCATAAAAAGTTAACAGCCCAGGCTCTGATTCCTGACCCCTGAGTTTTTTAGGAGGAGTGTTCCTTTCAAGATTCTCAAGGGTAGGCTTGAGATAAATGAGGTATGGTGGGCTTGGGCCGCACTGTCTCCATTCTCCCTCCCCCAGCCTGGGGTTCCAATCAGGGTGACTTAAAGCAGAGGTGGGGCTTTTCTTTTTCTTCAGCTTTCATGTTGTAAGTGGTTGAAAGAAGAAAATTTCATGATGTGAAAATAAAAAATTTGAAACGTGAGTATCAGGAAAAGCCCCTCCCCCACCCCGATGTGGGAGGGACCGGGGGGGGGGTACCTGCTAGGAGAGGGTTCTGCCGGTTCTGCTGCTGAGCTAACTCAGCCGCTGCTAGTGAAATTTCAATGGAGCAACATGCGCCCATAGCCGCCTGTTGTCTCTAGCTGCCTTGGCACTCTGAAAGCACAGGGAGTGAGTTGCATCAGAAACGAGATGTCCTGAAAAGCCAAAAAAATATTTACTCTTTTGTCCTTTACGGAGAAGGGTGCAGAAGCCTGGATTAACCTAAACATGTTTTGAAAGTAGAAGGCTAAACGGGACGGGGAGGCATGTGCCTGTACTTCAAACACTCAAGGTTATCTTCAGCTATGTAGTGAGTTGGGGGTCATCCAGGGCTACATGAGACCCTGTTTCAACAAACAAACACCCAACAAAACAAATAAACAAAAATCAGAAAGAAAGTAGATGTGTCCTGGGGACATTCTGTTGGCTGTGTGGACAACTTGTTTTGTTTTTTTGGTTTTTTGAGACAGGGTTTCTCTGTGTAGCCCTGGCTGTCCTGGAACTCACTCTGTAGACCAGGCTGGCCTCGAACTCAGAAATCTGCCTGCCTCTGCCTCCCCAGTGCTGGGATTAAAGGTGTGCGCCACCACTGCCTGACTACAACTTGTAATATAAGATTGGAGTGTTGGCTCATGGTTAAGAGCACTGGAGACTCTTGCAGAGGACCTGGGTTCAGTTCCTAGCACTCACACAGTGGCTCACAACAACCTCTACCTCCAGTTCTAGCCTAGACATCTAGGAGTGCTGGGGCCCATCCGTAGTCCACTCGGGAGGATTGTGAAGAGTTCAAGGTCAGCCTGGGCTGAGTCCTAGATGAAAAAAAGGACTATCCAGGGAGAGATGGCTGTCAAGGTTAGCTGGGGTGGCAGGGAGAAATGAATTATCCCCAAAACCTTCTGCACAAGAGACAGGCTTTCCATAGCTATGTCTGGAGCACCTGGCAAAAGGGCAGGTTATTGAGGCAGGGGCTTACCCACCTAGAGAGACGGGCAAGGGCAGCCGAAAAGCAGTGCCTAGGCCAGCACACAGGGTGCTCGGTCCCTCCAGCACACAGAGCCACATCACTGACGTGTCCCAAAGGTCCCAGAGGGACTTTCCAAGCCACCCCCTCACTTCTTCCTGAACAATCCCCACCCCCTACTGCTAGACCCTCCCCTTCAGGACCTCGACCCCCTGCTGCTCCCACAGCCCCTCCCTCCTTCCCTTTATCAGGCATCTGCTCAAAGGTCACCTGTTCAGAGAGGTCTACCCCCACCAGCCTGTTAAGAACTGTCCCGGAGGGGTTGGGGCTGTGGCTTAGCCCCATCTGATATGGAGGCTTATATACAATGATTCTTCTCTCTCTCTCTCTCTCTCTCTCTCTCTCTCTCTCTCTCTCTCTCTCAGGTGGTGGTGGCAAGAGCATCTAGAATCTATTCAGCCCCAATCCTGTTGGATACTTCCCTAGCTCTGCAGGCATTTTTAATTTATATATTTATTTATTTTTGGTTTTTCAAGACAGGGTTTCTCTGTGTAAGACCAGGCTGGCCTCGAACTCAGAAATCTGCCTGCCTCTGCCTCCCGAGTGCTGGGATTAAAGGCGTGCGCCACCACAGCCCGGCAGCTCGGCAGGCATCTATATCTGACCATATCTCTTTTACCTTATGCCGCCCCATTTCCTGCCCCTCCTCATCTCTATTTCCATGAATTTGCCTTGCATGGGAATGTGCATTGTTTGTATGTGTGTAAACATGGGTATTCCCTAAGGACACTGTTCTCTTTTAAAAATTATTGTTGTTGTTGTTGTTGTTATTTGTGTGTGTGTGTGTGTGTGTGTGTGTGTGTGTGGTGTTTGGGTGTCACGGCACCTGTGCACAGTTCAGGGGACATCTTTTGGGAGTGGGTTCTCTCCTCCTACCCTGGGATCTAGAGACCAAACTCAGGTTATCAACAGACTTGGATGGCAAGCACTTTTCTTATCTTTGAAACAGAGCCTCTCCTTGACCTTGGGAGCACTCATCTGACTGGCAGGGATCCACCTGCCTCTGCCCCCTCAGTGCTGGGGTTACAAGCTGGGGCCCCCACGCCAGTACATGTGGTCCAGGAATCAAACTTGCACTTGCAAAGCAAGCGCATTTACCAAGGTTGCCAAGTCCCCAGCTGGTCCCCGTAAACATTCCACACAGACACAAAAATCATGTAGTCCTGTAATTAACATTTCTAAGGTTTTTTTAAAAAGAGTATGCTAATTCATTCACCCACTGGCCAAAGATAAAGTGAGCCCTACTTAGGTAACTGTAAAACCAACCCAGGGCTCAAGGTCCCATGTTCTAGTGACAAGATTCACGAACAACAGAGAAATAGAGTCACCTGTGTGCCTGCCACTTAGACAAGGGTCCAGGGAGAAAAAGTCAAAAGGGCAGCGGTGCAAGGAAGCAGTGGTCTTGGTGGATCTTGTTTTGAGGAGGGGCCTCTTGCAGTCCTGGCTAATCTGGTGGTCACTATCAGCCAGGACTACCTTAAGCTCTGGACCTTCCTGCCTCTACCTCCCTAGTGCTGGGATTAAGGTGTGTGCCACCATCCCTGGCAATTTTAAATTATTCTTGAGAATTAATATACAGTGTTTTTGGTACCACGCATTGGTGTCTATGATGAACATTAATTCTCGCTAATTCTCCCACAGCACTATGGGGGAAAGAAGGCTTTGCTTTACTGCCTGTTTTACACCAAACATCGTAGTTAGGGACAGAGGCCCGATGATTCTTAAGGATCTGGGTCTGCTGGACCCAGCAGCTGGGATCACAGCAGGGCTGGTCACATCCCTCCCAGGCTCCTCCTCAGCAAGATAAAATAACTTGACAAAGACATCAAATCAGTAAAAAAAAAAATGTTTTTATATTATACACATTCCATGTGGTCAGGACAGTGCCAGCCGCTGCCACCCCTACTGGGTCTGCCCTCCTTGAGTCCTGGCCCCTGAGACCTTGCCCAGCTCCGCCCTGAGATATGAGGAAGGACAGGATTCAGGCCTGCCCCATCGGCTTTGCCACCAAAGGGGCAGCGATCCCTGCCCTGGGGTCAAGGCCCTGCGCACAGCAGTGTTTACTGAAGATCTCGCTGACGCACAGGGGCAGGAGAAGAAGATGTTCTCTGTCACTGTAGGTGTCATGGGCAAGGGCCACCCTGTTCCTCTCTGCGAGGTCACGGTGGATCTGCAGCTCTGGCCTCACTAGCTTCAGTATGGGTAGGGCGACACTGCGATTAGCAGGACATAGACGCTCTGGTGGCGGGGTGCCGCTGCGCGCACTATCAGGCGGTAGAGCCCGGCGCGGGTGAGCGCTGTGCGGGTGTAGACCACGCCTTGTCCAGCGCGCAGCTGGCGGAGAGCAAAGGGGCTGCGTGGGTCGGGCTCCAGCACGGTGAGCTCCGTGCGGTTGGCAGGGATGCCAGCCTCAGAGAAGGCGGCCAGGCGGGCCACGTCATGGTGGGCGCGCACGCCGAGGGGCAGCGGCAGCAGGCGGTACTGCAGTGTGGACGGACGGCTGGCGCTGCAGTCCTGCGAGCAGCGGCGGAAGCAGGTCCTGAGGGTGACACAAACTAGCTCATTGGGCTGCCATCCAGTGCACCCCAGTTCATGCCCATGCTCCCCGAATATCTTGCCTGCATATGCCACTGTTAGTCCATTTCAGAGACCAGCAAACTGAGGCCCAGAGAAGCCAGATAGGGGTTTTCCTCCCCTTTAGCATGTCTCCCCCACCCCCCTTTTCCGTTCCTTGCTCAAAGCCCAGGGCAGCTCAGTAAACACACAGCCTGATAAAACTCAGTCGCTCAGGTCTACTCAGAGGTGCCCAGAAGTGAGGAGCCTGGGGGCTGAGTCACACGTCTGGACTCCCGGGGGCAGTAGGGGTTCAAAGACACTTGTTCAGCCTTGTAGGCGACTCCTTCACTGCCTGCCTCATTCCCCTTTGTAGGGTCTAGAACAGATACACGCTCCAGAAGCCTTCCCGAGGTCCTGAGGTCTTGGTGCCTTTTAATGAACATAGTGAGCTGAGTACTGGTGTTTGAGAGATTTCCCCAATTCCTGTGTTTGGGGGAGGGTGTGCTTTCTATTTGAGGTTATATTTATACAAAGGGAGGGGTGCATTATCTATCCCAGAAAGCACACACCATGTAGTGGTGGATCCCCACACATAGAGCCATGTTTGTTCCTTCCTGGGTACAAGTTTGCCGGGTGTGATAGCACATAGCTCTGGCCCAGGATGTCTGGCAGGGCAGCTTCCCCTGGCCTCGAGAAGCCTTCCTGGAGGTGGGGGAGTCCAGGCACCGGCAAGCTGGAGAAAAGGCCCTATACTCATATGTCCGCACCCTTGTACCTCTGGCAGCTGGGCCCCTCCTTACCCAGGGCTGGAGCCCTGCCGGTAGGTGGTAGGACAGGGTGTGTCTACACACTGGAAGCTGCCTCGGGTGTTGAAGCACATCTGGCCAGGCCCACACTCAACGCCATCTTCCTCACACTCGTTGATGTCTGGGCGGTAGGGTTCGGTGTAGCAGGAGATGGGAAGATAGAACACAGGAAAGGGAGACAAGGGGAGACCAGCTTTCTGAGGCAGGGTTCCGAGGAGAGACCCTCCCCAACACCTCTCCATCTCCCAGGGGGCATGTCTCTGGAGGGCGTGGTCTATAAGGACTTCCTCCTATCTTGGGTGAGGTTCAGACTGAGGAGATTAGGAACAAGCTATGCTGTGTGACCGTAATCCTGGGAGGGGTGTGGATTGACCCTGGCTGGCTCACCCTGGCAGTTCTTGCCGCTGGGAAGGAGGCGGTAGCCAGAGGGGCAGAGGCAATAGTAGCTACCCTCTGTGTTTTGGCAGGCATGCTGACACAGGCTCCTCACACGACACTCATCAAGGTCTGGTCCAGGTGGGGACAGAGGGCAGAGAGAGGCTGAGTCAGATTGCCGGGTGGCCATGTGCTCTGAGACCGGTCAGGGAAGCTCCCTGGCTCCAGGCAGCCCCTCCCCTGCCTGCCTCACTGCAGGAGGAGTGTCTGGGCTGGCTCACCCAGTCTCCATCACCAAGGCAAGAAGCGGGGCCACTCAGAGTCCACCCCTGTGGGGAGCCAGCCCAGCCTCCACAGGGCCCACGGACTGCAGCCTGCTCCCTCTGCTCCCAGTAGTCCTTTTTTATAGCTCCATGTCCACCCGGAACATTCTCTCACTCCCCAAACCAAACAGCTTGAATGCCATCCCAGTGTCCCTCTTGGGATCCCCCTTTGTCCATTAGCATAACCACCGATCTGCCCCTCACTTGCAGAATTTCCCCTGCCTCCACCCCCACCTTGCCCAGGAGTGCTGGGTTTCTGAGTTTGCCCAGATCCTAGCCTAGGAGATCAGGATAACACTGTGTGTCCCTATGGCCTGCCTTACCTGTACACCTGCCATCCTGCCTTATGAAGCCAGGTGGGCACCAGGCCCGTCCCACACTATTCAGGGCTCCAGAACCAGGCCTGAGGGAAACCCAGGCATGGTAGGAACCATTGGGCCTGGGTATCCGAGACCGCAGCCAGGGCACAAATGGGCTCCGGTGGCTGACAATGGTAATGTTTTGACCATTCCGTTCCAGGGGGGTACAGGTCCTGCCATCCCGCAGGAGGGTCTGGCCTGGTGGGCACAGGCATCGATAGCTGCCCTGGAGGTTCTGACACTGGTAGACACAGGGTGTGGGCAGCTGTAGGCACTCGTTGATGTCTGTAGAGGAAGACCAGTTAGGGTGTGAGGAGGGTACAGTGCTCTGTGGCCTGCAGGTGTTTCAGCTGCCCCTTGGGCTCTTTATCTTCTTTTTACTTCGAGACAGAGTCTTGCTCAGAATGTTCCTGTATCCATGATCCTCCTGCCTCTGTCTCCTGAGTGCTGAGACAAGAGCTATGTACGTCTATGCCTGGCTCCAGCTGCCTCTCCCTGTCATCTTCCCAGAATTCAATGCTTCATACACTACACAGGGTTTCCCTCAAGCTGGCCTCGTGAGGATCCTGCTATCAGCATATTCCCTGACCCCAGGGCTGCAGTCAGGAGCACCTCCCAGCTCTGAGCACCACCCCAGGTTGTAGAGTCCCAGTGCTTAGTGACAGTCATCCATTCTACCCCATGCCTCTCCTAGGTCTTTACCTCCTCCCCTTCTGGTGTCCATAGAAGTGCCCCCTATGCAGGATCTGGTGAGTGGCCTTAGCTACTGCTTCAGTCACTCTCAGACTCACCAGACTATAAACACTCCTTGTCCTGAGCCAGAGCTGAGTGAGACCCAGGACCCAGAGGGGATTCTGGCTGTCTCCTTTACCTAGGCAAGGCAGGCTATGACCTTGTTGGCGGTACCCTCTGGGACAACCACAGTGGTAGCCACCTGGGGTGTTCTCACAGAGTTGATTGTAGTGACACTCATCCAGCTGTTCCAGACATTCATCCACATCTGGGGAGGCATCGGTGTGATCACAGGCATGATCGTGGAAATGGTTCAGCCCAGAGGCCTCCTCCAAGGATGGACCCTCCCCCTCCACAGGAAGGCCTTGTCTGTCTCTTTTTCTAACCATGACTGCACACTTTGCACCCTCCATCTCTGAGTACCACACAAGGTAAGAAGGCACCAGGGTCCAGACTCCAAAGAAAAGAAGGGGCTTAGAATGTGGGTTCCAGCAGAGCTGACATATTCTAGGCCCTGGGTAGGCAACGCCCCTTTACACACGCTCCTCCTGTGTAAGAAGAGACCCTATTGGTGTGGTGTTGGTGAGGGAGTCAGATGTGTGCAGGGTTAAGGACACGGTGTACAGGAAGAGATGAAGGAAGGAAGGAAGGAAGGTGGGTAGGAATGTAGGAAAGGAAGAAGGAAGGAGGAAGTAAAAAGGAGTGAGCAGGGAGGGAAGAGGGAGGGGGAAAGAATCTCTTAAGATCCAGAAAGATCCAGAAAGCTCCAGAAACTTAAAAGACTCACAAATCTCTCCCTTGGGGCTATGTAAACAGTAATGTTTGCCAGGGAAGAGGAGGCTCTTCAAGCTGCTGAGGAGGGCTCCTCCATGATGCAGCTGTCTTTGAGGCACTATGTCCTTGCAAACAGCCCCTCACCTTGACTCCATAAGCAGCTCATAAACTCACTGGTTCACTGTGCTAGACTCTATGGAGTTGTTTCTTTAGTCAGTTGCTGGTGTCGTCTGCCCAGGAAAACATGGCACGACATAGACCCAGTGCCTAAAACCATACAATTTGCAAAGGTCTCCCATCGAGGGACAGCACTTGGATGTCAATGCAAAGGCCACTTGCCACTGATGCCCAGTGACTGCCTGGAAGCTGTGTTGAGAAGGACCCAGAGGCTGGCTTGAGTCTGGACCATGATATGGGAGCAGCTATGGAGGGAAGTGGCATCCCTGCTATCTCCGACTTATTTCCCTGATGTCATCAAACACAAGTGGGCAGAAGTTGAAAGGAAAAGACAGGACCCAGCTTTGGGCTTCTGCCAAGAGAGTTCTAGATGCCTGGAATCCCAGTGACACTCTGGTCTCTTGGGAGTATGACTGGCCCAGCCTGGTGACCCAGTTACCTTCACAGCTGTTTCCATCAGCAGTTACCCGGAAGCCAAGCCTACAGGAAGGGAGGCAGTTATAGGATCCGAGAAGGTTCATACAGCGCTGCCCCTCCTGGCAGACGTGGGCATCGCCCGCACACTCATCCACATCTGGGGGCAGAGCACATGGGGGAGGGGGAATGGACAGTGTGAATATTTGCCTTCCCTGTCCCCGGAAGCCATCCTTATATCCCGGGCCAGCCCACTCACAGCCAGAAGGCCAAGACATAAAGGTTTCCTAGCCCATAGTTCTTACGTAAGGTTAGAGACCATGTCCCCTTGGATTCTAGCTAGAAAGCCAAGGGAGACTTGGGAGGACCAGGCCTCACTGCTGGGAGTGACAGGCAAAGACACGGGTTAGAATCAGGGTGAGACCTGTCATTCAGCCATGGATCAGAAAATCAGGAAAACAGGGCTACCGAGCCTTGAAGCTGCTGAGGGGAGATCTTACAGGTTTGAGGAACACACAGGGACCACATGTTTATCTCTGGTGGTCTACACCACCCCAACACCTGAGCTTCAATACCTTCCAGAAAACAACACCTCCATAGGCATGTGCTTCCCTTTGGGATCTGGGCCTGGAAGAGCCTACTGAACACTTGGGCCTGGACTGAGCTGCATCTCCCCAGGGCTGCTCACCTCTACAATTCCTACGGTCCCAAGCCAGGGAGAAGCCAGTGGGGCAGGAGCAGGAGAAATGGCCAGGAGCATTGCGGCAGGTATGGGAGCAGGGGCTGGGACCCCCTGAGCATTCGTCCTTGTCTGGGTGGGAGACATGAGACTCTGTTCACAGGCTCTCCTGCCAGCTGCCTCATGTGGGCTGTGCATCCCAGGAGAGGTCAACTTTGTTTGTTCCTACCAGGGTCCAGGAGGAACTCACCCACACAAAATGCTCCCTGGGTGTCCAGCTCAAAGCCCTCAGGACAGCCAACATCATTTTCTTCTGTAATGCAAAAGGGAAGACCCTGAGGGAGCCAGTTCCCCAGGACATCTTGGGTTTGTTCTTTGGGCTGATCCAGGCAGTGGGCCCTGGTTGGGAGCTCAGCCCCAGCCTTTAACCAGACTTGTGACAGTGAGACAGCCTGTTGGCTCTGGGCCCAGGCTTGTTAGAGGTGGTAGCTGTGGGGAAATGCCTGGTCTTGTAGTGCCCAGGGGAGGGGCTCTGAAGGGCAGAGAGCCAGGTGAACTCAAGAGAGACCACTAAAGAAAAGTAGACTCGCCCAGGCAGTGTGGCACACACCTTTAATCCCAGCACTCGGGAGGCAGAGGCAGGCGGATTTCTGAGTTCGAGGCCAGCCTGGTCTACAGAATGAGTTCCAGGACAGCCAGGGCCACACAGAGAAACCCTGTCTCTAAAAACAAAAAAACAAACAACAACAACAAAAAAAAAAAAGAAAGAAAAAAAAAGAAAAGAAAAGAAAAGTAGACTGAGGTCATGTATGCAAAACTGTGTTCAGGAGAGCCCAGTAGCCATGCACAGAGGGTTGCAATAGCCATCAACAGCCAGCAAGAAAGTGAGATGGAACTGCCTCGGCAATTGTAGGGACAGTCACCCTTAACAAGGTGGCCAGTGGGGGCCAGTTAGGGCTGTAGAGGCAGAGCCTGTACTGCAGGCCTGGAGACCCCGGGAAGGTAGCAGTTCACGCCCACTGTGCCGCCATGGGATTCCCACCAGGTCCATAGCTGGAAAGCAGTGCTGATAGGCTCTGAATCAGGGTGTGCCTTGACTTATAGCCTTGTTCTTTCCAGCATTCCTCTCAAGATCTTAAGCAACGACAAGATACTTTTAAAGCATTCCTTGGCTGTGTCTACGTGGTGTGCTCAGGTGGGTCGCCAGAGGTTGCAACCATGGGGCCTTTGGTGGAGGTACCTTGGGAGAAGGGAATGGGTGTGGTTTCTGAGCCAGGCTAGAGTGGGCGGGGACAGGTTGGAATGGGCGGGGCCAGAGATAAGCTGCTGCCCTAGCCTGTGCTTGGTGCCAATGGCCAGTTGAATTTGGGACTCTGGCAGTCTTGGCTGGTAGGGTGGAAGTGGGACGGTGGGGCCTCACCTGCTTGCAGGGCTGTGGTAAGCTGGAAGCTCAAGGCCTCTGCCTCAGGGTCGAAGGCCGAGCTAATAGATGAGGCCCAAAGGTGCTGTACCAGCTGGGGCTGGAGGCCCCGGGTCTCATCATACTGGATGCTGTGATTGCAGCGCAGAGAGGCTGGGAGGCTGTTATGGAGGAAGCGCTGTGTGGAGCCCACGAATAGCTGGCCAGGCCCGGTCTGCACATAGTGCTCCTGGAAGTCCTGGGGAGGGGGAGGGTTCCACTTTAGAGCAGCTAGGAGGGAGCTGGGGTGCTACGTGGAGAAGACTGGGCAAGCCTCCACAATAGCTGGTAGTCAGGGGCAGCACCATGCCTGTGATGTTCTTGTTTATGGAGTGAGAGAAATGGTCGCTTTTGAGTGGCAGCTGCCACGTGAGACCCATCATAACCGGCTTCTGGGGTATGAGGCAGGAAAGTGGGCCTGTCTGCTCAGGGTGGGTGGGTGGTGCAGCCCAGAGCTAGTACCTGCACATGCAGATCTGCGTCGGCCAGGCTCTCTGGGATCATGCCATTGATTTTCATGTCCACGAGCAGGAGTCCCTCAGGATCCAGGCCCCGAGCCACCTGGGTCATTGTAAGCAGCTCCCCTGCAAGCCATTCCCACCCATCCTGGAGTCAGTGCAGGGCCAATCTGGGCTCTCTCAGACCCTGCCCCCAGCCATCTGCAAGAAGACCATGCTCACCTGTAGAAAATTCCATCTGTGACTCCTGCTGGAAGCTGCCACCCGTCAGAGAGTAGCCATTTAAGGCCTCTCCGCTCTCTCTAGCCAGGGCCCAGTAGATGGGGGCAATAGTGACCACCAGCACACGCATTAGAGGCCCTGGATATAGCAGAACGCAAAGGCCATGTTAGGGCTGGAGTCTTGGGGCAGCAATGCTGCTCATGATCACTCTGTGGCTCAGCCTTTCCCTCCCTGGCCAAGCTCGATCTTGTGACTACCTATGCCAGTTGTTTAGCAGACCCCAGGAGATAGCAAAATCAAACATATAGTTTATGGTGTGCTAGAAAAGCAAATACAATAAAGAAATGCATGGGATGTGATATTTAGCCAGGTTCAACAAAACCAGATTGATGGTCCCCATGGTTCCTGGGATGCTACAGGCTGTCACTATGTGCTGGCCCGGTTGATCATCAACTAACTTATAGACAACTTCTGCAAGCACCTGGGAGAGGAAGGAGTGTTCTGAGCCCGTTGACTACCCTGGGTGTCATGTGACATCTGGACCTCTTAGGGCTAGGAGAGGCCACAGACTGGGTCAGGGGGGCACGGCCCACTCTCAGCTTCCTCAGGGTCAGGGACAGTGGCAACACGTAATGGGGTGACAGGAGGGAGCTAGAGCCCTTGTGGATGGCAGAACCTGCCCAGCTCCTCAGAGCCTCAGTCCTATTACTGTCAAGCTCACTGGGCCTGGGTCTAGCATGGCTTCTGCAGCTGGAAGCAGCGGGCACAACTAGGCAGCATTTTGCTTCAGTTTGGTCTCTGTTGACAGTGGCTTCAAGTTTGGCAGTTAAAGTCCCCTGGCTTGGGTCTGGAAAGATGTCCCCATTAAGAGCATTTGTTTTTCTCGCAGAGAATCTGGGCTCAACTCCCAGCTCCCACATGGTGGCTCACAACCGTCTGTAATTCCAGTTGCAGAGGACCTGACAGTCTTCTCTGGCCTCTGCAGGCACCAGGCATGCACATGGTTGTACATACTTATATGCAGGCAAAACATTTGTACACATAAAAATAAATGATTCTAAAACAAAGCAAAAAAAAAAAGCCCCCAAACAAACAAAAACAAACAAAAAATAAATTAAAAAAAAGTCAACAACTGAGGCCATGCGTGGCTTCTGAAGAGCTCCTCCTCCTGAGAACTTGTCTCAGCCTTTCCTTGCACTGGGTCCCTGGAAGGGGCCTTGGGTCCTTTACGTAGGCTTGCCAAGACAGGACCAGTGAGCCACCTAGATATTCTCTGCTCAAAACACCCTGCTTCTTGAGTCTGTGATTCAAGGCAGGTGCATGCTACCTCCTCCTCCTTTTCTTCTTCTTCCTCCTCCTCCTCCTCTTCCTTCTCTTCTTCCCCTTCCTCCTCCTCCTCTTCTTCTTCCTCCTCCTTTCTTTTTGATTTTTTTTGAGGCAGGGTTTCTCTGCATAGCCCTGGCTATCCTGGAATTCACTCCATAGATCTGGCTGGCCTCGAACTCTGAGATCCACCTGCCTCTGCCTGGCCTCCCAAGTGGTAGGATTAAAGGCATGCGCCACCATGCCAGGCTGCCTCCTGCTTATTAGGTGATGGAATTCTGAATCTTTCCTGCTGTCTGCCTTCTCCAGCTCATGTCTGTTAATCAATTCTAGTGATTCTTCACTTTTATATCGGCTTCCATCGGTGGGGGCTCCCAAGTGTAAGTGATATTCCCATCATCCTCTGAGCTCCTCATGCAATACCTTACCACCCTCTCCCTGTCTGATTTCAAATGCAGTGGCTTTGTTTGGTGATAGTGGTAGGGGGCAAGAGCCTGTGAGCAGGAGAGGGATTCAGCTCTTGAAGGCAGTCCTATCTCTAGGTACTAGGCCTTGAACAAGCCTTTTCTGTTGTGTGGGTCCAGCAGGTGTCTCAGCTCCCCACCCCACACATACCCACACTTGCAGGGACATGACTGATGCTGCTCCAGATGGTAGGAACCTCAGAATTGCTCTGCTGTCTCACACTGATGTTGAGAGTAGCCATTCCAAATTCCTGGCCATTGATGACTCCGATCATGCTGCCCCGGCTGCCCCGGGGCTCCCCTGTGAGGTAGGAGACAAACAGTAGTGACACATAGCACCCATTCTGAGCCTCCGTGCAAAGGTGCTGTCACTGCTACTATTTCATCAAATCAGAAATGGAGGCTCAGGAAGGCGCAGTGTCCAAAGACACACAGCTAATAGGTAATAGACTCCAAGTACAGAAGATCTAGTCTCTAAAATAAAGGAGACTGCATCTGGGGAGAGGGCTCAGCCAGTGAGGTGCTTGTCGTGCAAGCATGAGGGCCTGAGCTCAATCCTCAGAACCCACATAGAAACGTCAGCCATAGTCGTACATAAAGACAGCAGAGGCAGAGGTGGAGCCCTGACACCCTGGGTACCCAGCTTAACCTAATGGGTTCAGTGAAAGATCCTGTCTCAAAAACAAGATGGACAGCTCCTGGGGAGTGACACAAGTTGTCATCTGGCCTCCATATGCACCCGCACACACATGTACCTGAACACATGTGTGCACACACATACACGCACACACATGCATCCACACACATGCAACTGCACACACATATACCTGCACAATGCATGACATACAAGCACCCATATGTGCATGCACCACATATACACACATATGCATGCACTATGCACCTGCACACATGCATGCACACACATGTACCCACGCACATACACATATGCAATTGTATATACATACACCCGCACACACATGTACCTGCACACATGTGCATGCATGTACACACATGTACACACACATGCGCCTGCACACATGCACCTGCACATGTGCGTGTACAATGAACCTACTCACACATACAATTGCATACATATGCACCTGTGCAATGTACCCACACACATGCACCTGCACATACACATGCACACATACACATAAAGCCAGGCAAGTCATGTCCCTAGGTCACATCAAGTTGGCTTGTTAATAAAATGAGGAGATAGGTCCACAGACACACAGAAGACCTGTTGGTCTAAAACTTGCCAAGAGCTATGATGGCAGGGCTTGGTATGCTGTAGGCATAGGGCACCATGCCAAGAACTGAGTATTATCACCAGACACTCCTCATTCCATCAGTGGCCCTGGCTCCAGCTGGCCTGCAGCTGCTCTGGTTGGAGTGGGCTGGCTGCCCAGAGGCTGCCAGGCAGTCCAAGCAGCTGTTATGGATGACATAGCCCACAGGGCCCCTGCTTCCTCTGCCTAATGAAGCAGCTGCCTCCTCTGGGCAGATGGCCTTCCAGGGGGCACAAGACAGAGGGAGCCTGGCTCTCTGTTCACCAGCCCTTAGGGAAAATTAACAACAAATTGTAGATGAGCTGTCAAATAAAATAACACAGAACATTCCATGGCCAGGATCTTAAATGGTCAATCAGGACAGGGTAATGCTGGGTTCTAGGAAGTGCAGCCCTCTGCTGGGGTCTGGTGATGTCCATCTGGAATGCTTCACAGCAGTGGACAGGGAGGGAGTTGGCTTGTGCAGGGAGGAAGACAAGCCTGGCCCAGATCCCTGGAGGCCTCAGGAGCTCTGAGCCCTTAAGTGGCAGGCCACTTTTTAGACTTTAGGGGTCTCAGCCTCTTGTTGCCCACCCCCTAAAAAAAGTCAGGGCTAGGACACATTCTTATACTGATGGGGCAGAAAGAATAAAAGCAGCAGAGAGGAGAGACAGGTTTGTATCAGGGGCCTCGACAAGTTGGACCTACAGCAGTGGCCAGGAGAACTCAGCTCTTGCCTAACTGGTTCCATCCCCAAGACTGCCAAACCAAGGCCAACCAAACAAATGAAAAACAACACACAAACAGGGGCTGGGGAGACAGTGGGTGAAGTACCTGACGTGCAAGTAGGAAGACCTCAGCTGGGTGCACATACATAAAAGCCGAGCCACATAAAAGTGGTGTATGCCTGTAACTCTAGTGCCGGGGGAGAAAGGGCTGCAAGAAAAGCAGATCCCTGGGGCTTTCTGGCCTAGGAGACTGGTGATCACTGGGTTAGTGAGAGACCCTGGCTCAAACAAAAAGTAAGGAGGGAGGCTGGAGAGATGGCTAAGTAATTAAGAGCATGTACTGCTCTTCCAGAGGACCCGGCTTCGGTTCTCAGCATCCACACCACGCAGCTCACAACCATCTGTAACTCAAGTTTTCAAGGAATACAGCGCCCTCTTCTGGCTTCTGTGGGCACCTGCATGCACATGATGCACATAAATTCACACAGGCACACACATACACATAAATAAAAATCTTTTTATAGGGTTGGAGAGCAATAGAGGAAGACACTCAGTGTCAACCTCTGTGTCTTCACCTGTGCACACACACACACACACACACTCACATACACACTCTCTCACACACACCTTCACACACATACACACTCACACACACACACACACACACGCACACACACACACGCACCCTCCCTTCAAAATCCCTTTACACAACAAAACCTTTGAAGGAACTTAAACCAGGCAAATGCTGAGGTCCATCATGTGGAGAAGGTGGCCACTGTGGATGTGGGAGGGGAGGCTGAAATCGGAAGTTGGTATTTGTCTCTCACGGTCAAGAGAATTGTAGCCCGAAATGCCACAGGCAATGGAAATGAAACCGAAAGAGACGTCTCCAGACAGATTATCATGGGATGTTACCCAAGCCAGGAAGAAAAGGGGCAAGTTTTAAAGCTAGCCTAATATTATGTAGGAAGCAGGAGCTTATTGATTTACAGTTGGAGAGAAAACAAACAAAAAACTGGAGTCAGGCATGGTGGATTGTGCCTCAAACACCAGCACTGGGGGAGACTGAGGCAGGAGGATGGCTGTGAGTTCCAGGGCCAGCCTGGGCTACACAGTGAGAATATTACCAAATGGACCTAAACCATTACCAAGAATTACCTAAGTAGAGGAGGAGAAAAGCAACTCCACAAAGATGTCCTCTGACTTCCACCCACGGCTGTGACATGCACAGCACCCCCAGTGCAAATAAATAAAAATATAAAATGAATCGTCTAAGCACGTTCTGATCAATGAATTATGGGTAATAACTAGTTTTCTGATTTCAGATCTCTATTTTCTCTGGCCTTTCTGTAATTAGCAATATATGAAGGAAAACAGTAATTTCCACTATTAAATAAAGAGCTGACTAGACTAAATAAAGCGCTGTGTTGAGGTGCATCCTTCCCCATGCCACCTCCTCTTTCACATGCTCTAACTCCAAGACCTCAGGGACATCATTAGAAACGGGATTTCCACAGAAAACAGCACGTCGAAATGAGGTCATCAGGGCGAGCCCTTGTCCAGTACGCCCGGTGGCTTTATAAAAACAGGAAATGAGAGGCTGTCTTTAGTCAGTGTTCTTTCTATTGCTGTGAAGAGACACGGTGACCAGAGCAATTCTAAGAAAAAAAGAAAGCATTTAATTGGTGGCTTGCTTACAGCTTTAGAGGCGTAATCCATGATTATCATGGCAGGAAGCAGATTGAATGGTGCTGGAGCAGTAGCTGAGAGCTTTACAGCCTGATTTACAGACAGCAGGCAGAGAGACAGACATTGAGCCTGGTGTGAGCTTTTGAAACCTCAAAGTCCCCCTCCCCCCAGTGGTACACCTCCTACAACAAGGCCGCACCTTCTAATCCTTCCAAACAGTTCATCAACTGGGCCGGGCAGTGGTGGCGCATGCCTTTAATCCCAGCACTCGGGAGGCAGAGGCAGGTGAATTTCTGAGTTCGAGGCCAGCCTGGTCTGTAGAGTGAGTTCCAGGACAGCCAGGGCTACACAGAGAAAACCTGTCTTGAAAACAAAACAAAACATCAACTGGGAATGCAGCATTCAAAAAGAATGAGCCTATGGGGCCCACCCTTCATGTAGATGGGAGCCCACAGGCAAAGATTGGGTGTCTCTTCCAGAAGCCAAGGAATTCCAGTGATGGCCAGAAGCTAGGGGCAGAATCTCCTGCATAGGCTCAGGAGGAACCAATCCTTCCAAGGCTTTGATTTTGGACTAACTGCCTCTAAAACTGAAAGATGGTATCTGTTAATTAAGTCCCAGACAATGGGACTTCATTATGTCCACCTCAGAAACCAACACAGAGACCATACACAGAGCTTTGTGGTTTAAACTGGGAGCTTGTCACCAGGAGAGAGGAAGAGTTAGGACCAAGTTCTGAAACCGAGGAAGTCCCTCAGGCCTGAAGTCACCCTTGAGCTAGCAACTTCCTCTGGGTATCCAAGAACCATTGAAGTCTGGGTACATTTGTTAGCAACTTGCCCCTTATTACAGACAAGGGAGCTAGGGAACAGAAAGATTCCCACATTTGCTGGACAAATGTCAAATCTCAATTTCTTTAGAGGTGCTGCTGGCTGGAGGAGTGATCTATAGAGAGAGATTGTGACCAGGTGGAAATAGATTGGTGATGTCTGCCATAGGCAGGGTTAGAGAAGGGTCCTTTGGACAGAGATTCTGACACTGTGTGTGGAAATGGATTGCTGATGTCTGTCATTGACAAGAGATACAAACCCATGCCCATGGGGTATTTGGTGCAGAGGCAGACAATCCAGAAACAATACTCTGTGACTTTTCTTTATGTAGGTTTGAATTGTTTTACTGATTGTTCAGGACAAAGTTTGGCCTGACCCTAAGGAGGAGGGGGGGCTAATTAAGGAATCTCTAGATAGTGGGGGTCAGTAATGTCAACAAGCTACATTCCTTCTGATGATCTACCATGGCTGCATGAGGCTTGGGATGATCACTAGTTCACAGATATTCACAGGAAAGTCCTCAAGGGCATCATAGGTAATCTTATTTGACCTTGCCCTTTTCTTGAGGTCATGGGGTGTCCAAATGGAGGATGTGGGCCAATGTCAGATGACCCAGAACAGCCAGGTTCTCTGGCCAAGGTAAGTGTGGTAAATGCTTAGCTCTTCTGAGATTCAGTTTCCTCAGACAGGATGCTATGCATAGATTTCCCACCAGCATCATGCTCTGTTTTAACTAAGTGAAGAATCAGGAAGCCTGCAGGGCAGTGGTCCAGGCTCTGCCAAGCAGGACGCATCCACCAGACTCAGTCTGGAGGCCTAGGCAGGGACACTGCTTACCTCTCACGGCCAGCAACGCCTTGGCTGTGGCAGAGCCCAGAAGGTTGTGAGCAACACATTCATACGCTCCAGCATCTCCAGCTTCCACACGCTTCAGCCACAGGCTCCCATCCGGCAGGGCCTGGAGCCTCCGGCCAGCCCGGAGTGGTCGGCCTGCCCGCAGCCACTCGATTGTGGGCACAGGCTCTCCGGTGGCCCGGCATCGTAGCTCCACATCCACTCCAGACCTCACTGTCACGTCCTGAGGTTCCACCTGGAACACTGGGGCACCTGAGGGAGGAGCGGGGCAGGTTTTAGGGACATTCTTGTCTATTCCTGTGATCTGTGCTCATTTAGAAAAGGACAAGAGAGTCACACATTTCTGCCCCACAGCTACTGGCCTCTTCACTGTCTTACACACGAGGGACATGCTTTTCCCATGAGACCACTGTTGTGTGTACACACTGCTGCTTTTGCTCCATGATGCCACCTCACATTTGATGGTGCCCCACCATCTCAAAAGTATGTCACTAAGAGCTTGGGATTCGGGTCAGTAAGTAAGAGTACTCGTTATGCAAGCTTGGGGACCTGAGTTCAAATCCTCATCACCGATGTTTAAGACACCAGGCATGCACTCCACTGATACTTATTCTCTGCACGTTAGTCAACCCCACCCCCACCCCAAGGCTCAGGGACCATCAAGGAACAGGGTAGAAAGTCTGTAAGAGCCAGAAGTCAGGGAGGGCCAGAGTAAACATGTGTTCCGGATTTAACAGGACCGCTGAGGTAATGAGTGCTCACCAGCCCTTGGTTGCTTGTAAGACCTGCACAGGATCAAACTGTTCAACATTACAGACCTGGGATGAGCTTATGAGCCCCCTCCCCTGAGGAGCTGTTGACAGCTGACAGCTTCGGGAGAATAAGTTTTCTTTAAGGATGTGGCCCCCAGTAGGTCAATCTTGCTCCATCAGATGGCCCACACCCCACACCCAGGAGTATAGTACATGCTCAGCACAAATTAAGACTCTGTGGCTTATAAAAATCAAAAAGAATACAAAGTTGAGAGCGGGTGGGGAGGAGATCTCAGGAGAGTTAGCACAAGAGTGGGTGAATAGGATTAAGACACATTGTATCAAATTCTCAAAGTGTTATCTAAAAAACAAACCAAACCAAAACAAAAAAACGCCAATCAGCAGGGCAGTGGTGGCGCACGCCTTTAATCCCAGCACTTGGGAGGCAGAGGCAGGGGGATTCCTGAGTTCGAGGCCAGCCTGGTCTACAGAGTGAGTTCCAGGACAGCCAGGGCTACACAGAGAAACCCAGTTTCGAAAACAAAAACAAAAACAAAAAAACCCCGCCAATCATGGCTGTTCGTGCTTGTAACTGTAACCCAGTGCTATGGAGGGCACAGAAAAGAGGACCGGTGGGGTTTGCTGGCTGGCAGTCTAGTTCCAGGTTCAGTAACAGACCTGTCTAGAGGGGATAGAGAGCAAGACCCCTGAATACTTCCTCTGAAGTCTGTGTCTCAGCTCACCACAGCCTGTTCTGCAAAAGCTACATGTGTGTGCTGGGTGACCTCACGACTCAGCTGTGGGACTCATCCCAACAGAAATGCAGGTGTGCTCCCCAACAATATGAATCTCCCTGCCAAGCTGTTCAAAATCCCCCACACTGGAAAGGACCCACTGGGGAACACAGAAGCAACAGTGGCATCGGAGTGGAAAGCTATACAGCCACAAAACGGCAGGGAGAGTCCAGCAGCGTGGACAGTGTCACTGTGCTGTGTGAAGGATCAGACCGACGACGTGATCCCAATTACAGTTTCTTTCTGCTTTTCATGGAGCTGGAGGTAAAACCCTGGGCCACAGACTCACTAGACAAGTGCTCTGCCACCAAGCTTGCCCTAGCACCTGGATTCCATTAGATGAAAATCAAGGGCTGGAGGGATGATTCTCACACATAAAATACAAAGTATTAAATCTTAAAAACTAAGAACAAAACAAGAAACACCCTGCAGCCATGGCTGAGCAAAGTGGTCCTCCGCAAGCCCTCCCCCCGAAAGTATAAAACTTCATCGGAATTGACAAAAATTATTTCAGGGCCCAAGAAACTAGCCAGAAACCCACAACACACAACCTGTTTCCAGAACCTCGGCTGACAACAGTGGCAGCCTGCAGGACTGCCCAGGACTGTGCTCACCACTCGACATGGCATTCCCACAGGCCAGCTGTGAAAACCACCAGCTTTCTGTAACCAGGGGCCTGCTGCAATGCCAGTGGCAAACGAGACATTTCCAAGGGCTGAAGTAAGCAGGGAAGGAAAACTGGAGGACACAAATGGCCACTCCAGCAGCCTAGCTGGAGTCCAGAGAACCTGCCAGAACTTTAACAATGGCAAGGAGGGTGTGAAGGAGACCTGGGCTGCCTGCTTCCTTCATCTCTGATGGAGGGGAAGATGCCGGTGGAGGAAGACCAGAGACGAATGACCTTTGACCCACTCCACAGCCACATGAGGCTGAAGTTCATCTCCACGTTTTCTGTCATGCTCACAATGTCTGGATGAAGTAGTTTTGTGGCAGCCACTTTCAGACCTTCTGGCTGCTGAGTCACACATCTCTGCTCTCTCCTGTGTGGGCTGGCTGTCATTGCCCCTTCAGGCTGAAAATTTCCTGGTTCCTGATTGAGCCAGGGAGTTTCCACTGCAACTGAAACTGAATGTTTCTTGAGCATCGAGCTGTGCAATAATGGATGTGGTCTCACACCAGCCTCCCTCCTCCAGAGGGGGGAGAAGACATGGCCCTCACTGCCAGGCCTGCTCCTCCCAGGCCTCTGCTGACACCTAGAACACTAGAGGGGCTCAGCATCGTCAGGCAGCCGGGGGCTTCAGGATTCCCAGTAGGGATCCCATTAACCATAGAGAGAGGGTTCCCTCATGAGAAGTGGGGACAGTCCTGTGCCCTCATTAGGCCTGACATGGGGAACAGTGATGGCCTCTGTTCAGGGTAAGGGAAGTGTGGGCTGCTCTCATCTATGCATGGCACAGGCTGTGCAGTGATTCCCATGGAAACTGGAGCAAGGTGACTGTCCTAGCAATGTATCTTCCTGCCTTGTCCTCTGTTCATTCTTTCCTATGTATTTATTTATTTATTTTTTTTTTTATTTATTTTGGTTTTTCGAAACAGGGTCTCACTATATAGCCCTGGCTGTCCTGGAACTCCCTCTGTAGACCAGGCTGGCCTCGAACTCAGAAATCCGCCTGCCTCTGCCTCCCAAGTGCTGGGATTCAAGGCATGCGCCACCACTGCCCGGCTCTTTCCCTATTTTAAAATTTTAATTTAAATTACATTCATTTATTTAGGGGCTGGAGAGATGGCTCAGTGGTCAAGCCTGCAAACTGTTTCTTCATAGAGCTGGGTTTGGTTCCCAGAACCCACGTGGCTCATAATTGCCTGTAAGTTCCCACTCTGGACTCTGCAGCCCTTGTACGCATGTACAAAAACCCACAAACATACAGATAAACACACACCCAGACACGCACATACACAAACACATACACACAGGGTTAAGTTTTTTAAATATATTTTTTGTGTGTATTGTGTGTTGTGTGTTGTATAGTGGTAGTAGTGATGGTGTATATGTTGTGTATGTGTGTGTGTGTGTGTGTGTGCTGTGTGGTGGTACTGGTGATAGTATGTGTGTATATGTTGTATGTGTATTTAGCACGCACGTGTGTGCGTGTGTGCGTGTGTGAGTGTGTGTGTGTGGGGGGGGACACAGTGCCATACATGTGGAGGTCAGAGGACAACCTCTTGCGGTTAGTTCTCTCCTTCCAGCACATGGGTCCCAGGGGTTGAACTCAGGTTGTCATTCTCGGTGGTAACCCAACCCTCCCACCCCCCACCCCCACCCCCACCCCCACCCCCCCATCCCCCCACCCACCCCCACCCCCGCCATCGCTTCCGTCCCACAGTCTTTCTTTAGGCTGGAGAAAAGGGAAGGGGCTTTTGCTGGGCTTCCTGTCCGTTATGATTTGTGAGGTCCTAGCTGTATTTGCAGATGTTGGCTCTCAGCCTCACCCGGCAGTTGGAGGAGGTGCACACGGCCTGGGCCTGGGCCTGGGTGTGTGTATGTGTGTGTGCGCACACGGCCTGGGCCTGGGCCTGGGTGTGTGTGTGTGTGTGTGTGCACACGGCCTGGGCCTGGGGGCCTCAGTCTCCCTTACTTTTCCCTTCAGTTTTTTCTGTTGCCATACGAAGGTTTCTGGCTGTTCTGAGTAAGCATGGGACACACTCAGCTTTGTCTGTTATCAGGTCTATCCCATCCCTGACAAAAGAGCCTGACAAACTCAGGATAAAGAGAGCCCTTGGCAGGACAGACAGTTGTCCTCACATCAGACAGACAGGATGGATGCTCTCCACCAAAACTGTAGTTAGGTAGGGCTGGTGAGGAAGGTGGCTTTCTAGGGTGGCTGCTGAGTCAACAAGGGGGTAGGGCAAAGTTGCCAAAGTGTGGACAGGAAAGAAGAAAGTAAACTTTGTTCGTACGTGACACACAGAAGATCCCACTGGGGAAATCCCTACGAAATCTACGTGAAATTCACCAGAATTAAAAAACCAAGCCGTCAGCCAGGAGGTAGTGGCGCACGCCTTTAGTCCCAGCATTCGGGAGGCAGAGGCAGGTGGATCTCAAAGTTCGAGGCTAGCCTGGTCTACAGAGTGAGTTCTAGGACAGCCAGGGCTACACAGAGAAAGCCTGCCTCGAATAACCAAAAAACACAAAACAAAACACCTACCCAAGCAACAACGACACAAGCTATGGAGGCCACAGGACATAAGATCAAGTTCTAAAAGCCCAAGGTGAGCTGAGGAGATGCTCAGACAACATAAGCTTTACTATCCCAGTGCAGAGCCTCAGAATCATACATTCTATCTCCATCAGGCCCAGCACTCCTCTGGTGAGATCTGCTAGAAACCTGCAGGCCAGTCAGCCTGGAGATGACAAGACAGAGAAAGAACCAACTCCTCAAATCGGTCCTTTTCCAAGAGCTGGGCATGTAGCTCAGTCGGTAGAGTGCTTCATTAACATGCAAAAAGTCTTGGGTTCAGTCTCCCAAACTGAATATATTATGGTGGGGCTTGCCTATAACCCTTGTACTCTGAGGTAAAGGCAGGAAGATTGGGAGTTCAAGACCCTGGTGACTCCCCCATCCCCATTAAAATCATTTGTTAATATCTGTACTAGCAATAAAAGCTCCAAAAGCAAGCATTTTAGGCAAAATAAGAAATACTTAGTGATCAGTTTAGCAGAACAAGTACAGCGGCCTGGTCTGACCATCATTCTACATCTGACAAGAAACTGAGGCTCTACAGAAACAGCCCTGAACAGCTGGAGTCCAGAAGAGAACGGAAGATTACAGCCTTACCTCACTTAAAAATGAACTCCGAATAGATCATAGGCCCCATGTGAGAAACATAGTTACAAAAATTGTAGACAAAAATATAACTTAAAGTGGGCTGGCTCAGTAGTTAAGAGTATTGTCTGCTCTTCCAGAAGACCTGGGTTCAATCCCCAGCACCCACATGGTGGCTCACAACTGTCTCTGACTCCAGTTTCATGGGAATCTGACATCCTCATACAGACATGCATGCAGGCAAAACACCAATGTGCATAAAATCAAAAAAAAGTAATTTAGGTTAGACAGATGTGAGTGTGAGTGTGTGTGTGTGTGTGTGTGTGTGTGTGTGTGTGTGTGTGTATGCACGTGCATGGAGCTCAGAGACCAGCATCAGGTGCTGTCCACATTGTTTACTGAGGCAGGGTCTTTTTGTTGGCCTGGAGCTCAGCAGTTAGGTTGGCCTGGTTGTCCAGCAAGCCTTGGGGATCCATGTCCCACCGCTGCCCGGCACTGGGGTTACAAATGCATGCCACACACTGAGGTTTAACTGTTTTTCATACTTCATATGTTTTTCATATTTGTTTACTCATTTACCCATGTGTGGAGGCCAGAAGACAACTTGAGTCACTTCTCAACTTCCACGGGGAAAGTCCATGGATTGAACTTAGGCAGTTAGGCTGGGCAGCAAGTCTCTCACAAGCTGAGCCATCTCAGCAGCCCCCACTGGACTCTTCTTCTTCTTCTCCTTCTCCTTCTCCTTCTCCTTCTCCTTCTCCTTCT
>JADRCH010000078.1:4631668-4657144 GCA_019843965.1 Rhynchomys soricoides | reverse complement strand
AGGACTGTGCAGGAGTCCCCAGGACTTTCACAGGTTTTAAACCTCGTGGCGACCATGCTGGTTCAGCATGATGGCTGCCACTGCAGTTGCTGTCACACTATCTTTAACACTTTATTTTTATAATTTATTATTCTTTTAAATGTACATTGGTGTTTTACCTGCATATATGTCTGCGTGAGGGCGTCAGATCCCCTGGACGAGGAGTTACAGACTGTTGTGAGCTGCCCTGTGGGTGCTGGGAGTTGAACCCGGATCCTCTGGAGCAGCCAGTGCTCTTAACCACTGAGTCATTTCTTCAGCCTCACTATACCTGTTTTTAATCACTGTTTGCATGGTTCTCAACTGGGCAGATCCAAAGCCTATGATGACACGGTATCAGGACTGACTGGTCAGTTTCAGTGTCGCTAGCCACTGAGAGGTGGAGTGCAGGTGAAAGCTGAGAGAGGATCTTCCTATAGGAACCGGGCTGTAGAGAATTGGGCAGGGCCAGCCTCCTGCCTGCACTGTGGAGGGAAGTGCCTCTAGACTGTAGAGGGTGGTGCTAACCTAAAAATCCTCTTAACCACTGTATAAAGCATAGGACTGGGTCCCGCCTTGCCTTGGTCCTGAGGATGGTCAGAGAGCCGTTCTGCAGCTGGAAGTGGAGGCGGCTGATGGGCAGTGGAAGGCCGTCTTTGGTCCAGTGGATGTCTGGAGCCGGGTCTCCACGAACCATACAGTGTAGCTGGATGCTGCCCCCTACAGGTTCCACCAGGTAGGAGAAGGCTTCCCCTTGGAGGACCGGAGCCTCTGAAAGAGCCAACACAAAAGCAGCCAGGAGTGAGGCACCCTTGAGCTCATCATTTCATCAACCCAACTCTGTTCAGCCTCTGCCTTCCTCCTGAGTGCCAAAGGAGCCTCTGCTGGCCCAGCATGGCTGTGCATAGTCCGTGTATTGGGAGGGCAAACAGCTTCAGGGGTGCTGGGACACCTGCTGTACAGAAGCTAAGGGACTTATTTAACTCCCCAGGCACTGCTGGCTGTTCTGTGCTGGTTTCCACGGTTCCTGGGGTCCTGGGCCCAGTGCCCCTTGGGTTACATTGCCTCCAACAAGGCCCACCCAAAGCTAAGCAAAAAATCCCAGTGTTCTGAAGGCAACCTAGGCCAAGGGAACAACAGCAGCAGGCTGGTAAACTCTGGCCATATCCCGGCCCCAGCAGCCTCCTCCTCCCCTGATACTATCCGGCTGCAGCTGGGACTGTCAGGAGAGCGAGTGTTAAGGAGAGTTTTCTGCACGGACCTCCCTCCCCCAGGGATGTGTTTACAGAATAGAACGTGGGCTCTGGCAGTGTATAAAGGAGCTCCCAACATGCACAGGTTGAAGAGTCACTAGTTAGAAGGCAGGACGCTGGTTTCTTAACCAGCAGGATGTGGGGTGGGTTACAGGAGGGCTACGGAGGAAGATCACATGGGCTCCCATCTTACCCTTCACCTGGACGAAGCTGGCAGCCTGCACACGGCCAACTCTGTTCTCAGCCCAGCACACATACGTGCCGCTGTCCTCTCTGGTGACAGCTGCCCGCTGCAGTGTGCTGCCCCCATCCTGCTCAGACACTCCCTCTGTGGTGGAAAAAGAGAGGTCCACAGTTCTTAGGCCTCCATCCTTGGTCACTCTATAGAGGCCTGTGCATCCAGAAGGTCCTTAACAGGGATGCAGAGACGAATGAGAGGGTCCCTTCTCCATGGGTGGCAGGCTGACTGGGCAGATTTTGGGGAGGGGGGGGACAAGCCACAGAAGATCTGGCCAGAGAGTTTGCCTGTTTTGTGATTTCCTGGTGACAGTCAAGGGTAGGCCTTTGGAGGCTTATTGACATAAATAGACCAAAAAATTACAAGCCTGTGATCCCAGTGCTTGGGACAGTAGGTCTAGGAGCTCAAGGCCAGCCTGGGCTACCAAGAACCCTATGAGTGCTCTGATTGGCTAGACCGACTGGTCAGAGAGCCCCAGAGATATCCCTGTCTCTGCCTTCCCAGTACTGAGATCACAGATACATGCCACTTTATTCATCTTTTTTCCTGTGGGTGTTGAGAATTTGAACTCAGGTAGACACTGCCTTTCCTTGCTGTGGGTCAGACATAGTCTCTATGACAGGCACTGCCATCATGGGGGAATTTCTTCGGGATACCAAGTGTATTTGTGTGTTGGGTCATCATGCTTTTCTCTGTGTCATAGAAGTAGCTAGGACATCTAATGTAACTCCCTTATAAGGCGCACAGAGAATCTCTGTCTGCAGGTACACATGGGTGCTCAGTAGACCTGGCCTTACACTTGGGTTCCACAGCAGAAAATGCCATTTCCAGGGGAGGGCACCCAGCGATCCACTAACAAAGCAGACATTTGTCAAGTATCTACTGTGTACTCTGAATCCCTGTGTTCCCCTGTTGGGTCTCAGAAGGGAAGACAGAGCTCCCCTTAATGGGAGCAGCATCTCAGGGCAAGAACACAGGCATCCCCTCCTGACCTGAGGACTCTGGGGCTGAGTCCTCTGTTCAGACGGCTTCTTGCTAGCTCTAACATACAGCTCAGGGTGTGCTCACAGGCAGGTTCCTTGTATTTCTTTGTATAACCTGGACACCCAGGGCCTGAAGGACCATCTCCCCACCCCACCCCCACTCTACTGCACTGGTCTCTCAACCCACCTTCCTCATTTAACTCCCTAACCCCAGTTCTGATCACCCCTGACTCCAGGAAATCTAGACCTGTGACAGGCTGGTCATTGATGGTCCAGCCAATGTGGGGTGTTGGGCTGCCCCTGGCTACACAGCGAAGCCATAGCCTGTCCCCAAGGTGAAGGCTGCGGTCCCCAGGCAAGGTTGTGAGAACAGGCAGTGTCAGGATGGTGAGATGAACACGGCGGCGGGCACGGCCCACGGCATTCTCTGCAGTGCAGATGTATGTGCCTGCATCCTGGCCCTGTGGGGAGAGGGAGAGGGAGGTTCAGGATAGTGACTGCCTCTGCACCTAGCCTTGGCCAGAACATCCTTGGTGACTCATTCTCTACAGGTTCCTATGGAGCATCCAAGCCAGAGAAGCAGAGTGACTCTTCCTAGATCCCATAGCCAGCGTAGGCCAAGCCAACTTCCCTGAGGCTGGGCAGGGTGTCTCCATGCCCCCTTTAAAAAAGAACACCCAAGCAGGGCAGTGGTGGCACACGCCTTTAATCCCAGCACTTGGGAGGCAGAGGCAGGCGGATTTCTGAGTTTGAGGCCAGCCTGGTCTACAGAGTGAGTTCCAGGACAGCCAGGGCTACACAGAGAAACCCTGTCTCAAAAAAAACCAACCAACCAACCAAACAAAAACAACAACAAAAGAACACCCAAGCTCTGATCATGTGACTAGAGCCAAGGGTCCTGACATTGGACTGGGTGCTGAGCCTTGTGCTCAAACTGACACATGCCAATTTATCCATGTTTGAAAGACCCAAGAGGTGGCTCCTATCTTTGGGACCTTTATGGAGAAAACCCACTGAGGTTTTGAGGGGACATATTCTGCAGGGGGCCCTGAGGCAGGGTTAGTGTACTCCTCATTGCTGTGGGGACAGGGTCTGGGGCCCTGATAACCCTCACAGTCCTGTGCTACCACATAGCTGCCAGGGCATTCAAAGAGTGGCTCCTTTTGCAGTACAAGGGGGCTGGCACCCCAGAGACCCAGCTCAACACCTCCTTTGAAACTTGGAGGACATTCAGTGCCGAAGTTGGTTGAAAACAACTGGTCCACTTGGGGAACACCAAGTTGTCACTATTTCTCCATGGGAGGTAGCTGTGGAGGTCATTTCAAACCCAGATTCTGATCACGGACAGAAACTTTCTTGGGATATCCTTGTGGATGGGATGCCAACACTGCCCTCCCACATTCCCAGGAGCTAAAGGGCTCAGGGATAGCCTTGGCAAGCAGGTGGTTCTCCACAGCTATCTGCCACCCTAGGGCCACACTCATTGATCATGGGTCTGGGTCTCACCTGAGAGTTCTTCACCAGGAGCTCCCCGGAAGGCTGCAGGGTAAACTTGCCTTCAGCTCCAGATACCAGGTGGCCATCCTTTTCCCAGGTGATGGCTGGCTCAGGATTGCCCTTAGCTGTGCAGGGCAGGAAGACGTGGGAACCCTCAGTGGTGGACAAATCTGGGAGGCCATTCTCAATCACAGGCGGGACTGTAGGAAGATGAATGCTCATTTGGGTCTGGGTTGAGCTGTCGTAGGTTTGGCTTCTCTGTGCCAGTGCCTGGTTACCACTTAGCCCTGATCAGCGTCTCTTAACTGCCAAGCCATAGGCCATTGCCTGTGGGCAGAATGATCTGAGGATTCTGTGGTTGGCAACGTTAGGACCCTATGATAGCTGGGTGCCCAGGTGTGTACACACAGGTGTATGTTTATGTGCGTGCATATACACAATGACTTAAAGCACTGTGGTGGGGACAGAGGCCATGTAGGACTCCATTAGCACAGGCTCCCTATGTATGACATCCTCAGAGAGCATGTACAGCAAAGCTTCTATGCCCCCCCCCCCGGACGATTCTAGGGACACATGGAAGGGCCTAGGCAAGTTTCATTCATTGGGTAGCATCGCCCATATTGGGCAAGCAGGGTCAGAAGGGGCATGGAGCCAGGAGTCACTCTGGATTCATGGCAAAGCTCGTCCCTAGCCACAGAACCAAGGCCATCCAGATATCCAGTCAACAGCCTCAGGGATGGAACACCCTGGGGCCCTTTAAATAACTCTCTGAATGCTGAGCAGACATTTGGCAGGACCATAAGGCTCAAACTAAGGAAGAGCCATAGAGCAACTTCCGGGCAGAGGAGATAACTACTATCACTAAGCTACAAGAGGAGGAAGGCTAGGCAAGCATGCCGGGAAGGGTGGAGAAGGCAGAGGGTGGGTGTTTATGCCTGGAGCCAGCCAGACTGTGGGCAAGCAAAATTTCCCTCAGCAGTGCCGGGTAGGAGAGAGGTGGGGGTGTGTCAGTCAGGGCTGGAGTAGACTAGGAAGAGAAAAATCTCAAAGCTCTGGGTCACCATGTCTCCTGCAGGTCCCTCATAGGCCCACCTTGCACCACCAGCCTGGTCTTTGCCATGGCACTGCCCACGCTGTTCTGGGCAATGCAGAAGTAGTTCCCGGCATCCTCTGGCCTGGCGTGCATGATCTGCAGCTGGCCGCTGGGGAGGACCTGCATATGAGCTCCTGGGTTTGGATAGATAAAGTTAAGGCTAGCATCAGGGGTGGCGGAAGCACCTAGAAGGATGTGGCTTGACATGATCTGTTGGATTTGCCACAAAGGGCCGGAGGCGGGACTATGTCTCAGGCCCAGGCTGGGCTGTGTTGGACCTCTCCCAGGGGTGAGGGTGGGGTCTCCTGGGCAGGAAAGAGGAAGGGCAACTTCCTGCTGGCTACTGTGAGGTCTCACCTTCAGGGATGCTGAGGCCCTCCTTCTGCCAGATGACTATTGGCTGGGGGATGCCAGAGGCCTCACAGGGCAGCAGCACCTCCTCCGATGCCACAACCTGAACCACACTGGGAAGTGGCTTTACCACAGGGGAGGCTGTGGGCATAGAAGACAGAGATCCCTCTAACAGGTGTCCCTCCAACAAGGATTTATATCAAAAGAGAAGGGATTCTAGGGGAACAGAAGCTCCGAAGCCTCATGCTAGCAACAAGGCTGCAGGGAGCCTACTCTCTCTCAAAGATTCCAGACTAGGAATTAGTTTAACTTAGGTTGGGGGCATCAGGCCTAATACTACCATTGCCCCAGTCCTACCTGTCACCCCCCACTCCCTTTACCCTGGGGCCTCAGGTGGGCCCCGCTGGGGTCCTTACCTTGCACTGTGAGGACCATGTGCTTGCGGGCCACCCCTGCAGAGTTTTGAGCTGTGCAGGTGTATCGTCCAGCGTGAGTAGGAAGGGCCTGATCAATCTCCAGGGCCCCTGCGGGTGGGAGCCAGGCATGGTTGAGGGAGGAGGAATGGGATTAGGGGCAGGAGTCCCTATTGATGAAGAGGGCAGGGCTAGTACCAACACCTTTTCAAACAGCCTTTTGTGCCCATGTAGTCTCGAGTAGTCCAGGCTGGCCTTGAACCTTCTATGTAACTGAGGATGACCTTGACATTCTGATCCTCCTGCCTCCACCTCTCAAGTACTGGAAATACTTGGTGTGTCCCACCAAGCCAGCCCAAGCCAGCTTTGTGCGGTGCTGGGGGTGGAGCCCAGGTCTTTCCAGAGGCCGGGAGAGCGTTCTACCAAGTGGGCTATGTTCCCAGCCCAGTAAAGGCATTTAACAAATCTGTTATCCAAATTCTATCAATGATAGGACCTCTCAAACATCAAAGGGTCAAGAGCATGATTTTAAAATGAAGGCCAGCACCTTGGGTGAAGCTAGCTTTACCAATACTCCCACAGAGCTTCCTCCTTTCACCAGAAAACTCTATAATTTCCTCAGGATTGCTAGAGTTCATCTGATGGGCTCAAACAACAGACACTGCACAGGAAGGGGTACTGAGGCTCAGAGAGGGCAAGGGTCTTCTCTCAGGTTACACAGCAAGATGAGTAAACCTTGCTTCTTTCCTGCTGCCCAGAGCCCTTCCACACCCTAATGCAGCCTCTTTTCTGCTGCCCGCTGTAACTTACCAGAGGGCAAGACTCGGTAGCCGCTGCCCCTTGCTCCCAGCTGGGTGCCTGCCTTGCTCCAGGACACGGCTGGAGCTGGTAACCCTGTGTTGTGGCACGTGAGGACCACAGGTGCCATTCTGGTCACCGTGAAATGTGTCTGGTCGTCCGCAATGGTGGGAGGCACTGGAATACAAGACAAGTCCCTGCTGAGGAGCAGAGGGGACAGGTGGCCACAGGACCTCAGGGACAGAACTGTCATGAAGGGAGGCTAGGACATGAGATGGCGTGAGGGGTGACAGCATAGACGAAAGCTGTGGGAATGGCAAAGCCACACGGCGCACTCAGCAGATATTTTTGGGCACAGAGATAGCCATGAATAGTTTTCTGTAGAGACGTTGGTCTGGTGGCTTTGGAGAAGGCCTTTGGGAGAAGTGACACAGAATTGAAATCTGGAGGAAAAGTAGGTGTTGGTTGGGTGAAGGAAGCCATGTTTCTAGTAGAGAGAACAGCTTGTGCTGAGATCCTGAGGCAAGCAGGGGCATAGCTGGTCCCAGGGCAAGCCTTGGACCACACAGGCCCAGGAGTGGTCGGAAGTAAGACCCAGGAGAGCTTCCTAAAGGAGGTGACCTAAGATGACCAGAAGTCTTGGGGTGAAGCCAGCATAAGTCCCTGCTGGTAGGAGAGCTCCCAGGAGGGAGGGCGTCATACCTACCTTTTCCCACCTCTGCCAGGACTTACCGTGGACAGTCACCTGGTAGCGCCTTCGGGACTCGCCCACCTCATTGCTCACCACACACTCAAACTGGGCTGAGTCCTGAGGGCTGGGAGCTGTGAGGAACAGGGCATTGGAAGGCAGGAGCCTGGGGTGGACATATGGATGGCTGAAGTGAGGGGCCTGGGGTGAGCCAAAGAGGTCTCCCCACCCTGCCCTGCATCTATCTCTAGACATGACTCTTAAAGGATCCTCTAGGGCCTCAGAGGCTCAGAGGACCTCCTCTTCTTCCAGGCAGTAACTCTAGCTCCAGGGGATCTGAGACCCTCTTCAGGCCTCATGAGCTGCTGCTGTACGCACATGAGATATACTCAACACAGAAAAGCATCATGCACGAAAATGAAGTATCTTCCAGGACTTTCTAGTCCTAAAAGTCTCAGCTATTGGGCCTGTGGGTGACTTTCGTGTGCATTGATGCTGTTCTGACTCCTGCATGTTTGGGACAGTGTGTCATTGATGAGACACATAACAAACACTTCTGATGCTCACTACCCATTGGCCGCATGTGATACGTAGGGAACACTCGAAGCTCTCAGAAGTAGACACAGGTTTCTGTTGGGGATTGGATTTGTGCTTACATGGGAATTCGCATGTCCTCTGAGGGTCCCTGCCAACAGTTGGTTTTTTGATTGGTCAATAAAAAGTCAGTGGCCAATGGTTGGCAGGGGACAGAGGAGGGACTTTTAAGGATTCCTGGGCAAGAACCGCCGAGGAGAGGGATTCTGCCATTAGGAGGGTGGACCATGCAGGAAAGGGTGCAGGAAGGAGAGCCTACCAATATGTAGGAACTGGGGAAAGTAGCCCCAGGAGCCACTCTCCTGATTGGGTTTGGGGTAGCAGAGATGAAATATAGATTTAGCAAGTATTAACTCAGGAATATCAGAGGGGAGTGTGCTAGCCACGTGGAGGTTCAAGAGTGGCCCAGCCATTGAGCTAGCCAGGGCATGTTAATATTAAGGTTGTGTGTGTGTCTTTCATTCATGAATCCAGAGCTCTTGGGTGGGTGCAGAGCCATGCGCATACCCACTGAGAGCACAGAGAAGACTTTAATTATTTACCGCTACAGGTTTCCTGTATGCCCAGCAACTGACCCGCCACTGAGCCTGCCAGTAACCCTATGTCTTGTTTTCAATGTGTTGAATAAGCCATGCATGTTTTTCTGTGGGACCATGTGTTCAATCACCTTCTCTCCTGCCCGGGGATCTCCTTTGCATCAGTGTCACAATTTCCCCCTGGCATCTGGGGTCCTGGACCCTCCTCACTGACCCTGCCACATGCTGTGTGATGGGTCCTCCCGTATATCTACACCGTAGATGGACTGTTCCTTACCGGTAGGCTCCTTGCTGCAGGCGGAAGTCCAGTTTCTGCCCATCCTTCCACCAGGTCACCAGAGGCTTGGGAGAGCCTCTGGCCTCACAGGGCAGTGAGGCCGGGCTGTGGGCGGTCAGGGTCAGGTTGGAGGGGCCAGTGGCAATGGCCGGGGGCTCTGGGGAAAGGTTGGTTATTAGAAACAGGCATGGGGTGGGGCCTCTGAAACTGCACTCACAACTGGGACACTGGCTGTCATCTTCAACTCTTCCCAGGGAGCTGGGGAGGGGAGTAGAGCTCTCCAGGGAGAACTAACAAGGAACAATGGATTGGCTGGGCCTTCCTGACACCCCACACTTAAATGAGGCTGCCAAGGCTTCTGTCCATCAGCCCTGCCTAAGGTCAGAGTCCGACAAGGTAGTAAAACTGTCATGGGGGGAAAAGTTTGAGCAGAAGACCCAATTCAGTGGCTTTGAGCTCCCATGGAAAACATGATGTCCTGTGCTTTTTTGGAAGGGTATATGACACATGTGTCCTCTGACTACATATGAGCAAAACTTTTCTCTCCTGAGCTTTATGGCCAAAACCTCTTGAGGATCATTGCTTTTGGCCCCTGGACCCTGGCAGGAGTAAATGCTGAAGGCAGGAGGATGCTTTTCCCTGTCCACTTACCAAAGACTCTGAGATCTAGGCCTTTCCTGTCAGAGCCAGCAGAGTTGGATGCTAGGCAGAGGTAGTGTCCGGCATCCTGTGCCAGCACTGGATGAATCCTCAGTGAGCCCTCAGGCAGAAACTCTAGCCTGGAACAGAAAGAGTGGTTGTCCTGGAGATAGGTAGATGGGGCGCTAAGAGGGGCTGGACCCCTGACTGTGTTTCCAGCAAGATGCTCCCCTCTGCCCCCAGCTCATCTTATAAAAGGATTACAAGTCAGTCCTGCTCTTGAGAGACCGACATAAAGCTACACACACTGCCAGAGAGGTCAATAGAGGCTGCTCCAGGGGGCAGCAGGCTCACTACGTTTGAGAATGGCCTCAATGGCCAGGCTGTGCTACATAATCCTGCCCTTGGATGCAGTAGATTGGACAGAAGATGGCTCATCACACAGACAGGGCCAATGGAAATGGGAATTTGGCTTTGATATTCCCAGAGGGTTTGCTGCTTCCACCCACCCATTGTGTGATGGGGGAGCTGTAAACTCAGGGTAGAGGGGGGCACCTGTCATGCTTATAGAGGTAGGGGGTGAGGAGAAGACATCATATCTAGAGAAACAGATCGACAAGGTCAGTGGTGTGCCTGTCCTTGTGATCGAGAGCCCCCCACATCCTCTGTAAGGTCATTTTTCTGCAACAACTGCCCAAATGAGTTTCTGTCTGTGATTGGCAATGAGGAGCCTAAACCCAAGATCCTCCTAAAGCCCCCCCCCCTCTGGCTCCCACCTGGGACTCCCAGGGTCCAGAGGAATCCCATCCTTCCGCCAGCTCACGAGGGGAGTGGGCACACCGTGGGCCTGGCAGGGCAGCAGGGTTGTGCGGTTCACTGAGACATTCACAGCGCTCGGTCCTGGCTGGATGGTGGGTACCACTGGAGAGGGGCAGAGGGCAGGGCTGGGAGCCTGTGGCTTTGAGGGGAAGGTGGGCGGGGAGGGGGACACTCACTGTGGATCTCCACACGGAAAGCCACGCTGGTGCTGCCTGCCGTGTTGCGGGCTGTGCAGCTGTAGTCCCCACTGTCGGCTGTGCTCAGAGCCTGAAGCTTGAGGAATCTGCCCTGCTCTGGAAAATGAGTGTGGGCATCTGCCTGCAGAGCCCCCAGAGGAGGAGAAAGAGGGATCTTTATTGGCACTTGGCTATGACCTTGGTCTCATGGGTTCAGATCTGAGTCCTGAGTTGGCATCCTCTCGCTGGGAAAGCCAGAGGTAGGAGGAAATATCTTGTTGGAGATATAGTCAAGTGTCTAGCCCCTCTCAGGGTCGACCTGCAGGGCTGTGTGACCATCCCTCCCATAGTTGCTGTGTCATGGTTCCCTATTGATTAAACTAGCCTTGGCCTAGACAAGCATCAGGCCATGAGGTCTGAGAGACCTATGAGGATCTGCTCCATCTTAGGCTAGCAACAGACCTGCAGCAGAGGGTCACTCTTCTGAGACCTTCAGGAACCTGGAAGGTCTGAGCATGGTCATTGAGCCCCCAACCCACAGGCCCACAATCTCACAGTCCATAGCTACAAACTGGCCCCTTTGGAAGGATGAGCACAGAGACAGCTTGCCATAGATTTGGGTCACTAAAGGCACCATGGAAAGAGCACCAGGTACAAATCCTGGTTTTTGCTGCAGTGCCCAACCATGACACGGAGTGACGGTAACATCCCGGTAGAAGATGTGCCCAGAGCAGACATGCACAGTGAAATACAGACAGACAGACAGACCCTCAGAACTCTGCACTCATTTGGTTAGAATCCTCCTGGAGATGAAGGGGCTCACCTGAAGCAGGACGCCACCTCGATGCCACTCAATCTCAGGCGCTGGCTCTGCTTCCACGGAGCACTCCAGGATCAGCTGCCCTGGAGCCAAGCCAACCACCGAGCGGGGACCCCTGGGCCCAACAACATTTGGAGGGGCTAGGGAATAAGAGGATATGAGAGATGGATTCACTCTTGCGGTCCCATGCCACTCCCCCTTCCCCTGTCCCCATACGCCCTACCTTGAACCCTGACCCGGAAGCTCTTCTCAACTTCACCTGCAGGGCTCTTAGCCAGGCAGGTGTACAGCCCAGCGTTGTCCACCTGGGAACAAGGAGATCAGCTGCTTCTGGCTCCACATGTCTACCCCTCTTGTCACCTCACTCCCTCTGGCCAGATTATCCCCCCTTGGAAGTCTGTCCACCATCTTTGTCTTGAGGTACAAGGACAGGACTGAAGCCCTTGTTCTAGCTATCTGGTTTTGTTTGTTTTATCAGCTTGCTCTGGCCTTCCCGGGAATCCATAAGGACATAGGCATGGGGGATCATGTCCCTACCAACGAGGCACACAAAAGGAGACCTGGGGATGTTTGGCAGCTGCCCACTGGACAACTGCAGTTTCTTCTCCAGTCCTACCCCCACCCCTAGTGGGCAGTGCCAATACCTGCACGTTCCGCACCCGAAGCACACGGCCAGCTTGGCTGTCATTTTCCACCCTGCTCAGGGCTCTCCCGTCTTTATGCCAAGTGATGTTGGGTGGGGGGATGCCGTGGGCCTCACACAGGAGTTCCAGGGGGGCACCAGGTGTCAGCGACAGCTCTGAAGTCTCATCAGACTCCTTGATGTGGGGGGGATCTGCAAGATGTCCACCTTGGGTCAACTTTTCTCCCCTCTCCCACCATCAGGAGGCTCATGCTGAAGGGCAAGAAACAGCTGAGTATGGAGTGTGAGTGTGTGTGTGTGTGTGTGTGTGTGTGTGTGTGTGTTGCTGAATGGTCACCTAGACATAGAAACCACAGGTCCATGACCCCAGGACAATTATTTGTTCCTAGATCTCAACAAGGACTCGGTACATGGAGAGAAAACAGAATTGAAGCGAGTGTTTTTAATATGGCCCCTCATTGCACGTTTTTGGGCTACACTGTAAGGCTGTGTCCCCAGATTTTGGTGGCTCTAGCTTTTGCTTTTGACACCAAGGGTCTGGTGGTAAAAAATGTTGGACTAGAGCTAAAGAGAACCAAACTTCTCAGCCACAGCAGCTTGGCAGGCAGGGCCAGCAAGGCTTCTCTCTGGAGCCTCAAAGGTGACCCCAAACCTCCAGGAAACTCCTCTTCCTCGCTGGCTTTTTCTCAGCCCCGGAGTCCCACCTTACCCTCCAGCCACCGAAGCTGCCGAGGACAAGGCACCCACCCATCACTGTCAGCTGGAAGTGCCTCCTGGCCTCCCCTGCCTCGCTTGCTGCTATGCAGGAGTAGGTCCCCGAGTCACCAATGCTCACTGCTTCCAGCTTCAGGCCAGGCCCCTGCTCAAGGCTCTGGGACAACAAGGGCTCCCCATCTTTCATCCATGACACGAGGGGCAGGGGGCTCCCCCGGGCCTCACACGGAAGGACTACATCAGAGCCTTGGGCAGCCATCACGTCGTTCTGAAACTCCACAGGTTCCAGGATGGGGGACACTGAGGGAGACAAGTGTAGGCAGGGTCTGTATCAATCTGCAGCAGGTGGCCCTCACCCTGGATCTTTGCACAGTTTGTGGGCTATGGTCCTCATGGATAAACCCTCTGGATCTTTGCACAGTCTGTGGGTTATGGTCCTCATGGATAAACACTTTGGAACACCCACGCTCGGTGAGTCCTCCAACGTTGCACCCCCTTGTCTACCTAGTTGAGCTGGGGCCCAGAACTACTGCTCATTACCATAAATTATACCTGTCAACGCTTGGCTCTGAAGTGTCGGCTCACAACTTGGGGGATCAATGAATGAACAATGGAAGAAATTAGATTAGAATGCCCGATGGCTCTACCCAGACACACCCTGATGAGCATCGAAAGGGGGATTTTATTCTCATCTGTCCTAGCCTGAGCTGCACTCACTGCCCCACCCTGCCCCATACCGAGTACCAGCAAGGTGAAGTTCCTGTCAGCCACACCAGCTGGGCTTGCAGCCACACAGGTGAAGATGCCTGAATCAGCCAACTGCACCTGAGAGATCCTGAGGCCCCTCCCCGAAGGGGGAGAAGGGAGGGAAGGAGAGAAGGATGCGGAGAGAGAGGGTAAAATGAAAAGTGGTTGAGTTTTCTTATCTCAGGTCTCAATGATTCTGAAAGAAGAATCCTTTAGTCCCAGTTTACATCCCTTTCCTGGACTCCTAATGCTCCTCGGAGAAAGCCCCAACTGCTGTCCCCTGAGCCCCACACCCATTACCTTCTCTAGTCCTTACTGCCTCAGCCAAGCCTCTACTTCCTAAAGGTTGGAAGCTCACTGTCCCAGCAGGCATCCTTCCAACTGGCAATCACTCAGGATGCCCCTGGGTTGTCTCCATCTACTGGTCCTATTCAGTGCTCTTTCTCCTGAGCCCCCAGCTTCTTCTGGGCTGCTCTTGTGATGAACCAGAGAGGATGATGGTGTCAGAACCACGCCAGTCTCCCTTCCTGAACAGAGCCTTCCCACAAGCCTGTTCCTGCCAAAAGCCTTTTTCCAAGTCCAAAGGACATGATGCACACATGTGGTGGACAGTTGCATCCATCTGGCTTCCAGACTCTTCCATGATGCTGATAGTCCCTGACTGTCTATCTCCCTAAGCTCCAAGTAGATAGTACATCTTCCCTAAGTGCCTGGGAACCTCACTGTCAAGAGTAGTCAGATTCAAAATGGAGTCCCTTTGGTCAAGCCCAAAGCAGCCAGTAAAGGCAGTAGGGGAGGATTCTTGTGCATGACTGCCCAATGTGGCTGTCACCAAAGATGTCTGACAGACCTCAGAGCATGGAAAAGGCTCTGGGAGTACACCTGCCAGGCAGTGACCCATGCCGCTTCAGACAGGGCCACTCTCACCAGAAACTTAAGGCCTGGGGTTTCAGGGTATCTTGTATAATTCTCATTTTGCCTTTAAAAGCTTCCCTGTCTGGGCTGACAAGGTGACTCAGAGTGTCAAGGTGCTTGCTGTGCATCCCTGGTGATTTGCGAGATTCCCAGAACCCAGGAGAAACCCTGCCATGATAATAGTTGCTCATTAGGGACCTCAAGACTCCTCCTGAAACATCTGCCTGTCCCTTTTGTCTCTCTGTCCTGCTCCCATCTCGGGGGCCCTTGGACTTGCTCTGTTTGGATGCTGTTTTCCACAGAAACCAGGCCTGGCTCCACCTTCTTCCACCTCGGCACCAATATGAGGTAAGCAGCTGGCCTTGACCACGGCTTGCTCTGTTGTCACTGTGTCTCCTTGATCAGCTTCAATTGTCTTTTGAGCTCATGGTATGGGGCCTTTACTATCTATCCCTCTATACCTGGTCCCTTTGGCTGCAAGACTCTCTTGCTTGCTAGAGTCTAGAACCACAGCTTTGCTCAGGCCCCTTCCAGGAAGCCCTCCTTGCTTTCTGCCTGGTCTTGCCAGGCCAGGGCACTCAGGTGTCCTCTTGGACTGTGCCTTCTCTGTCAGGCCACAGGATGAGGCCCTTCTGGGGTTCCACTAAGTGGCAGGATCTTCTTGGTCTCCCCAGTCACCATAAACCCCTGTGTCTACACCATTTGTATTTTACTATTCACATGGGAGCATTTGGAGCCTGAGCTGCCTGGAGAATGTGTCAGCAACTGTCATCGGGGACTAGAGGCTGGGCTCCCCTACCTGAGGGTGCGGCCGGAGCTGTGCAGGAGGGTGCGTTGGGAGAGTGGCAGAGGCAGGCCGTCCTTGAGCCAGCTCACGCGAATGGGTGGGGATCCTTGGACAGGGCACACCATGGTCACCAGATCTCCAGTCCTACTCACCAGGGTCCCTGTGTCACCAGTTTGTTGCTCGATGGTGGGAGGAACTGGGGTGGTAGATTAAAAATGATGAGGGGCTTGGAGGGAAGGCAGCACCAGCCCTGATCTGACGCCACTGCCAGCCATTTTAATTAGGGTCTTAGAGTCTTGGCTAGACCCTGGAGAGATGAGGCCCACTGTCTGAGGCTCAGATTCACTCAATCTTTTCATGACTGAACCTTGGCCTGGGAAGCTTGTGACTCTTATTTGAGAAGAAGGCCTGAAGGCCCAGGGAGCCTGTAGAGTGACTATCACCAGGTCTTGAAAGGAGGTTCCTCACTCCGCCCACTCATCATTCTGTAGGTTTTCCCACAAGGCACTGGGGCTCCCTGCCTTTCCTCAGCCTCAGTTCCTCACCCAGTACATTCACCGTGTGTAGCCTGGCATCCTCCCCAGCTGGGTTGTGGGCCACACAGGTGTAGGCACCTGAGTCTGCTGCTCTTAGGCCTTTCAGCACCAGGGTGCTGCCATCCAGATAGAACCTGCGTGGGGAGGAGTCACTGAGGGCAGGCGCACACAGGCTGGCAGCCCTGGTGCCTCAGGAGGCACAACCTGGCCTTACCGGAGGTGAGGCCCCACATGCTGGTCCAACGGGCCACCGTCCTTCAGCCAGGTTATATCTGGTGGTGGCTGGCCTTCAGCCTCACAGTGCAGCTGTATCTCCTGTCTCTCTAGCACATTGTGTTCTTGTGTCATGCCTGAGTTCTGGATCTGGGGAGGCACTGTGACATGGGCTATGGTGAGGGCCTGGCAGCAGCAAGAGCTGCCAGGGATGGGGCAAAGAGGGGGTCGTGTAGAGTGCAGACATACCTAGTACAGACACCACAAAGTCTTTGCGGGCCTCTGCCTGGGCATTCTCAGCTACACAAGTGTAGGTACCAGCCTGAGCCTGCTGCAGGTGACTCAACTGGAGGCGGCCACCTCTGGAGACCACGCCATGCACCATGCTGCTCTCTGTGGAACGAAGGGAAGCCCTTGAGTCCTGTACTCCTTTCCTGTACTGACAGGGAAACTGAGGCACCAGTGGGTCAGAGGCACCTTTGTAGATTCCCACTGGCCTAGTTTCGTTTCTGTCACTGTGAAAAGTTACCCTGACAAAGGCAGCATAAAGGACACAGGGGTCATTAGGCCCACAGTTCCAGGTGGCAGTCCTTGAGAGAAAGTGGTGGCATCAGGAAGAAGCTGGTCTCAGCAACAGCAGAGAAAGAAAGGAATGTGTGTATGTCTGTGTTCAGCTAGCTTCCTCTAGCTGTACATACCTCAGGACCCAATCCCAGGTAAATGTATCATCCATTCTCTGGCTGGGTCTTTCCACACCAGAAAACATGCTTAAGACAATCCCAGACAGACACCCCACAGCCAACATGACCTAGACACTCCCCCATTGGTACTCTGTCAGTGGTGACCTGAGCCCATGTCAAGTTGACAATTGAATTAACCATCACAACCGCTTTCCTTAACCCCTTGATGGCTGTTATACTTCTTACAGCCTTCCACCTCTCCCACTTAGGATCCACACTGTCTCCATATATCCAGGTTGCTGATCAAGGGGAATCAGCCACTCAGTGGCCCCACACAAGTCACCCTTGGGGCTCCTGGGACTCAGTTCAGCAGCTTGGAATGCCCCCTTGCAGGTCTGTCCTGAAGGCATTTCTAATTGTACCAGCGCTACCTCCACCCCACCTTGACCCCTGTCCAGTCTTGCAGTACCGAGTGTGTGTACCAGTTGCACCCTGTGTCCTACCTAGAGCTTGGGAGAAAAAGCTGAGGGCTGAGAGGTGTAAAGCTCTCTCAACCTAGGGGAGCTGGGGATGGAGGGTGGGGGAGGATGGAAGGGCCAAGGGAGGGGGGGGAGGGTGCCAGAGAGGGATGGGAGGGACAGCGGGAGCCAGGAAGGGCTCCTCAGTGGAGGCTTCTGGGACAGAGCTTGAGCAGTAACCAGTCAGATGCAAGCAACAAGGCCACGAGGCATTCCAGGCAGGAAACAGTGTGTGTGAAAAACTCGAGCCCTGATAGACAGGGTTTAATGCCAGGCTAACTCAAGGGTCCACCAGGAGAAACAAAAACAGACCCTACCCCAGAACCCTGAACACCCACAGACACCTGCACGCCAAGCTCACAGTAGCCTCATCGTGACAGCCCGGAGGCTGGATAAGAAACAGTGCTACTTGTTCATGCCTTTAATCCCAGCATGTGGGAGGCAGAGGCAGGTAGTTATGTGTGAATTTAAGGCCGATCTTGTCTACACAGCAAGTGCCCAACCAGCCAGGGCTACATAACCACATGAGGTATTATATAAAGGAACAATGAAAAATAATTAAGTTTATTTCTGGAAAAAAAAAAAATACTGATCCAGGCTGCCCAGTGAGCTTTTAAAGCCTCAGGCTAAACGGAACGAGGCAGATGCAGGTCACAGGATGACGCCATCGGAATGAATGTCCAGGACACTCATTTCACAGAGATGAGCTGTCAGAACCTTCTGCCTGTACTAGAGGGACCCGTGGGCCTGAGACCAGCAGGGGCCGGGGGTGCTGCCCTCACCAGGAACTGGCAGGGGGCAGTGATGCCCAGCATGGGGGAGGTCTCAGTGGACTGCGCCATCGGATTTACCAGCTGACAGGTTGAGCATCCACAGACTGACCTTAGCAGGGTATAGAGGTCAAGGGTGAGGAGAAGAGCTAAGATGAAGTGACCCATGGCCAAGCAGGTGCAGAGCTGATTGACAGCTCAGGAGTCAGTGCCAGACCCAAGCCTGGGGCTAGCCAGGCCTGAAGAGCCTCTTGTCTTCTGAGTGGAGGGTACAGACACCAGAGGACTCCATGCTGGAGTGACTCCTAATACTGCCTTCTAGTGGCCAATAAAAGCATTGAAAGGCAAATGGGGGTATGGCTTCTGTCACACAGCAGCCTTGCTTGAGAGAGGAAGGAAGGGAAGGGGGGAGGGTGACCACGCATCAGTCGTTGGTGTTTGGGAGGTTACAGGCAGCCATCACTGGGGGAGGTCTTTGAGGATCCATAGCCTAGTCCCACTCTTTCTGCTTCCTGTCTGTGGTTAAACCGTGTTCTCTCAGCTTCCCGCCACACTTGCAGCCTGCTCTCCTCCTTCACTGCTGTGATGGGCCCTTCTCCCTCTGGAACCATCAGCCAAGGTCAGTTCCTTCTTCCTTAAGTTGCTATCATCACAGCCACTCAGAGAAACCGAGGCAGGCTGGCTCCCTGTGGCTCAGCCTCGCATGCTAGGGTTGCAAGCAGGAGCCACCACATCCCACGAGCCCCTCCACTTTTGACAAGACCATTAATACCGAACATTTTCCTGGGTTTCTATTGTTGCCCCACTGAATGAAGACCTATTGTGCACTAAAATAGTAAGCAGGACATGGGTACTCACCCACGGGCAATCTGTCCTTCAGCCAAGTCACGGTGGGAGCTGGGATTCCGGACACATCACAAGCCAGGACGAGGGGCCGCCCAGCTACCTGGCTCACCATCTCCCTCTCAGGTTTCTCAAATGTTGGGGGCACTGCGGGAGAGATGGCAGGTTTCTGTACTCTTCCCTGCTCTCCAGTTTCTTCCTCTCAGGCAGGTTTTTGTTTTACACTCTATTGATGGAGGCAGGCGTCGCTTTATTCACAGATAGAACTAGAAAGCCACAGTTTTGAAGTATCTCCAAAGCAGCATCTCAGCTGGGGAATGGATGCTCATGGACCAACAGCCCTTTGGGGTGTCTGATCTCCTAGATTTCTGTCAGCCCAATGCTGAGCTACCAGGCACGTGTCTGGCATCTAACCTACATAGCAGATTAGTGTCCAGTATGCCCAGTGGGCAGGTTCTGCTTTTCTGTGAAACTTGGCAGGCAGAGGAACAGAATTATCTCACTAAGTCCTTTCAAGCATTAGCAGAAAGAGTCCTATGTAGATTTTTTGTTGTTGTTTTTGAGACAAGGGCTCAGTCAGGTCTCAAGATAGCTATCCACCTAAGGGTGTAGCTTACAATACCTTTAACCTGATTCCCCACCTTCACTGCCCTCCCATGGGATTCTAGGCATGCTCCTGGCCTGATTTTGTGCCCTTGTGATCTTGTGATCTTGGTTTTGAAAACTCCAGATCTTGTGCACTTAGCCCTTGGTGGTAGGGCCTCAGGGATCCAGCCATTGGTCTCATCCTCGGCAGCCCTGGGAGCTGCTTGGTGGTGACAGATGGAAGCTAGGAACTGTCCAGGTGGGGCAGGGACCCCAGAGCAGAGGTTCCAAGAATGTCACTGCTGTAGGTCAGGAATGCCAGGAAAGAGTCCTGATTCCTGGATCCTATTGTCATTCACCCTTACTTGGAAGCTGCACACGAGGACATGACCACAAGCGAGAAGGACCAGACTGACCAGCTAGCTCACCCTTCCCTGTGTCTCACCCACTTTCTGCCATAAGTCCTTTAAAAAGGTCTGTACTGGTACCTCAGTGGTACCCTATTTCCTGGGATGAGCTCTTACTATACAGGAGCTTGGCCGCCTCTGTCTGTCTGTCTGTCTGTCTGTCTGTGTGTCTCTCACCTGTGAATGTAAGATAAGCTCTCTAAAACTCACCCTCCATGAAATTCCTTCTCCAAATTCATGATACAAGTGCCCTAAAGCTACCAGTTTGGGGTGGCTTCAGTGGCCATTAGGTTTTCTGGGACCCCAGTTCCCCCAGGATCAGCTCACTGAGAGCCACGTCAAGGCTCTATTCTCAAAATGTTGGGGTCCAAACTGGTCCTGGCCTACCTTGGATGGCAAGGACAAAGGTCCGGGTGGCCTCTCCAGCTGTGTTGCTAACTTTGCAGCTGTACACGCCCTTATCTGATGCCTGGGACAGAGAGCACAGGATGTTAGTGCATGGAATAGAGAGTCCCCAGAGAGACGCCTTGTCTGGGAAGCTATGGGGAGGTAGGACTGTCTGGTTTCTCTCAAGGCCCTGGAAGTGAGGGGAGCAGACTCAGTCCAGTATGCTCTGGTCTGCCCTTTAATGTGAGGCAGGAGCTGGGTCAAAAAAGAGGCACATATTCATTCAACAAACACTTGAGAGCCTGACCTGCTCCAGTATGGAATGACTCTGTTCAAGGTCACTGTGAGGCAAAGCAGAGCGGAGTCCAGCTCTTGGTTGACCCAGGCACCTTTCACGGTCACTTGCTTGTGTGTGTGTGTGTGTGTGTGTGTGTGTGTGTGTGTGTGTGTGAGAATCTACTTGGGTTAAGGAGACGGCACCCCCACATCATCTTAGGGCACACCTGCCTCTTCCCTCCTCTATCTTCTCTTCTCCAAGCCTATGGGGTCGGGAGAAGTGCTGTGCCCACTGCCCAAGCTGCCCATGGCCACTGACCTGTGAGTCCAGGATCTCCAGTTTTTGTCCACCCTGTAGACCCTGAATCCGCTGCCCCAGGACTAGGGACTGCTGGTCCTTGAACCAGGTCACAGTTGGCTCTGGGAGTGAGTCTGTCTCACAGCTTAGGATGGCTTTGTCCCCTGCTCTGACCTGGACAGCCTCCTGGGGGCCTCCAGGAGCTTGTTTAAACCTGGGGGGAACTAAGGGCCGGAAAGCACAGTGAGTAGGCACTATGGTCCTGTCCATATCACCTCAAACCACCCTGGGTAAATGGCCCAGGGAGGCCCACTGGATCAAACGGTGGACCTCATCCTCTAAGCTAGTGCTGACCCGGGGTTGCTAGAGAAAGTGAACCCAAGCCAGCCTGCCAGAGCCTACGGGCAACCGTCGGACCTGGTGCCCAGACATGGCAGGGAGGGTGCTGACCACTGGGCTTTTTTTCTTCCCAGCATCTCCTAACTAGACACAGCCCTCGATGGGGTCCCTCGGCCACTGGTACTCCATTAACGCATGTAGTATCCCTATCTAGCTGTGAGCTCTCAGGGCCTGGCAATGGACCTCCCCCAGGACTGAAAAGAACTTTCCAGAGAATCTTGGCTGCTAACACTACAGACTAGCTTTCCCCAAGAGAATTCCAAAGACCGAGAGTGCTGTCGTAGGCTACAAGCCAAGAATCTCCGACCTTCCTAGCCTAGTTTTTAGGGTTTGCCGTGTTCCGCCCCCTCAACTTGACTGCTACTGAATTTTATGGTGAGCCACACAATGAGCCAATGACTGCAATTTCCCTTCATCTTCATAGAAATTGTCACCTTCGTAGGGCTCAGAGAGGGGGAGACACTAGCCCAAGGTCACAAGGCAAGCCTGTGCATGGCTGCACCAAACCCTGGTGTATCTAACTCTCAAGAATAATTTACCCTCCTGGTGATTGTTCATAAGCAGGATCCCTAGAGGAAGACAAGGGCTTCCCAGGGGGCTGATGGGAAAAGTAGAGGGGGGCACAGGAGGGAGAGGACTTACCTAGAACATTGAGCTGCACCATCTTTTGGTCTCGGCCTGCGGCGTTGAGGGCTTCACACAGGTAGGTCCCGGAGTCAGCTGGCTGTGCTCGAGCCAGCCGCAGAGTGTGGGTACCTGTGGGGCAGCAGTCCCTGCACCAGCAGCCACAGGGCCCCAGGCTACTCTCAATTCCCAGTCCTCCCAACATGTACAGCCCTGTCCCAGGTTTGAACATCTCAGACTCCCAGAAGAGCCTTGAACTGGGCACAAAGCCTCAGTTTACCAACCAGGAAGGAGGAAAACCTCTTGTCCCAGGGAGAGAGGCTGGCCATCCTTGTACCATGTGACCTCAGGGCTTGGGTGAGCATGGACTTCACAGGGGAGGGAGACACTGCTGTTGAGAGTGGCAGTGAGCTGGCCGGAGGTCCAGTCTGAGATCTGTGGTGGTACTGAAGACAGGATTGACAGTTACATGGATAGAGAGCACAGACCAGGGGAGAACACACCAAGGAACTGGCCTAGGCTCTCAGAGCAAGCTCTGGTGCATCTTCACACACCCCTTGGAGGGCAAGCCTTATTAGATAGAACTGCTTTGCACTAGAGTGCAGGGTAGCTTGACCGGAGCAGTATAGCCATTCTCTGAAAGCCACGTGGCTATCAGTGGCAGAACCCAGATAGCTTTTTGGGCTTCAGATTGTGACTTTGAGGGCTATCCAATCCATCCTCAGGGATGGTGGTCATGGTGACACAGAGGTCAACAGCAGATTTGGGATGGTAAGATGCTCTCACCTGTGTCACCTCTTGGAGTAATCCTACAGGGTCTGCTGGAAGGTGTCCTTTAGACACATGTCAGGTACACAGTAAGTGCTCAATAATGATGATGGACGAACACTCCCCACTCCACCCCTGCCCAAGCTATTCCTGGTTTGGTTGGTCCAAACATGATTGAAGTCTCGCAAGTGTTTTTTGACGTGGGATGTGGCTGGGCCCAGGCTGGGGTGTCTGAACGCCGTATAGATACTGGGACCCTCAGGGAGAGGCAAGGAACCTACAGATGTCCCCTCTCAGTCATCTCACCTTGGACCCTGAGGGTAAAGAGTTTCTCTGCAGAGCCTGCCTGGTTCTCTGCAATGCACATGTAGTTGGCAGCATCAGCTACCTCTGCAGTGGAAACCTGAGGGCACAGAAACCAGTCCCGATGCTAAGGCTGACAGCTCTGAGAAGATCCAGGGACTCCATAGTGAATCCCCACACTGCCAGTGAGCACCCCTTGTCTCCCCACAGCAGACATGTGCGCTGCAGGTCCTCACAGTGACCAGGAGCAGTCCCTCTGAGGCCCATCTGGGGCTCTGTGTGGTGTCTTGGGAGGCAAGACTGATGTTGGTTGGTTTTCTGTAACTAAGTGGACAAGCAGGCCATGTTGGGGGCTGTGTTTATCTATGGGGAAGTCTGTGTAGCTATCGTGTGGTGATTTAGATCTTGGTGGTCAGAGCTTGCAGGGGGCTGCCACCCTAGGCCTGGGCTGACCCTGGGTGTGGCACACGTGCTTCTGCTTTGTCAAGAGTGACTGGTACTTATGAACGCTGTGTGACCTGCTGGGCACCTCACAGATGCCATATGCTGGGCAGGTGATACTCCCATACTCTAAGGGGCCGTTATGTGGCCCAGATGACACTGTCCCTTGGTTCCTAGTGCTTTTACCCTGAGAGGGATCTGTTCTCACCTTCAAGACCCGTCCCTCCTCTAGGACCTGCAGCCGTGGGCTGGGGGACACAGGCAGCCCATTCTGGAACCATGACAGAGTAGGTGCTGGGTTCCCCAGGGCTGGGCACTCTAGGCTGACGGTACTGCTGGCATTCACTGTCACCTCCTCTACCAGCTCCTGTGTGTCTCCTGGGATCACTGGTGGTGCTGGGTTCGAGGGGAGAGTGAGAAGTAGTTTAGGTGTTGGGCTGGGGGTGAACAAGGAAGTTGGCCCCACTTGTTGCTTTCCTTACTAAATCTCTCAGGCCTGGAAGCAGCTAAGAAATCTGGGCTTCTGAGAGGCTATAGTCTACTCAAAGTTACATGTAAGACAGTGACCATCTGGGACTTTAAAGCCACTTCAGCCTGGCTTCAAAGCCCAAGCTTGCCACCCTATTACAAACTTTCTGAGCCCAGAGGAATTGCGACCCCACTCCCCAGGGCCCTTCAAAAGGAGGCCTCTCTGGGACCAGAGCCTCCCTGTCCCTTCTCACCAGGGACACTCACTCAACACCAGTAGTTCATAGTCCAGCCAGTCCTCGCCCACCTCGTTGGAAGCCTTGCAGGAGTACCTGCCCGCATCCTCTGCCTGCACAAGAGGCAGCTGCAGGATTCGGCCTCCTGCAGGGACACAGGGCAGGGGCCTGAGCTCAGGGGCAAGAGCCCTGAATTCAGAGCAAGGAAGCTGTTTCTCTTCTGGAGGGCCCAAGACCTATCGCCATCACTCCCTGCCTTGTCTGGGAAGTGAACAAATTCAGGTCAAAGGAAGATTAAGTCCTTGTTCATTTAAAGGCCAGGTCTCAGGTGCAGGCTCAGTAATGTGAGTACTGTAGGTAAACTGATGGGAAAATGAAGCTTAGCAGGAGGGTAGAGTTGGCTGGCTGGGCAAAGGTCCGAGGAGGCCTTCTCAGAGGCAGGGTTAGCTTCTAGGTCAGTGGCAGCTGGGGGCAGGGGAGGAGTTACCTGGGACCCTTTGTGACCAGGTGGCAGCCAGGAGCAGAACCTGGTCTATATGTAAGGCCACTGTGTGGTAAGGATTGCAGGTCGGGAAGTAATCAGCCAAGGCTGTGGGGTGTGGTTTGACCAGGGTCAGAAACGGGGGTCTCTTGACACGCAGAGCTATGCGGGGGGGCTAAGGCCACAGTGGAGTTCAGCTGAGCTCTGGGGTGGATTTGTGGTGAGGATCTATATTCAACTCAACTTTAACATGCTCAGGGTTGGTTGCCAGGGTCAGAGGTCAGCAGTGGGGGTGAGGTCCGTGCTAACATGTGAACCAAGTCAGTAGCTGGGGTCAGGGATTAATTGAGAGCTGGAATCAGCTTGGGTTTGGGATCTGCATTAGGGATCTCCCTGTGGCTGAGCCCCAGGATGTGAGCCTGGGGTCCCAATCTGAGGTCAGCAGGAGGTTAGAGGTCAGGCCAGGAATTTCCAACTTGGACAATCTTCACGTGCATGGCATCTCCTCATCAGACACTGTTATAACTGACCTCCTGTCCCCCATCCAGCCTCAGTGCTGGTCTGGATCTGGCAGGCCACCATGCAGATGCTAAGCCATGGGACTCCCACCCCCACCCTGGGGAGTCACTGCAGCCTGCACAGCAACAGCAGTGGTCTGTGTTGGGGGCAGGGCAGGCAAAGGGAAGCCAGGCATCTCTAAGCCGCATTCCAGGGCCTTTCATGTCAAAGCCATTCATAAAGATATTTCAAAAAAAGGTCCCCTTAAACAATTACTAAAACCTCTAATAAGGAAAGATTTCAAATGGTAAGATGAAAGTAGAAAATTTTCATAATCTGTAAGCTATGCTCTGAAGATAGCATGGACCTCAAAAGCCAAAGAGAAGATCTTCCACAGGATCACAACCTTCTCTCTCTCTCTGCCCCCCCCCAACCGTGTGTGTGTGTGTGTGTGTGTGTGTGTGTTGTACGTTTATGTGTGCAAGTCACATGAGTATGTGAGCATATACATACACATATATGTATATAAATGTGGAGACCAGAGGTCAGTTTTAAGTGTTTTCCCTCTGAAGCTGTCCACATTATTTTTTGAGACTGGGTCTCTCACTGGCTTGGGATTTTTTTAATGAGTAGAGCGGCTGTCTAGCGAGCCCCTGGGATCTGCCTGCCTCTGCCTCTGCCTCTGCCTCTGCCTCTGCCTCTGCCTCTGCCTCTGCCTCTGCCTCTGCCTCTGCCTCTGCCTCTGC
>JADRCH010000078.1:4520408-4626203 GCA_019843965.1 Rhynchomys soricoides | reverse complement strand
ATCCACCCATCCATCATCCACCATCCACCCATCCATCCATCCATCCATCCACCCATCCATCCATCCATCTATCCTCCATCCATCCATCCACCCACCATCCACCCACCCACCCATCCATCCATCCATCCATCCACCCACCCACCCATCCATCCACCCATCCATCTTCCCATCTATCCATCCATGCATCCACCCATCCACCCATCATCCACATATCCATCCGTTCACTCATTCATTTGTCATATTTAGTCAAACACTTAATAGATAGAATAGAATCTCTCTTTTCCCCCACCCATTCACTGTCTTTCTCTTTCTCTTCACACCCACCCTTCAACCCTCAAGCATCAGAGGAAGCCTAGCCTTCCAGGAAGTGGGGGAGCTATGGACCCAAGGATCTTGGACATCACAAATTATTATGGTCTTGTGTGTGATCAATGGGTTGGGGGCAAGGAGGTCCTAGTGCAGTGGGGACCTGGGAAGGTTCTGGCAGGTGACTGTGTTCAGCAAAGAGCAGAGCAAGCAATCCGTGCACACAAACTGGGCCTGACGCAGAAAATGAAAATGTAGTGATCCTTGGTAGGTAGCCCCAGGGTTGGGTACTGGCTAAGGCAGGCTCGCCATGCTGTGTAGCTCTCACCTGTGACGTTGCACACTAACTGGGCAGTCTGTCCCTCAGGCACCATGATCGCTTCCTCTAAGTCTTCATTTTCAATGCTGGGAGGAACTAGGAGGAGAAGGGAGACAGACAGTTGCCAACCGGGTGGCCCACTCAGGCCCATCCACAGAGTGGGAAGCTAAGTTTCTTGAGCCTCAGTTTCCCCATTCTCCTTACTCCTACCCAGAAGTCAGTGTAATGTATTGTTGCTGAACAGACAAGTGGGTGTGGTGTTGACTACCTGCTTCCCCCCTTTGGGTTGATTCTTGCTGTTTCTGGAAAATCTGAAGACAGCTTCAGAACAGAGGGTGTGTATGTATGTGTGTGTGGTATGTTTATGGTGTGTGTTGTGTGTGTATGTGTGTGTATGTGTACATGTGTGTGTGTGCCTGTGTGTGGTGTGTGAATGTGTATTTGTACGTAGTGTATGGTGTGTATATGAATGGTTTGTGGTATATATATATATGCATGTGTGTATGGTACATGTATGTATGGCATATGGTGTGTATGTGTGTGTATAGTATGTGTTGTGTATATGTGTGCATATGTTGTGTATACATATGTGTGGTTTTTGTTGTTGTTGTTTGTTTTTCGAGACAGGGTTTCTCTGTGTAGCCCTGGCTGTCCTGGAACTCACTCTGTAGACCAGGCTGGCCTCGAACTCAGAAATCCACCTGTTTCTGCCTCCCAAGTGCTGGGATTAAAGGCGTGCGCCACCACTGCCCGGCTACATATGTGTGGTTTATAGCGTAGATATACGCATGTGTGTATAGTGTGGATATGTGTGTATGTCATGTGTGGTATACATGTGTATGTGTTTATGGTACATGCTGTATATATATGTGTGGTATGTGTGTTTATTATGTGAATGTGGGGCGTTCTCATGTGTATCGGCATGCATATGTGTGTAGGGGCCAAAGGTAAGACTTAAGTTTCATTCCCCAGGGAAATCCACTTAAAAATAAAAACAAAATTAAAGAATCCCCAGGGTCTCTGGCCCAGAATTTGCCGAGCAGGCTAGGCTGGCCGGCCAGGGAACTCAGGGCTCTTCCTATTTGCAGACCCTAAGGGTTGGAATTCTGAGTGAGCAACACCACACCCAGATTGTTTTTCTTGTACTTGGGATCTGGGATCAAACACAGATCCTCACACTTAAAAACCAGCACTTCATTGACTGAGCCATCTTTCCAGCCCCCATAACAAAGACAAGCAAAGGAATCAGAGCCTTTCCCAATCTCTGCCTGCCCTAGAAGCTCCCCAGTGGGAGGACAAGGCTCCCGTGCTCCTGAGAACATAGAGATGAGTCTTACCCAGGACCTCTACACTGAAGTTCCTCCGTGCCTCTCCAGCCTCATTGCTGGCCAGACATGAATAGAGGCCTCTGTCCTGCTCCCGTGCCTGGGTCATCTTCAGCATCCAGCCACCTGGGGAGGGAAGGAAAGATGTAAGCTCAGCAGCCTCTCTCTGCTCATGATGTCAAACATTAATATGCAAGCATCTGCCCCCAGTGTTTCTATTCCTCAAGCAGGGAACCGAGGCCTTGAAGCCCAAGAAGCCCAAAGATAGAGTGCAACGTCCTCTGGCAAGAAGGATCTGACATGCTGCTTCTGGGTGGCTCTGGGCTAGGGCTGAGAGACAACAGAGAGCTACACAGCCCTGGTCTATTTCAGATGCTCGTTTGTCTCCAGAGGCCCAGAAAAGAAACACCTTCTCCTCCAGGGACCTTTGAAATAGAGCTAGTTCCACACAGAGAAACCACAGATCTTGTAAGACCCACCTGGGGCAGAGAGCACACACACATAGGAATTGATTCCCAGTCCTCTTTCTGCAGGGCCTAGTTCCGGTCTCTGTGTTCCTGTCTATACATTGGATGAGGCAACTTCTACAAAGTGGGACATGTGTTCGTAATTCCACAACTAATGGGTCACTGAGGCCTGACTTCTCAGGGTCAAGGTCATAGGCATCTGACAGGCTGATCCTGAAAACACGCCTGGCTTAGTGCCTTACCTGCCAAGAGGTAGGCACCCTCTCCAGGGCTGATTGGCTGTCCTTCCTGAAACCACTGGACTGTCGGGGGCGGGACCCCTGCAGCTTCACAGAGCAGTGTCAAGGAGCCGTGTAAGGTAGCAGTGACATTGGTCAATGAGTTGGAGTCTCCAGTAAGATGAGGAGGTACTAGATCCAGGAGAACCATATTCAGAATGTAGACAGGAGCTCGGCACTCCAGCTCTGTCTGTCCAAGGACTCAAAGTCCCACTGGGAGGTACCAGGAACTAGGAAGGATCAAGGACTGGGAGGATCCCAGCTGCTTCCATCAAAGATATGATATCTACAGGGTATTAATTTTGGCCACCAGTGGGCCTTTGGGATCAGGCATCTCAGACTTCAATTTCCCTATACTTTTAGAGGTATATAAAAAGGATTCTCTCCCTCCCCCCCTCTTTCTTTCTTTCTTTCTTTCTTTCTTTCTTTCTTTCTTTCTTTCTTTCAAGACAGTATTTTATGTATCCCAGGCTGGCCTCCAACTTGCTATGTGTCCAAGATGATGTTGACTTCCTCATTTTCTCGACTCTACTTCTTGAATGCTAGGGTGACAGGACCTACCCCAAAGTCTGGTTTGTTCAGTTCTGGCCATGGAACCCAGGACTTTGTTGGTAGAACACAAATGAGCTATACCTAGCGGAATGAACCCATTTGGTACACAGTATGTAAGACCCACCCGGGGCACAGAACACACACATACCATTACCACTATGCCCTCATTCAGGTAGACAGCATTCAATTACACTCACATTCAAGAGGTAAAGACAATGGTACCCGCCGGGCAGTGGTGGCGCACGCCTTTAATCCCAGCATTCGGGAGGCAGAGGCAGGCAGATTTCTGAGTTCGAGGCCAGCCTGGTCTACAGAGTGAGTTCCAGGATAGCCAGGGCTATACAGAGAAACACTGTCTCAAAAAGAAAAAAAAAAAAAAAAAAAAAAAATAGTACCCATTATAGGGCAGGAGCCAAGCAGGGCAGAATGCCGACAAAGGTGAGCCCACATCCACCCCTGGGTGAAATGGCAGTGCTGTCTTTTTGGAATGATCTCCCACCTTCTACCAGTGGGATGGCAAGGCACAGAAAGCTTAAAACCCCAGGCAAGTGGGGCCTGATGGGAGGAGCCTTCCTAACTCACCATGCTCCCACCCCCTCCTCCAGAACCACACCCAGCCTCCCCCTGAAATAGACCCAGGTACATAGTAGGGGTGATAACGGCCTCCAGCACACCTCAGAAGCCACCCAACTCTTACTTCGTCTTACAGCCCCAAGGCCACCTCTCCCAGGCAGGCATCTAGATTCTTCTACAATGTGTATGGTCTCCCTGGCTTTCCTACCCAGTACCCTCCAAGAACATCACACCAGCTACATAGACCGTGGATTGACAGAAACTGGGTGGGGGAAAGCCGAAGTGTGAGGGAAGGTAGGGATGGGTGTTTTGAGAACAGCCCTACTGAGGGCCCCATTGGCCATGACCTCCAGTGGCAGCCCTCATCAGAACCCAGAGTGAAGAAGCCCTAAGGGCTGCCCGCATCCGGCTGTGTCTGGGCCTGACCTGGTCTTAGTCTCTCCATCCTCCCCACAGGCCACTGGTCCTCACCCAGCACGGACAGTGCAAACCTCCTCTCGGCTCGTCCAGCTGTATTCTCAGCCACACAGCTGTAGTCACCGGCGTGGGAGGCCTGAGCCTGTTCCACATGTAGGCTGTGGTTCTGATTCTGAAGCCGCAAGCCGGGTTCCATCCCAACAGGCTGACCATCCCTCTCCCATGTCACCACTGGCAGGGGCTTCCCTGTGGCATTACAGTCCAGGGTGGTGCTTCCATCCTGGATCACGGAGACTGTCGTGAGGGGCTCCCAAAAGCCAGTGACCTGAGGAGGAACTGAAGTGAAGAGAAAGCCCATCAGTGAAAGTAGTTAGGGCCACCTGGTATCAGGCAGGACGGGTGCTAAGGCCTCGGTGGGGGTGGCCTCGGTGGGCGTGGCCAGTTAGACCTGTGTTCCTCTTTGCACTACTGTGCACTACTGCTGTGTGACCTTGCTGACATGTCACTTCACCTGTCTGAGCCTTTGCATCTCTGTGGCAGTGACAGCTGCATTCCTGGGCAACCTCTCAGACACACTGGGGATCTGAGCGGGCTGCTCCTTGGAGAATAGACCCAGCCATTCTTTCTTTCCTTCTTTCTTTCCTTCCTTCCTTCCTTCCTTCCTTCCTTCCTTCCTTCCTTCCTTCCTTTTTTCGAGACAGGGTTTCTCTGTGTAGCCCTGGCTGTCCTGGAACTCACTCTGTAGACCAGGCTGGCCTCGAACTCAGAAATCTGCCTGTCTCTGCCTCCCAAGTGCTGGGATTAATGGCATGCGCCACCACTGCCTGGCCGACCCAGCCATTCTTGGTCTGGGTAGTTTCAGACTCACAACCTGGAGTTTCTCGTGCTTGCTTTGAACGTGTATTCCTTCTGCTTAGTCTCTCCACTAGCATATCTCTTGTGTTATGTAGCTCAGGCTGCCTTGAATTCACTCTGTGACTGAGGATGACCTTGAACTCCAGTCTCTTGCCTCCCTTCCCAAGTGCTGGGATTATATACTAGGTACGTACTCTACCAACTCAGCAGCGGTCTCATCCCGAAAGCATGGTTTTTACAAGGCCAGAATATTTCTTTTCTCCCCCCCCTTACCCCCCATGTGTGTGTGTGTCTGTGTGTGTCTGTGTTTGTGTGTCTGTGTCTGTGTGTTGCGTGTAGCATATTTGTTTATGTGCATTCACATGTGTGTGCAGATATGCAAGCACGTGGAAGCCTGAGGTCTGCAGACAGAATCACCCTCAGTTTTTCGTCCGCTTTATTCACCGAAGCAGGGCCTCTCAATTAAACCCAGAGCTCACCGATGTAGCTGCTCTCACAAGCCAGCTTGTTGGGGGGGGGGGGGGGAGGTGTCTCTGCCTTCCAAGGCGAGGACCCAAGTAGACTGCCATGCCCACCTGTCATTTACACAGACTCTGGGGATTCAAACTTTCTCTAGCAGGATTCACGTCACCATGCAAGATGGGCTGTATAGGAGCGTTGTGCACACTCATTTCCACACATTTCAGGGTGTGCCTTCTCCTTCTAGGCCACACAGGGCCTGCGTCCCCTCTGTATGCATAACTGGGGAGTTCAGAGTCTAGGCTGGAAGGGCAGGCAGATGCCCAGCCTTGCTCTACCCCCTGCCCTCTGTATAGTCTAGGTTTCAGATCCATCCACTCACCCACCCTCCCCCGCCCTGGCAGGGCTCACCCAGAACCTCCAGCTGCTGCTCCTGGCTGCTGCTCCCAGCTGCGTTGCTGCATTCACAGGTGTATGTCCCCTCCTGGGCGGACTGGGCTTGTCCCAGGTACAGCAGCCTCCCGATTGCTAATACCTGTTCTAGGCTGTCCCCTTCCCCAGGCAGGGGCTGACCTGGGGCAGTAAGAAGAAGGGTCCTGGTCCAGGGACTTGAGGTCCTTTCACAAGGAACAGTGGTGGTCCTCCCAACCACTAGCTCCTCCTCCAGGTGCTCCCATATATAACACCTCTTCCAGGAAGCCCTCCCAGAGTCCTGGCAACCCTCTGAGAGGCCATACTCCCAGCTCTGGAGTTCCGAGCATGCCCTACCCCATCTCACCAGAGGTAAAACCAAACCCTTCACAATGGTCCCCAGCTCACTCTCCATTGCTCTGGGGACCATTTCCCCACTATGTCCTTTCTGGCTCACTCTGCTGTAGCCCTACTGACTCCTCTGCTGTTCCCCAAAACATGCTTGCCTTGTTCCTGCCCCAGGGCCTTTGCACCTGCCTTAACCTCTGCCTGGAATGTTTCTCCTTGCTCAGCATCGTCTCTCACCTTGGGTCAATCACCCTAGCTACATAACTTAAAATTCCAAATCCTGGCCACACAAGCCCTTCCCCTTTGTAACCTACGCCCTAAGGCCCAGACTCACTTCCTAACTCTCTGTTTGTCACCTGTCCAGGCAAGGCTTGGGAAATGGTATCCTGGCAGAAATTAGAGGGATTGGGGGACTGAAGATCAGTCTACTGTCACTGGCTAGAAGGGGCACCCTGCAGGTGGGGGCTGTCACGGGCTAGAAGGGGCACCCTCCAGGTAGGTGCAAAGCCGAGAGATTGGGAAAGCAGCACTCTGTAGCTGGCTGGTCCCCATTCACTGAGGCACTCAGGTACTGGGTGTGGGGTGTGGGGAAAGGGGGTGTTAGGTAAGGGGATGCTGGGTAAGGGGTGCTGGGTGAAGGGGTGCTGAATGAGGGGGTGCTGGGTAAGGGGGTGTTAGGTAAGGGGGTACTGGGTGAGAAGGTACTGGGTGAGGGGGTACTGGGTGAGGCAGTGCTGGGTAAGGGGGTACTGGGTGAGAAGGTACTGGGTGAGGGGGTACTGGGTGAGGCAGTGCTGGGTAAGGGGGTACTGGGTGAGAAGGTACTGGGTGAGGGGGTACTACAAGAGGGATGCTGTGAGGGGGTGCTGTGAGGGGGTGCTGGGTGGGGGTAGCCAACCTACCGTCTTTCCTCCATGAGATCTTGGGGAAGGGAATGCCCTGGCAGTCGCACGACAGTCTGGCAGTCTGTCCCTCAGTCACAGTGAGAGTGTGGGGCTCCTTTGAGTGGAATGCTGGAGGGACTGGTTCAGAGCAGACAGGAGTGTGGGGGAGAGCTGGGGTGTGGGGTAGGGGTAAGGACGGTGGTATCCTGGGGCTCAGATAGGTGTCCCTTCTCCCGGGGACCTGGAGACGCTCACCCCAGACATGCAAGTTGAAGTGCTTCTCAGAGCGGCCTGCCTGGTTAATAGCTTCACAGGTGTAGTGGCCTGCATCCCACACCTCCGCTCGGTTCACCTGGCCAGGAGCAAAGACAGCCACTCAGTGAATCAAAGAAAGGCCATGTCACCTCTAGACAGACTGCTATACTCTCATCATGTGACCTCATTGAGCCCTGATCTCCCTGCCTGGAATGTGAAGCATCTCCCTGCTCACGGCACCAAGAAGTTTCTAGAAGTCAGGACTTCTCCACAGTACCTTTCTGGCTCCCCCACATCATATGCATAGTTCAGATTTGCTAAGAGGCTAGGCACATGGTGATCCTGTATCGCACCAGCCCTTCATCCATTCCCACAGCCCTTGGAAAGTCCAACAGAACCAAGCAGAGGAGAAGGTGGGCAGTGAAGGATGATGGGTAAAGGCTCCGCCATCTAAGGGTCAGACCCTGACCTGGGGGGAATGAGGCTGCATCGTGGCTTTGGAGGAAAAGGGAAAGGAGAGAAAAGGGATGGGTGGCGCTCGGAGACAGGAATGGTCATATCACAAGATGGAGAGGAGCAGGGAAGGGAGGGGCAGCCAGCATATGTGGGGTCCTGAGGGAGACTCTGAGGGCTCTGTCTCCCGGCGGGTGATCATTGGCCACACTGAGCTGAACAATGCTCACAGGGACCTGGGTCACCCATAAGTCCCCCCCTGCCCTGCTCATTCAGCTCCTCCAGGCAGCTATACAGTGGCTCACCTCCAGCAAGGCCTTGTCTGCAGAGAGGCGGATGCCAGGGTGAGGCTCCAGGGGTCTCCCGTCCTTCTGCCATCTCAGCATGGGTGGTGGCACAGCATGGCTCTGGCACTCCAGTGCCACTGACTCATTTACCACAACGGACACGTTCAGCTCTTCTCCAAGGATGCGGGGAGGCACTGTGGGTGCAGACAGGGAAAGGACCCCTAAAGTAAGTGACGGGACACCAGGAGAAGCCACAGAGGAGATGGCCTAGCCAATCCTACGGCCGGGAGCCAACCCTGGGGGAAGAGAGTTACATCCAGCCTAGCTTGGCCACCTCAGTCCTGCTTAGCAGGCTTGGCGACAAGGTTACCTGCTGAGCCCCAACCCTGTGGCTTCATGCTTCTTCTCTAGTCACAGAGCTCTTGGCCATGTGTGGCCACCTGCCTGCCACCTGCCCACCCCCAGGTATGCTGGTGGCTCAGGAGAGGTTTCTAGTGTCTACCGGCATCCACAGGGTCAGGTGGTAACTCCTGTCTTTTCCATCTACACCCTAGCTGATCCTGGGTACATGGCTACCCCAGTTCAGCTTCTTGGAATGGCTGGCCTATAGCAATGCCCCCCTCCCCCGGCCCAGGCTTGAGACTCACTGTGAACTTGAGGACTCACTGTGAACTTGCAGGATAACATCCCGGTGGTCCTCACCCACAGCACTCACTGCTACACAGGAGTAGCTGCCTGCATCAGAGGCACGGGCACTGGACACAGTGAGGACTTGGCCTCCGGGGAAGACCTGTACCCCCAGAGGCAAGTCCACATTAAACACAGCTCTTAATGCAGGGATGGTACCTGCCTTCACAAGCCAGCCCTCATACTGCACCTGCCTGGATCCTGCTTCAGAATCCCCAAGGCAGGGGAGTCAGAAGCTGTACCCCTGACCTCAGGACCCCTGCTGGCTGGTGGCAGTTTTATCTGTTTCTAGAAGAGTCACCTGGAGCCATTCTGCCCACTACAGTGGCCATTTGCCATGTGAAGCCAGGAGACCTCCCGAGATTATTAAATTGAGATGGACCACGTATGTAAAACATACTCAGAGTTGGTGTGAGAAGAAGCGCATGGGATGTCTTCCGAATGACTTTTTAATATTGGTCACATGACAAAAGGAACATTTATTTTTGGATATTGGACTTGATAGCATAAAAAATTGCTTTGCTTTTGCTCTAAGTGGAATGGTACACCTTTAAAGCCAGCACTCGAGAAGCAGAGACCAGTAGATCTCTATGAGTTCGAGGCCAGCCTGGTCTACATACTACATAGTGAGTTCCAGGACAGCCAGGGCTACGTAGCGAGACCCTGTCTCAGAAGCAAGACAAAATTTGGTTTTGATTTTTTTTTGGGGGGGGGGGGAGGTCACAGCAGATCACAAGTAGTCCAGGCTGATCTTGTCAGTAGCTGAGAATAACCTTGAGCCTCCTGTTTTGCCTCCTGTGCCTTAGGTGTGCTGGCATGCCTAATTTATGCAGCGCTGGGGATGGAAGCCAGGGCTTCAAGCATGCTGGGCAAGGACTCTATCAACTGCTACATCACAACCCTTTTCTTCTTGAGGGAGGGTTGGGACAGGTCTCACTATATAGACCACAGTGGCCTAGAACTCACTATGTTGATCAGCCTCGCCTTGAAGTCATGGTGATGATCCTCCTGCCTCAGTTTTCTGAGTGCTGGGGGTTTGGGCATGCACTATCATAGATAGCTCCTTTCTCCTCATTTCAGTGTGGTGACACTCTAGACTACATATTTGGCTGGCATTGATGGCGGGTACCATATCTCAGTGGGTAGGGATGCTCCGTCTTTCCCTTACCCTAGGGCCTAACCTCTGCTACCAGTCCCTATGGGAGACACCAGGAGGTTGCTCAGAGACCACCCAATGCTACTGACCTTGAGGCCAGGGGTTCCTTCAGGGGACACAGGGTTTCCATCCTTCAGCCATATCAGCATGGGGCTGGGGGTGCCGGTGGCATTACAGGTCAGGCGGAAGGGTGTGCCAAGCAGTACTGGTCCTGGCAAGCTGGGTGGCAGGGTGATTTGGGGTGGCACTGAAAAGAGGGGTGACAGAGATACAGTGAACAGAGTTGAGCCCCACTGCATGTGACATGGTCTAGTGTACCCTCAGGAGCATAAGTCATGAACAAAAGCGTCGGCGTGGCATTGTGTCAACACACCAGAGGCTTCTACTAATGAGAGACTGAGGCTGGGGGGGAGGGGTCACCTGGCCGAGGCTAATCAACTAGAACATGGCAGACACCACACTTGAACTCAGGTCTTGGGGAATTATTTTGAGGGCACTATAGGAATCAAGAGCTGAGTGTCGTCTTGACTCAGGTCTCAGATACACCACTGCCATCCTGGGAAAACCACAGCCAAAAGATCTCCCTGTAGTCAGGGGTAGAACAAAGGCTATCCTCTCTCAAGGCCCCTGAGACCCAAGCTGACAGCTCCAGATGGCTACCAACATCACCCAGTGTCCCCTTGGTTTGTATGCTCCAGGCACGCCCAGTGTTGGACAATGTTGGCCTTCATGCATGCCATGAATTACCATCCTCGAGGGGTAGCTATGACTTCTTGTTTGAGATCCTTACAAGATTGAGCCTGCTGGGGTTCCATCATTGAAGGAGAAGGTGTGGAGGGCTGCTCCCTCTTCTCCATCTGCACATGATATCGGGGAGTGCTAGAGGATGCTAGGGGTACCATAGGAGGTGGGAGAGTGACCGAAGGGGACTCTATCCACGCAGTCTTTGAGATGCTGAGATGGGGCTTTTTGGCAATGTTCTTGTCTGGGTTTCATCTACACTCCTATAAGAAAACCCTCGCTTATACTCCTGTAAGGAAGCCCAATAAACCCATTGGTCCTCCAAGCTGGAATTGGGTGGAATCATGCCTTTGCTCTGTCACTGGGGCCCTAGGTGGGATGTGTTAACATCTGTTCACATGGCATCAGGGAAAGTCGCCCAGCACCCAGTCTCCGTTCAGTTTCTCGTGTTTCCTATGACTCTGTAGCTCAGTGGGAAGATAAGGTCAAAGGTGAGATGGATGGGCACAGGACTGGATGGATGGATAGTGGATCGGTGATGGCTGGGCACAGGACTGGATGGATGGGTAATGGATCGGTGATGGATGAGCACAGGACTGGATGGATGGGTAGTGGATTGGTGATGGATGGGCACAGGACTGGATGGATGCATAGTGGATCGGTGATGGCTGGGCACAGGACTGGATGGATGGATAGTGGATCGGTGATGGATGGGCACAGGACTGGATGGATGGGTAGTGGATCAGTGATGGCTGGGCAGATATTTGTGTACATAGATGCAAGACTAGATGGCTGAGTAAATGGATAGACAGAAGGTTAGAATACGTGGATGGTTGGATCAATGGATGTGCAATAATTGTTTATATGAGCGAGTGAAAGGCTGGCTTGCTGGTGGTGAATGGTGGCTTGGTGGGCAGGTAATCAATTGGTGGACAGATCAATGGGTGGGCAGGTAGACAGCAAATAGACGAATAGATGGAAAAGTAGATAGGAAGATAGGTAGATAAATGATGAATGATGCAAAGGTGGGTGATGGGTGAATGTAAAGATAGGTGTGTGACTAGTAGATGGGCAGATGGACAGATGGGGACTGGACGGACGAACAAACAGGTAGATAAACTGAAAAACAAGTAGACAGGAGACAGAAGGGTAGACAAATGGGAAAAAACCAAGCACTTTGGAAAGGACCTATAGCCTTAGCCACTCACCATTAACCCGTAAGCCATATTTCAGCCCTGCACTGCCTGCCACATTGGTCGCCACACAGCGGTAGTTCCCTGCATCAGAAAGCTGGGCTTGCTCAATATGAAGAACTCTTCCATCAGCGGACACTATCACCCGTCTCTGGGTAGAGATGGGCTGGCGGCCCTTGAACCAAGAGATGTCTGGGAGAGAAAAGGCATGTGCAAGTAACCTATTAGCTATTGACTGTTGGCTGTAGGGGCATTCTGAGAAGCATAGGCTTCTTCCATTGCTAGAAACAATCGGCATTCTTAGAAAGGAGAGAGAGGACAGAACAGCAGCACCACAAGATCAGGGGCTAAGAGGAAGTTCCAAGACGGGAGCTAGTCAGCCAGGGCCAGCTAGTCAAAGCCAGACAAGCCTCTTTCCCCACAGCCACCCTTGCCAGGAGTGTGTAGAAGAAGACATCCTGGGTAACAGCCTCAGAGGCAAGGATGGAGCACTGTGCCTCGGGCTTCCCACCTACAGTCAGGGCCCATTGTTCCTCCTCAGGGCTCAACAGTTGGTAAGTGCTTCCTGGGCTCACCCACCCAAGGCAAGTGGCTGTCTTTGCTCATGAGGGGACAGGAAATGGGCCTTCCCCCTAGAACATGGGCAAGTCCCACCCTAGCCTGGATGTGGGCACTTGTATAATTCATCCAAGTGTCCTGGCTTTTCCTTCAACTGGTCTGGAGAAGCCCAGATGGAGGGGAGTCTAGACCTCAACCACAGCCTGGACTAGCCCCAGGGATGCTAGAACCTGAAAACAGAACTCGTACAGGCTTGTTCCTGACCCCCATACAGAATTCTGGGTGCTTGCAGTCTCTTTTCAAGCAGAACTGGGACTGGTTAGAGGGGACTTCTGGCCAAGGGGGTGGGGCTTACCTGGAGGGGGCACACCCGAAGCCAGACACTCCAAGGTCACTGAAGCATTCTCCAGAACAGCCTTGTTGACTGGGCCTGGCTCAATGTTAGGGGGAACTAGGAGGTTACAAAGAGAGACCCCTCTTGGTGGATGTAGGCTCTGGGCAGCTACAATTCCAGCCATTCTTCTGTCTTTTCTGGCTTCTCCTAACGGGTTCTGGGATAAAGACTCGCATACTTGGAGCAGGGAGCTTACCCTTAGAAAGCCCCAAATCTGAGCAGAGCCTATGAGATCTCTGAGGTCACACAGGGTTCCCAGCCCCCAACACCCAATCCCAAGGAGGATCAAAGCTGGCTAAGCAAGGAACTGGAATCCCAGGTAGCTCTGGAGTAACTAGGCAGGGTTTGTCGACACTGTCAGGGACACGTGCGAACTCTCAAACATGAACCCAGCCAGCAAGGAAGCCATTAACATGGGCAAGGGGACCCCTGAAAACCTTTGCAAGGGTCTGGACTTTGTGGCTTTCTCTCATCCCCAGACCCTTCTCTCCCAGATCTTTTATTGGGATCTGGGATGCTTCATTTAATGCTTCATGTCAGCATTGTCCACCATTTGTAAAGTTAAGCACATAGTGGTGAATCTAAAACTTCCACTCCCATGTCCAAGAACCCTTGAGGTGTCACCAGTCACCCTAGGCTTTGGACCCCATTAAGCTGTGATCCTCACCCAGAACCTTTAGTGTTACATCCTTCTTGCTCTCCCCTGCTAGGTTGGTGGCTGAACACGTGTAGACACCTTCATCTCTCAGGTCTGCCTTCTCGATCTGGGAAAGAAGCGTCGAGGGATGAGGGGAAGCCACAAAGTCCCGGACCAGGCCACAGTTGGAGAGAGGACAGAACGTGGGAATGGCCCCCAAAGGCAGATGCAAGCATGCAAATGAGCTCTCTTCTCCATGATATCATCTCTGACTTTTCCCTCTGGTGGCTAAGGATCCCCTCCATTCCCCAGGCATAACACCCAAGTACCTATTCAAAGTGAACACGCTGAGAGGGCTCTGTTGTCCCACCTTTCTGTAAAGACTCTGCTCAGGGTCTCCAGGACCTCTACTCTAGTCCTGGTTCCCTAAATGTACCTGAAGGTTGCCCCCTGAGGTTGCCACGGCCACGCCATCTTTCCACCAGCGAAGGCTCGGGGTAGGCACTCCAGTACCTACACACTGGAGGGTTATAGGCTGCAGGAAAGGGGCTGTGAGGTTCTCACCACCAACGATGTGCACTGAAGGAAGCTCTGCACAGGAGATATGGAAAGAGCATGAGTCAGGTTAGGGGAGGCCTGTGCTAGCTATCCAGTAATTCCCTAAATGGCTGGAAGTGAAGGAATGGCTTTGAAGGCCTGGCCAAAGAATGGCTCTAGAACCCTTGCTCCTCAAATACCTGGATGATGGAAGGCGCTCCAGACTGAGAGACAACAGAACCGTGCTTTCCCTTTGAAAGTTCTCCCAATTCACACATCCACAGATTCAATGATCCACCCACACATCCATCCATCCATCCATCCATCCATCCATTCACTTATCCATCCATCCATCCATCCATCCACTCATCCATTCATCCACCCACACATCCATCCACTTACCTATTTATTCATCTATATGTCTGTCTGTCTGTCTACATATCCATTGATTTATCCATCCATCCATGCATACACCCATCCATGTACTCATCCATTCAACCATCTACCTACTGACCCACTCATCCACCTAGCCCATGCATTCGCGAACTAAACCATCCATCCGTCCATCCATCCATCCATCCGTCCATCTTGGTACCCACCTAAATGCCTATCTGAACACCCAATCAACTATCCACCCATCAACTATCCATATGTGTCCATAAAAGAGTTAAGTGTCTATTCTAGGACCAGAACTACTGCAGGCCTCAGATAAAATAAAGGAGACCATCATGCTGCCCTTCGGGGGTCACAAAGCTGGCATAGGGAAGAGGACGGTTACACAAGCCAGTCCAGAGAAGTGGGGTGGTGGACACTGAGAGACTGAACAGTGAGGATGACACACGTGGTGGAATGAAGAAGCCTTCCTGGAAGAAAGGGCAGACCTAAGGATCGAGGAGGAGATAGGTAAACCCAGAGGTTGGACAGTGAGTGCTTATTAACTAAGGATTTGAATGACGTTAGATGGGACTGAGAGGAAACAGGAGACGAAGTCCCCAGGCAGCTGGATGGGATAAATAGGAAGTACAATGAGCATCCGTAACAAATGTCTCCCACCCACATGACTTTGGAAGTCCAGGCTAGACGTCTATGCAGAGGAGACATGTCCCATGTCATTCCAGGTCTGCCATGGCCTCCAGCTGCACTAGTCCCATCATTTCAGATTGCCCCACTGCCCCAGAGCCACAGATGCCTGCTTACCATGCACAGAGACCTCCACCTCAGCCCCAGCTGTTCCTGCCTCATTGGTGGCCTGACAGGCAAAGAGGCCCGAGTGGTTCAGCTCCACATGGTGGATGTGTAGTATGGTCCCCTGTGAGGCCAGCTGCACCCCAGCCAGCTTCTCGGCTGGGCGACCATTCTGTGACCATCTGAGGTGGATGGAGAGGGGGTCAGGTCACCTTGAAGCCTCTCTTCCATGGCTTAATGACCATGCTCACACTCCTAGGAGCAGGAATGACTCACCCCCCCTTCACTCCAACCCACATTCTGCCTGTCTCCTCCCCGGCCAATTCCATACATACTGGATGGTGGGCACTGGGGAGCCTGATGCCTGGCAGGGAAGATCCAGAGACTGTCCCACGATGGCAGTCACCTGGCCCATGCCTTCAGCCACCAGCAGCTGTGGGGGCACTGTGGGCAGGACATGCTGCTGGCTGGAGCTCAACCTAGCCTTGAGTGATGCCAGGGCCCCAGTCTCTCCACAGCCTTCTAGTCTCCCCTCAAATGCACCCCCAGGAGGTCTTTCAGGGCCACTAAAGGATGTAAGAAAGGGCTTCTATGGCCTCCCTCCCCAGAGACCATTTATTTCCTGTCTGTTCTCAGATAGACTCAGAGCCTGGAGTTCTGCCTGTCTTATAGTCTTCTTTCTGTTTTACATCACAGGGGTCACATACAGTCTAAGTGTCAGCTAAGCGAGACTCGTACCCACTCTCAGCTTTGGGTCTGGAAAATGCTGGACAGAAAGCAGAGCATCATCTTTCCTAGATAAGTTGGTCCAGGGCCGTGGGCAGGGGTGAGGACCAGAGCTCCAGAACTCAACCTTGCCTCTCCCACCACGTGTTCCCAACCCAGGCCTCACTATTCACCTGTGGCATACAGAAAAAGGGAACACGTGGCTTCCCTGCCACCCTCCACCTCCTCTGGGGCTAAGCATGGAGTGGGCATGGGAGAAGACCCACCCACAGCTGGCTCACCCTGCATCTCCACCGAGTACTGCAGTATAGCCTCTCCAGCGGGGCTGCTGGCCACACAGCTGTAGAGGCCACCGGACGCCTCTCCTGGGTTCTCCAGCTGCAGAGCACCTCCTGCCTCCAGCCATGTCCCATTGCTGTCCACCACTGGCAGCCCTTCATGCTGCCAGGAGAGGGTAGGGGGTGGATGGCCTCTGGCCACACACTCCAGTGCCATGGGTCTCCCAGCCACAGCCTGCACCAGGTATGGCCCTCCATCAGCACCCTCAATGGTAGGTGGAACTAGGGAAGAGGCAGAGCCGTCTCAGGGACCAAGCGTTGAAGCTCTACTCCCTAGTCTCATTCTATTAACTAGACCTTGCTCAGACATGGTCTCTCTCTTCCAGAAAGCTGGAAGAGACCCTCACTAGAAGGGCCTCACCTCCCTAGCCCCTGCTTGTATCTCTTCTGTGCTCACTACTACCCAGAAAACTTGTCACCAGAATCAGCTTGTCTATTGAACAAACTGATGGGTCTCCAGGACTCTAGACCAGACTGCTACCCCTGGAAGTCTCCTTAAAGTGGGACAGTAGATCTGAACCAAGACAGTATAATCTTGGGAACTCCTGATATTTGAAGTGTGCTCAGAGCTCACTGCAGCCTGATATGTGTGTGTGTTGGGGGGGTGGGGGTGGGGGGACGGACATGTCCCCCAGGCCCTGAGTTGTGGAGCTGATAGAATCACCACTAGAGGACCCTGTACAGTCATGAACTTGGACTCAAGATGCTTCAAACCTTATTAAGAACCTGAGGCTCTTGGAGAAGGTACTAGACATGCATGTTTCATTCTACTCTAGAGGGTGACAGAGCCTTGTGGGAATCCCTGGTGGCAGGTGCTGTGGTGAGCCTCAGTCTTTCCACAGCTCAGCACCTCCAGACTCCAGCACCCAAGCCCTTTGCTGACCCCTCGACAGAGGTCAAATGACTCTTATGGCCTCTCAGGCTGCCCCTCAACTTCCCAGAGCACTCTGCTCTGCCTGACCCAGGCCTACTGTCATCTTTTCTCAAGAGTGCTCCCCAGTTTTTCTGAGACAACCCTTCAGGGTTGCCAATTCACAGATGTCTCTCCCTCACAGGGAGGAACAGAGCCCATGTGTCCCCGAGGAATGAGCCGGGCAAGCTTTTCCAATCCATGGGGACACAAGAGGCCAAAGGTTTCCAGTAGCATCAGTCACAGGCTGCTCTAAGTCCTAAGCTACACAGAGTTAAATCAGGGATCTTTGTCACCTTGTGAAGTTTCATGGGGGAATCTCACAGTCCTCCAGGAGAAGCTAGACTCTGCAAGGACTCCCACCTAGGCCCTGCTTCCAACCTCAGTTTCCTCATATGCACAGGGAAGGTAGAGAGCTGAAAGGAACCCTGTCCTTAAGTCACCCCATTTGATTTGATCACTCCAAGTGGCCACCCCTCACTGACCTTCAGAGGCAGTCAGAGGTCACCCCACATTGTCCATACCAGCTGCCCACTGCTGCAATCACCTGATGCTCACCATAAACCTCCAGACTGGTGGATTTCTTGGTGATCCCTGCAGGGTTGCTGGCCTGGCAGGTGTAGAGGCCAGCATCGGAGTGCTGGGCCTTCCCAAGCTGTAGCTGCCGGCCACCCTTGCTATAAACCACTTCTGAGCTGGGGGCCAGCAGGATCCCATCCTTGGACCAGGTGATGTCAGGGGCTGGCATTCCTCGGGCCTCACATAGGAGTTGTGCTGTGTGGCCCTCCAGGACAATCACCTCACCTGTCTCATTAGAGCCCCAGATGGTGGGAGGTGCTGAGGATAGAGAGGGACATGAGGGTGGTCACAGACAAATCGAGTTGGTGGCTGATGTCCCCTGAACAGCATGCACACATCCCAGGCTTCTACTATAGGGACTGGCAGGCATGAAGGGTAAGGGAGGGATATGGGGACACAAACAGAAGAGGCAAGCTCAGGGACATGCTAATGTGGGGAGCAAGCCCGTCACTCTGGGTAGGGATGGTGCAGATGGGGCGAGGGGCTGCAGGCTTGAGCTCTGGAGCCCACAGGGCCTCTAACTCACTGTATGACCTGGGGTAAGTCCTTTCCCCTCTCTGGGCCTCGGGGTCCTCATCTGTGGAGGAACTTGATCAGGGCTTCCCCTAGGGCAGGGCACTCACAGAGGTACCCGGGATGATGGCTGAGGTACATGAGTACAGTAGGACATCACTCTGCCACCCAGAAACTATGCCCTCCTAACTCCCCTGTTCCTGATGGCAGTGAGGAAAGGCTTCCTGAGGCCACTGTGCCACCAACCTACCTTCCCTCTTTGTATCAATGCTCACTTTAAAGTTTATTTTATTTATTTGGGTGTGGGGATCTAGAGATGTAGTCTGTGGTGTGTTTGTATGTATGTTCAAATGGGTGCACACATACACACACACATAAAGGTCAATGGTGGACATCCGGTGTCTTCTCTATTAGACCCTGCACCTTATTGTTTGTGACATTGGCTCTGGAACCCACCAGCTCAGCTAGACTAGCTGACCAGAGAGCCCCAAGAGTCCATTGGTCTCAGCCTCCCCAGTGCTAGTGACTGTCTAGGTGAGGTGACCATCCAGGAGGGCCTCACAGCACAGGCATGCAGCTACATGAGTTCTGGGGATTCAGACTCAGGTTCACATGTTTGTGGAGTGAGTACTAAACCAACTGAGCCTTTCCCCTAAGTTCTCACCTCCCTTGTTGCCACAGAGCACAGATGTAGGCCAAGTACCCATTGCTTAGCCTTAGTAGGATTGCATTTCATCTCTTTGGATGTGCTTGTTGGTGCAGTTCTAGGGTACTTAGGCCTTCCTACATCCAGGCGAAGGGATTCCACCGAGGAGCCCCAGCCCAGCCCTGGGTGTATTAGTTTTTCCTGTTCCTTCCACTGATGGAGTGGACTCTGGCTTCCCACTGACACTTGAAACACTAACTTGTCTTATTTGGTGTTCCCAGGTAAATGTGAGTTCAATACACATCGGAAGTCGTGAGTGTGTAAAGTTGGTAGTTTGGGGAGATATGGGGCCATATGCCTTTGGCTCCTGTTACTGCCCCCCAGGCCCCGTTCCTGGCCTTACTCTCCCTCCCAGGCAGCAGCAGAAGGCAGGGAAGGAAGCTTCTGGAACAGCTAGGGCTGGAAGGGACTGGACTCACAGTGAACACTGAGCTGAAAGTCCTTGGCCTGCTGGCCGGCTGGGCTGAAGGCCACACACTGATACCGTCCTTTATCACCCAAGTGACTGCTGATGATTCTGAGAACCTGGCCATCCTCCTGAAGCAGGATGCGAGGGTCCCCTGGAAGAAGGGGCCTAAAGAAAAGCCATCGATCAGGACAGGGTGCTGGCGGGGTTTCCTGGGAATCTCCCATAGGAGAGAGACATCCATGCTGCCCTCCACAGAATGCCAGGTAGCACACACCACATCCGCTGGGCTTTCTTAGGCTTCCCTGACCCTGCGCCCAGCCCTCCCCCTCCATTGAGAGATTCACTCACTGCCCATCCTTGGTCCACTCCACCTGGGGCATGGGAACTCCTGAGGTCTGACACTCCAATTTCACATCGGCACCAGCCAGGCCCAGCACCTCCTGAGCGGTCCCAGCTCCCAGCAAGGAGGGAGGGACTGGGGGTGGGAACAGAGGTAAGGGGGGGATGCCTCAGACTCCATACACCCTGCTGACCACAGGAAGGTCCCCTGGCCTGTACACCCTTCACTTGAGGAGCTCCCCAGAGTTATCAGCAGCCTGTATTGCACCATGTATGATGGCTAATCTTGTCAACTGAGTGAGAGTTAGAATCACCATGGAAATAAATCTCCCACTGTGTCTGTAAGGAATTTTCTAGATTGAGTTAACTGAGGTAGGAAGACACACCCTAAATATGTGTGGTGCCATTCCCAGACTACGGTCCTGGACTACATAAAAAGTAGCAAGCCAGTGGAACACCAGTCCATCTCTCTCTGCTTCCTGTGTGTGGATGTGACATAGCAGCCACCTCAAGCTCCCGTGGCTGTGACATCCTATCACTGTAGCAAACTGTACCTTTGAACTGTGAGCCCAGATTAACCCTTCCCCCCACAGCAACTAAGACTACCTGGATGTCATTGCTTAGTTAACCACCTGATTGTCCCCTGTGTGGTCTGCTCTGTGGGCTCCTGAGGATAGGGTCTAGGTCTGTGGTGGCTCCCATGTGCCCCTTGGTCTCTGCTGACACATGCTTGGGAGTTTAGGATACAGCCCTCACTCACTGAACACGGCAAGATTGAAGTCTCTCTGGGCGCGCCCCGCCTGATTCTCAGCCTGGCAGGAATAGAGGCCAGAATGGCTCTCTTGGATCCTTGGGAAGTGGAGGGACCGGGCGCCATCCAAGAGGTGATGGTCACTTGCCTCTGGGATCTGAGCACAAGAGGCCAGAGGGGGTAAGTATGAGCAATGAGGGAACAGAGGCCCATGGAGCTGGCTAGTGACCAGAGTGGAGTTCTGGTCACTCTTGGGAAATTGGGAGTTCAATTTCCCAAGAGGACCCTCAGGAAGTCCTTTCAGGACCACAGTTTCCCACTGCCCCTGAACGTGGGCATCCCCAAAGACATCTGTTACATTCCCATGCCCCTCAGCACACAGAGAAACAAAGCTTTATCCAAAAGTCCCACCCCACATCCCAACTTCCCCCAGAGTCACCCACCAGCTGCCCATCTTTGAGCCACGCCACCTCAGGGACCGGGAAGCCATTTGTGTCACACTCCAGCGTCAGAGGCTGCCCAGCTAGGCCCGACACGTTGGTTATGTGCCCCTCTTCCCGGATGCTGGGGGGCACTTGGGGAGCAAGAAGAAGCAGAAGAGTGGATCCCACTTTGGTTGAGCTGGGCATCTAAGGCAAGTCACCCACATCCAGCCCCTTCCCGCGGTCCTCAGGCCTGTCATCATCCTCCACTGAGACCCTAGGAGACCCTCCTGCCTTCATCTATCCTGGTCCCAGATCCAACCACAAGGGTACTACAGATCTCAAGTGGACACAGCAGCTTCCCCGTGGGACCAGCACAGCCCCTCCCCCACTGTGAACAGATACTCTGATAGTCTGTGAGGTAGGACATAGCCAGTTCTACCTGCAACCAGGTGTCACTCCAGGGAGGTCCCCGAATGGGAACTGCCAAAGGTCAACCCCTGGTGTCTATAGCCAACCTCCCAGAGAAGTCATTCCCCAGCAAATCGGGGACACAAAATGGCTGTGAGATCTGTTCAGGCTGAGGTCCAGCTCATCCCAGCAGCAGGGAGCACTCCCAGCCTGCCTTGCCCTTGTGGAGTCCCAGTTAGTTAGAGGCCAACTCTGTGCTGACACCCTGGGTGCAGGGGTGGGAGCTCCTGCTGACCAGTACACAAGGCTCAGATCACGGGTTAGAGGTGGGCTTTAACCCTTCTTACCTCTCGGGCATGATTATTTTTATTAGCTTTGTGTGTGTGTGAAGGCCAGTGAACAAGCTGAGATGTAATTTCCCAGGTACCAGCCACTTTCTATGCTTAGAAAGGAATTAGGAGCACATAACAGGCTAGCCTGGCTGACCCGTGAGCTCCCAGGCATGTCCTAGCTTTCCCCAGCACAAGTCCACACTGCAGTGCTCAGCATTTTACATGGGTGCTGAGAGCAGACTCAGATCCTATGGTTACACAGCAAGCACTTCAGTGGCTGAGGTTTTGCTGCAGACCTTGACCTGCTGACATCCCAGAAGCCTCCACTGTCCCTATAGATGTTCCTGGTGAAATGGGGTGCTCCATGTAATACCCTCAAGCCCTAATCCTCCCTGGTCTCTTGGAGGGAAGGAATCAGGTGTCCACAGTCTACTTTGTAGGGAGCTTTTGGGCTCTGGAGCCCTGGTGTCATTTTGGGTCTCCATGTGAGAGGTGGATCCAGGCCTACGCCAGCCTCCAGGTCTAAGGCCTCGGCTTACCGTAGACCACTAACTTGGTTCTCCTGGATGCAGAGCCTGCCTCATTGGTGGCCTGGCACTTGTATTCTTCGCTGTCTGAGAGAGAGACCGAGGACAGGAACAATGACCCTTCATCCAGCACTGCCACATCTGGCCGGCCATTCAGGGGCTCTGAGGATGGGCCCTTCAGCCATGTGATGCGTGGTTTTGGAGTCCCTGGCAGGGTTTGCAGAATCGTCAGGCAAAATATCGGACACCTCCTTCCATGTCTGCACTGACCCCTCATGTGACCCCCTGTGCACATATTGCTGACCTTCATAATGGGTGGTCTCAGGCCCTGTGTCACCCCTAGCTCAGGAGGAAGAGGAGGAGGGGGAGGAGGGGAGGAGGGGGAGGAGAGGAAGGAAGGGAGGAGAGGGAGGAGGGGGAGGAGGAGGAATGAGAGGATGGAGGGGAGGAGGGGATGGAAGAGGAGGATGGGGAGGAGAGAGAGGAGGAGGGAAAGGAGGGGGAAGAGGAGGGGAGAGGGGGAGAAGGAGGAGCTCTCTCAGATCTAAGGCCTCTGCCTTAGCATGTGTCCCCTGTCTCCACACAGGGTTGAGTGTCCACGGGTATATGAACAAAACATGCTTTCTGATTCTCAAAGAGGCCAGAGGTACCCTTCCAGGTGTCTCCTGCCAGCCCCAAGCTCTCCTTTCTGTGCCAACTCTGACTTTCAAACGACTGACAATACATTCCTGCTAGCTTTTATTGCTCAGCACCTTTCCCCACGAGGATCAGGGTCTTTACTGTTCTTTGCTATGCCCAAGCCACCAGCACAGCCCACACATACTAGATACTGTGTGAATGAACAAGCCTGCTGTGCTGCATGGTGCCAATGGAGTTGGGCACACGCATTGAGAGATGCTGACTCTTCCTGTCCTATCCCTCCCTTCACAGTGTGACCAAATTTGGGGCAGCCACACTCCTGGCCACATCCCAGCCCTGGTGGAGAAGTGAGAGTGTCCCTAAGTATTCCTTGTGTCAGGCTATGATGCTATGCCCTTTAACACTCAGGCCCAGAGCCTATTGCTGACCCCTGTCTCCACACAGGCTTGGAAAACGTACCACGCTTGGGAAAAGTGCCAAATACAACCTGGGGGTGGAGCGGTCCAGAGAGGCTGCATTTTACAGAGGGACTTTGGGTGAGGCTGAAGTCTGGTCCTCATGGCCCAAGGATGAGAGGGAAGGGGTATACGCATACCACGCCATGGAACAGCTCGAGGGCAGAAGGCTAGGTTGGGTGGCTTGCCCACGGTTGTGTTCCTGCCCGATATTTCTACAGTCCAACACTAGGTGGCACTGTGATCAAGGTTCCCAGCCCCTACTTAGACGCCTGTTCCCAAGCCTCCTCTCCTGCCTGCCGCCTTAGTGCTGTTGAGGGCTCTCCCAGTGCCCAGCTGCTGGAGAGGGAGCAGCTAGGCCAAGGATGCTTTGCAGGCTCCTGGTGGTTTCTTTACACACTTGTTGCTCATCAGATCTCAGCCATGGGAACATTGACCAACCATGACTGAGATGGCTCACTTCACCCACCAGTCATAGACAAGCCCAGGGAGATGGGTCACTGTGGCAGTGAGGTCTTTGGAGGGTGTGACCTTATGTAAACTGCTTAACTTCTCTGGGACAGGATAACCCCACACAGAGAAACTAATGGGAATATCTATCCTACAGTTATACATAACCCAAGGACGTCACTATACGGTGACTGAGTTCCTGGAACTCAGGCCAGTCCTGCTTCCCTAGCTCCACCCTGGGCTTGGCCTCACCTTGGGCAGGGCACGGCAGACTGGCATTCTCTCCGGCCACTCGCTCCAGCAGGCCCTCGGTCTCGTCGACCCCCCAGTGTGGTGGCTCTGTGGAAGGTAGCAAAGCCATGTTATAACCCTCAGGCCCAGCATTCCCTCCCAGTATGGGCTGGGAGGAGGGGGTCTCCTCCCAGAGCCCCAGCCCCTAGTCTCCCAGGGACGCCAGCATTACAGACTGGACCCTGTGCTTCAAACACATTGGTATAATAGGGTTCTGTCAGGGTCCTTCCAACTGTGTCTTGCTTCCAGTTTCCAACAGTGAAAATGCTAGAATATTCCAGAATATTCTGTGGGTTATACATAATTTTTTTTCTTTTTTCTTTTGGTTTTTTGAGACAGGGTTTCTCTGTATAGCCCTGGCTGTCCTAGAACTCACTCTGTAGACCAGGCTGGCTTTGAACTCAGAAACCCGCCGCCTCTGCCTCCCAAGTGCAGGGATTAAAGGTGTGCACCACCACTGCCCGGCTATACATAATTTCTTAATGATCTTCCCTATTATCGGATCACCTTTCAGTTAAAAAAAAAAAAAAAAATGGCCTGAGTTACCCATGTGGTAAAAGTCCCATACAGGGACTTTGCACAAGGCCCCTAGGGTCATAGGCCACAGGTCATCTGTGCACATCATGGACTGCTTCAGACCTGACAAGCAGAGCCCAGAACAGCAAGTACTCAGAGGTGTGGGCCATGGCAGAGGGAGGGAGAGAGGCTAAGGGACTCACCCAGCACACGGAGCTCTAGCTTCCAGGTATCTGTGCCAGCACTACTGGAGGCCTCGCAGACGTACAGCCCAGCATCCGAGGTCTGGACAGCAGCAAAGTGGACAGAGCCCCGAGGTCCCTCACCCATCAGGGCCATCCCATCCTTGAACCAGTTCAGCTGAGGTTGGGGATTGCCCTCGGCCACACAGTTCAGATCAAGGGCTTCTCCAGCCAGTACCTTCAGAACCCGAGGGCCAGGCTGTACCTGAGGGGGAACTGGCAGGGTCCCAGGGATGGGCATCAAGATGGGCTATCTAGTTAAGGGTCCCAGAGCTCCAGCACATGCTACAACCCTGATATGAGCAAACAGCAAAACCATCACAGTGATGGGAAGTCTAAACCATCACAGGGATGGGAAGTCATTGCAAAGTAGAGCTACCGGGACCCATATGGCCTTTCCCACACCCTGGAAGAGCAGAATCAATCTTCCACCTGGACACCTGAATGCACTCAATGCATTTATCCCCTGACTTCACCAATGTGCCCCGGGCCATTTGAGACATGCCATCTGGTCTACACCAGGGTAATGGGCTTATGGGGAAACTGAGGCACTGAAGGCAGGACAAATGGCCCAGCCAGGTAGGAGCAGCAGTACAGTCTGAGCAGCTACACAATCCCAGTTCTGTTCCTTCCCCACACTGTGGCACTATGCACCTGATGAGCCTCAGTTTCCCCTTGTTGCCGTCAGAATGAGAAGTGAGATGGCACCCGCTCCCAGCATCCCCCAGCCACAGCTATGGGCTGTGTTTGTATTTTTCAACCATTTTCCCACACTCTACCCTGAGAGTCCTCCTGCAGGGTGGAGAATGCCACACTCAGTTTGAAGATGGGGAAACTGAGGCATGTAACAATTTCTCTCCTCTCCCAGATGTAAGGAGTTGAAGATCATAGCCCTGGATCTGTGTGTCTGAGGGTCCAGGCAGCTTCTAGAAGGTCCAGCCTGTGCAGGCTAGGAGCATAGGCAGGGTCCAGGCCAAGCTGCTCTCCTCGGTCATCAGGGAAGCTGGGTAGAACCCTGATATTGCCCCAATTTCTAAGACACTGTCAAAGATGAGCCCAGGCTTTGAAACCTAGCACAGATCAGCTGCCTGGCAGAGCTTGGGAGGGGCCCAGGAGCATGGAGATGTCCAGGCTACAGCCACTATGCCATGCCCACAGTCTTTGCCATACCTTGGGCTGCATTGTTCTCAGCATCTGACTACACGTATCCCTTCTAGTGATTACAGGTTGGGCGTAATCATGGTCTCGCTTTACAAGAGTCAGAGAGGTCACACCGCACATTGGTGGCAATGCTGATTGGGATTCAACCCTGTTGTGCGTTTCAAACTCTGTTTCTCACTTCCACTTTTCACACTCCTCACTCGCCAGGAGGGAGGGGGCTTTTTTCTCCACCTCCACCCTGGGCCTCAGTCTATCTGTCTGAAAAATGGGGAGCTGGCTTGGATAGGGCTGGCAAGCATCTGCAGAGGGTTGGAGATGCTTGATCTTGAGGGCAGATGATGTGTCTAGCTGCCCAGCTGGGGTATGAAGGACACAGACGAACACTTGCAGCTGTTCCCCATTACCCACAGACTCTGAGCGGGATTTCAAGTCATTCTCAACGATGTGGAATGTTCACTATCTCTCCACCCTTCCCTCTTGGGTCCTATGAGAGTAGCACAGGGGCCAGGCCAGGCTTGGTCCTGTCTTATGGTCTTCCCAGGGCTGGCTAGGGATGACTTCTTTTGAATGGGAAACACTCCCGGACCCCTAAGTATGCCGGGGACCAGGACCACAGTGAGTGTACATTTAGGCCTTGGCCACAAAGAGACCGAGGGCTACAGTGGTGGCTGGAAGACCAGGAACCTCTCCTAGGGTCAGTGGGTCCGTTACAGAGGCGTGACTCCAATCAGATACCAGCCCTTGGAACCACTGTCATTCCCCACTGAGTCCTGTTCTTTGTGAGCCTCTTTTAACAGTTCTCCTAGGCCCAGATCAGGAAGAAGAGTGACCAGTCTGGCACTATAGAGCCTCAGAGGTGGTAGAGAGAAAGGCAAGAAGGCATGGAGATCAGGGATGGAGTAAGAGAGTCGTCTGTGAGCCCCACCTTGAACTCTGAGGATGTATTGTCGAGATGTGGCCCCTGCGGGGTTGCTGGCTGTACACTCATAAAGGCCATTGTCATTCATCTGGGTCTGTGCCAGGTGCAGGGAGCCTGATGGGAGGAGCTCAAACCTGTGGGGTTGGAGGGACACCAGTAAGATCTCATTCTGACCAGAGAAAGGCTTGAAGATCCAGCTCCAAGGATCTAGCAGCTGCCTCCTTCAGGTAGACTTCCCAGACAGAAGTTACATCTACCTTCTGGCTTCAACTCCAGACCCTACTCTGCCTCCAAAAGCCAAGGGTAGACCCTCTCTGTGTAGCATATGTAGAGATGATTGGGTCTCAATCCACATTCCCAGCCTTCTTAGCTGTGTGACCCAGGGCACAAACTGGGTTTCCATTTTATCATCTATAAAATGGGGCTGCATCCCTGGGGCTCTGGCACCCCCACCTCCATGCATCACTGATTGGTGGTAATGCCCCCTTGTCCTCAGCACATGTTTGTCAGGAGGCTAGACTCCCTCCACTTTCAGAGAAAAGTCCACCAGCCCCAAACCCTCAGTGTCTGAGTTCTCTGGCTCTCCTAAGCCCAGAAACAGGCCTCTTGGAGAGTCCCTGTCCAGAGGCATCTCAGGGATCCATGAGAAGAAACACTGCAGACTTCCCCCACCCCCAGATCTGGCCTATCTTACCAGTCTCCTGACCCTCCCCACAAGGCTACGGAACACTAGCCAGACTCCAGCAGCTGGGATGGACCCCAAGGAGCCCTGCAGACATGATGTCAACTTCATCTGTGCTGGCTCCAAGGAACAGAGGCTGCAGTCTGTGGCCCTGACTAGCCTAGGAACAAGTGTTTGGATCAGGGGTGGAGGACCCCAGGATCATTGTCAGCCTAGAGGTGGCCTCAGAGCTTCAGATGGGCTTCAGCCTGCTTCCCCACCTCCTCCCTGCTGACACCAAGCCTCCACCTTTTCAAAATTGCATTATGGGGTCCCTGGCAGGATACATGGGAGCCAACCCTACAGCCCCCACCTCTCTCCATGTAGCTGCCAGGGTGCATGGTTTCCAACCACACCCAGGCTGTCATCACTGGCCTTGCCTCTATCCACTCATGTGTAAGTGAGGTGATAACCTCTCTACCCAGAGCCTTCTAGATGGTCTAAGTATCCAGTAGGCATTGTACACAGCTTTGGGTGACATGCAAGCCAACGGCATGCACTCTGAACTACACTCCAGGCCCTTGGCACCTGTCTGTTCTATAACCAATCACAGTCATTTTTTACAGAAGTTGGAGGGGGTGGGTGCTCACTGTATCCTAAAGAAGAAAGGAAGAACTGTGGACCCATGGTTCAGATGAGCAAGCTGATGCTTACAGGGGCCAAGAGGATCTGGGCCTGCCCAGAAGAGTGGGTATTTGCTCTGAGTGCTCAGGTGGTCATAGCAAGCTCCAGGGGCAGGGCCTGAGGGGATCTATGTCCTCTCCTTCCTCACCACCTTCATCCCAGGCCCTGTCCAACCCCTCAGAGCTCAGGCTCCCTTGATTCCTGCAGGTCTGTGACTGCCCCTTTTCTCCATCCTTTAGGCAGGTACCACTTCCTCCAAAAAGGCTACCTTCATGCCTCTGGGCTGGCAAGCTTGTCTGTGGTCTCCCATGGCTCTACCCAGCTTGTGACACTGGAAGCCTCTCTGTGTCCCAGGGGCTCCAGTGGGATACCCTTTATCACCAGACCCTACACAGAACAGTGTCTTTATGGCTACTCAGCTGTGAGCTCCCATCTAGGCTCAGAGACAAAGTAAAGCCACTGTCCTGGGTCCAGGGACACAGGGAGGCTAGACACGCTTGGGAGGTGCTGGACAGGGGGTTCCAGGCATCTTCCACCTGCTCCCCTCACCCCCCAGAGCACTTCCTGAAACCTTCCAAGAGGCTCAGTAGGAAAATGCTGGCCAAGGCTGGGAGGAGGTATACAAAACGCCAGACTCTTCAAGCCATGAGCTCCTGGGAACGGGGGCTCCATGGCTCTGCAGCCAGATGACTCTTCACAGCACACAAGAGAGCACTTGGATTCAAGGGGAATTTCCTGTTTATGATGTCCTTTGGCTGGGGTCTTGCAGTCCAGGGCCAGGCATACACAGATGTCAGAAGGCTGGGATGGAGGACCTACAGGGGGTCCACTGACCCTGGCAGATCTTCCCAGGCAGAGAGTGGCCAACAAACCTCTTGATCTGCCCAGATGGTACAAAGTACACCTGGTGGGGAGTGCGCCTGGTGAGGAGTGCACCTGGTGGGATATGCACCTGGTGGGAAGTGCACCTGGTAGGAAGTGCACCTGGTGGGAAGTGCACCTGGTGGGAAGTGCACCTGGTGGGAAGAGCACCAGGTGGGAAGTGCACCTGGTGGGAAATGCACCTGGTGGAAGCATCCACAGCCCATACCTGCCTGCCTGTCCTGTGCACCTCAGTCCAGCCAGCTCCCAAAGCCATTAGTGTATCCATCACAGAAGTGATCCCTGACATTATCTGCAAGGAATCAGGTATGCCCAGGTTTCTACTTTATCGAAGTCCTTAGCACATAGTAGGTGCATGTGAGTATTTGGCAGCAAATTACAGCTGACCCCAGTCCACATACATGCTCTCTCTCCACCTTCGCTTACACAGTCTCCTCTCCTACAGTCTCAGTGGAGGTGTGCTGCTCTCTGGACCTCCTCAAGGCAGGACTGGCTCCAGCCCGACCCTGAAGCTTCCCAGATTCTCCCATACAGGCTAATGTTCCAGAACCTAGGCTTGCTCGTTTGTGATTTATTCGATCAATGAGAGTGCCCCCAGGTTCCTACTGACTGGGTGTCTGTGTTCCTCTTCTTGGGCGGCTGAGAATCTCAGTACTGAGAATCTGCCCTGGTCCCACCCATTGCTACAGGGGTCATCTTGCTGCCTCTAGCTATAAAAGGTCATTCCGCAATGCTTTCAATCCTACCAAAGGAGTTCACAGTAGGGCTGGAGGTTGGAGAAGCTGCCCTGTCTACTGTCCATACTTCTCAGCATATGCCTACTGTGTGCTATGTGTGCAGCAGTGTCTGTTGGGCCAGGGTATCTCTAACCTCAGGGTGGAGAACCGTTCAGCTGAGTGGCATAATCCCTCATCAGAAAGTCACAGATGGAAAAGCTGAGCTGGAGAAACTGAGGAGACCCGGATGATAGCCTTAGGGGGAGGGGAGAGAAGGGAAAGAGGGCCTGCACCATGGCTACTAGGTAATGAGAATGTAGGCTGCTCATGCGGCTGACAGGGATCATAGCTAGCCCTTATGTGCTTCCTGTAGATATTTACACAGTTGAATACCCACTGGGGTGTCTTCTCATTTGACAGTCCCCAGCCACGCCTCAGGACATAGCCCTTAAGGCACCATCACTATGTTTAACAAAGCAGAGGTTAAAGAGATAAGCTCTGTTGTTGATGACACTCAGCTGACCAGAAACAGTGGCACCTGACCCTCAGATCGTGCCATTGTGAGTCCCCATCACTGTGGTGACCAAAAGTTTGGGGTCTGGGGTCTGATGTTTGGTAAAGGGAGCCACTGGTCATGGTAGGTTGAGGCCCAGACTGGCCACCAGCACTAGTTCTGAGGCTCCACCAAGGCAGAGCGCTCCACACCCACCCCTTAGGTAGTCTGCCCTCAGTCACTGGCTCTCATCAGTCAGCCCCATAAGGAGACTGGGTGGGTGGGCTGGTTGTCCTTCAGGGTGCTAGGGAGTGGGCAAAGAATGAAGAGAGACTGTGGCAACTGGAGGCCTGGAGCAGCCATGTCCCACTCTCTTTGCTACCACTCCCCTTTTGGAATTGGGATCTGGCCCTGTGTGGGTCTCTGGCTTGATGCCTTGGGAGCAGAAGCAGAAGCCAGAAGCCAGGAGCACTTCCAGCTGCCCCCACTCTACAGCAGAATCCCTAAACAAACATTAAACATTGTTGCCTAGCAACACGCCCCAGCCCAGCATCCCAGCTGAGGAGAGATGCTCTTTGGCCACCATCACAAGCTGGACCCTTTCACATCTCAGATGGGAAGACTGAGGTCTGAGGAAGAGATGGATCTTGTTTGAGTTGGGTAACACCGGGCAGGGTCTCCCCAGACCCTTCAGTGTCTAGTTTGATCTGGCACAGAGCCGGCATGAGCTGTCCCCAACCCATGCAGCCTGTTTTACTTTTGCATTGGTGATTAGCAGGCTTCTGCAAAAACAACAGTTCCAAGACAGTGAGATCAGATAGTCAAAGACCATATCTTAATCTTGTTCTTAGCTGGTTGCCCCGGGGCCTGATCCCCATTTATATTATGAAACTTGGAGAAGTGTATGTCTCAAACAGAAGAGCAGCTCTTAGTAACGCCAGGGCAGCCTGAATGCAGACTTGCCCCTGAGATAGTATATAGTCACACTGGCAGGAGCAGGACAGAAAGACCAGGCATTTGGCTATGCAAGAAAGAACCCAGTATCCGGGGCAGAAGCCAGACTCAGCAAATTCATCTAGGAGCATGTATGTATGAGGCCATTGGAAAGGAGGGGCACTCAGGTGGATGTCAGGGTCTCTTGGCTTCTCCAGCCCCAAGCCCACTTTCTCCAGTAAGCTCTGACTTGGGAGGTATTCGAGACACCCCCCCCCCATTCAGAATATTCTTTTCTAGATTCTTGGGAAAGCAGTGGCCTCCTAACCTGCATTGTGCATGTGTATGTGTGTCTCATCTCTATGTGTGCATCTGAATGTGTTCATATCTGTATGTGCTGTCCCTGTATGTCCAGCCGAGGGAGGAAGAAAATCTCAATCTAGTTCACCCTCCCCCAGCCCCTGGTTTCCTCTCTTCCCTGTGGCCCCAGAATGACGACATTTACTGCACCCCACTCCAGGGTGGCCTGCAGGCTAGGCCCACCACTCCTGGCCAAACTAGGATAGAAGAGGCTGTAATAGTCCAGCACATCCTGACTCCAGCTCCAACCAGCCACTTCCACAGCGTTACCCAGAATGCTGAAGCAAGGTAAGGCCATTCTAGAAACCAGACCCTTGGGTCAGCCTTTGCTCAGGAAAGGAAGAACATTAGAGAGCAGGGCAGGGGCCACTAAAGGCTGAGACTAATCTAGATCCCAAGGCAACCAAACACCTCCAGCTCATGGAAGGAAGTGAGTTCTTCAGTTTCTAGAATGGGTCTGGAAAATGAGCCTTGAGCCTTGAGGCTCTTCCAAGAAGGAAGAGGCATAGGTGGTGTGTGTGTGTGTGTTTGTATGTGTGTGTGTGTGTGTGTATGTGCACAGACAGTAGGTCCATGCCTGTCTCACCTTCAGTTGCTGGGTGTCTCTTGAGGCTTATCAATCTCTATGTTGTGGCTGAATGTCTGTGGGGTGGGGCAGGAGAGCTATGCTCTGTGTCTGTGAGTGAATACATGCTCAGCTTCAGGCTCTAAGAAAGCCCAAAGAACCTCAAACAAGCATGCCTTGTTTGTTTAAAAGACAATGAAAAGAACAGAGGCACTAAACAACCGCCCAGGGATGGAAACAGTTGGATGCCATTAGCTGGCGGAGCAAGTAACAGGAATGTTCTAGAACTGACTGTGGCGAGCACTGCACAATTGTAAATGTACTGAAACCAAAACCCACTGAACTGGGCGAGTGAAAGAGGGAGTCATCCTGTCTTAAAGGAGGGCTTCCAAAAGCTAGTCCTGGGACAATTCCAAAGACAACAGACGGGTAAGATGAGCATTGTGTGTGGGGTGTGTGCACATGTGTGCATACACATGTGGAAGCCAGAGGTCAACCAGTGTCTTCTATCAGTCTCAACCTCAATTTTGAACAGTCTCTCTCACTGAGCTTGCTTCGCTGATTCAGCTTGAGTGGTTAGTGAACTCAGAGATCTTCCTGTCTCTGCCTCTCTTCCGGCATAGGGTTATGGTCTCCGGACACCACGTCTGACTTTTACTTGGGTACTGAGAATCAAATTAGGTTCTCATGTAGACATTTAACCCACTGGGCCCATCTCCCTAGGCCCAGGATGGTCATTTAAAACAATTTTTAAATTAATTGTGTGTGTATGTGTGTGTGCGTGTGTGTGTGCAGTACCCAGAGAGGCCAGAAGAGGGCACTGATCTCATGGAGCTGCAGTTACAGAAGCTTGTGACCCACCTAATCGGGATGCGAGGAGCTGAACTTGGGTCCTCTGCTCTAAACTGCTGTGCCATCTTACCAGCCCCAGGAGCACAACTGTTTAAAAGCCACTGGCACTGCCTCAGTGTGTCTGTGAGTGGCAGCAGCAGGAAAGAGGTGTAAAGCAAATGGCTGTCTCACCATCTATGACATCTAAGCATTGAACAGTCATCATAGCAGGAACAGGATCTACAGACCGTCCTCTTTACAGATGTCAAAGATGGCGGAGAGTAGCCAAGGGCCACCTGTGCTCCTCAGTCAGAACAGAAGCTGGAGAATCTGGAGTGTCTCTCCGGGTCTTAGTCCTCCTTCGAATCCCCATCCTGGGCACACTGACAGCCTTAGAGATAAACTCCCAGAATCCCTCAAGTCCAGAGAGAAGCAATGGGAATCTTCCAGAAGGATGCCAGTAAAAGCAAAGGAAGAGAACACATTCTATGACCGCTGTTGCTCGGGAGGCCCTGGGAAATTTACGGCTCCCTGTTGGTCCATTAACGCATCAGGATGGAGGGGTGAACAACTGGAATTTGCTTCCCATTTCAGTAACAAGCCATAAACAAACACCACAGCCACCACCCACCTGGCAAGGAGCAAACACTAGTCTTGGGGGGGGGGTGTAGGCTATCCCTACCCCACCCTCTCACCCCCACCCCACCATCTCATCCGAAGGGATGATCGAGGACACTGTGGAGCCCACCCAGGACCAGATCTCTGAGCTCCAAGTGAATTCAGATACACGGCTGTGAGGTTTGGAAGCAGATGTTCTGAGGGACACGTGGGGGTGGTGGGGTTGAGAGCCAACTGCTGGAGACCTCGGTCTGAGCCATCTGAAAGACTTTGCCAGGACTGATGTCACACAGCCTGTGCTGTGGTGCCTCTCCCCCACTCCAGGTCAAGGACTCCAGGAATTTAGAGACTTACTTACTGGCTGGAAGTAGCAACCAACAGCTCCTCCTGAGGAAGAATTCTGTGCTACTAACAGTCCCTTGCAGGTTCCCCAGTGAAAAGAATCAAGACAAGCCACCAGATACCTCCTCTATATAGTGTCTATAGAGGCCATTTGTGTATTGGTCAAGATATATCTCCCACCCTAGCTCCTGACCTTCTTACTTCAGTTACCCTGAAGGTCTCACCCCAGGCCCAGGAACCCTCAGCAACTTGGTATAGCTCAGAAAACAAAAGTCATTAGGCAAACAAGAAGCAAGATGACCTACGGGACCTGGGACACAGAAGCTCACATCTGCAGTTTGGGGTGTGGAAACGTGTAAGGTGTGTGCTGTGTCATGAGCCACATTTGCCCCCGAGGATTCCCTGAGTCTTAAGGTCACATGCACCTGCTTAGGTCACAACCACCTTGACACCAGTCTCCTGCTAACCCAAGCTTGGCCTCTTACTAGCCCCACACGCTAGGACTGGGTACCTGTTGGTGACAGGCAGCAGAGGGTTGGCATCCTTGGTCCAGGTGACCAGTGGAGTCGGGGAGCCTTGGGCCTCACAGTCCAGGGTCACCTCTTCACCAGCTCTGACTGTCACTCTCAGAGGGGCATTCATAGCCTGGGAGTCATTCATCTTGATCCTGGGCTTGGCTGTTGGGAGAAGTAGGAACAAAAGCAAGTGGCTAGCAGATGACTCCCTTGGCTAGCAGAGGGTGAAGTCACTTTACCTTTGGGGAGGTTCTGAGAGCACGTAAGGCCAAGGGTCATTACAATTGAAAGCACAAGTTTGGTCACTCAGCCCGCCCCCTTGACTGTCCATCAATCTGCTCTACCATCTCTCATTGGTCAACCTTTTCATTCCCATAATAGTTGCCACAGAATACAGCATGAACTCTCTCTTGGTTCTTCGAATTCCAGAAAGGGATTTAGGATGATAAATACACATCATTTCTCTGTTAGGCCAAGGACTCCTCACGGAAGAGGCTACCTCGGTACTGACTCCTACCCTCATGGCTTACCCAGCATGCCCTTACTTGCTAACAGAATTTGGTCAGAAACAAGTCACATAGTGCGGGCATCCGAACACCCCCATGGCTTCCTATGTATGCCACATTGTTACTTCTGACCATAAATTCCCTTCATCATTATTTGTGAGTGTAAGTCCCATGGAGCTTAGCCTGGATTTAAACTCTATGGTAGTCAAAGATGACCTTGAACTCCTGCTTCTGGCCCCTGAAGACCAAGATTACAGGTATGTACTACCACGCCTGGGTTTGTTATGTTTTAATTTTTTAAAAAGATTTACTTAGTTTATTTATAAGTACACTGCAGGGTATCTTCATATACACCAGAAGAGGGCATCAGATCCCATGACAGATGGTTGTGAGCCACCATGTGGTTGCTGGGAATTGAACTCAGGACCTCTGGAAGAGCAGTCAGTGCTCTTAACCAATGAGCCATCTCTCCAGTCCTAGTTTTGTTTTTTTAAAACAGGATCTCACTGTGTAGCCCTGGCTGTCCTGGAACTTACTATGTAGACCAGGCTGGCTTCAGATGCACCACCATCACCTGCCTCTGTTTCCCAAGTGCTGGGACTAAAAGGTGCATTCTTTCACATCTGGCAGATTTTTTTTTTTTTAAATGTGGCGCTGGGGATGGAACCCAGGGCCTCATGCATGTTAGGCAAGCATCCTGTGTCCCAAATCCCCATTGTTTTGTAACATAAGTATACAACAGAAAACAGCCAGCATTGGCTCACCGTTCCAGACTCACTCCCTGAAGGCCCAACCCTGAGGTAATGGCTGGAAACAACTCCTACTCTTGTCTTGTATTTGAGCAGGGAACACTGGGTCTCCACTGACCAGTATGCAATTGATTACTTAATCTCAGTAATGACAGATGCTACTAAGGGAATGTCCCTCCCAGAGTTTACAACAAGGTGGTTTGATCCAGCTAGGGGTCTGACACATGAGAGAAGTCGGTTTGTCCAAGAGGCAGAAGCACACTGAGGGAGCCTCCTGTGTGAAGGCCCTGAGGCAGGTTAGAACATCAAAGAAACCAGGAGACCAGAGGATGGGGGCAGGGGTGGGGGCAGAGGAGGGTAGGGGCGGGGTGGGGGGCAGAGGAATGTGAGGAGAGAGGCAGATGAGGGTGCTACAGGGTAGGTGGATCCTGTGTCTGCTCAGGGCTTGGTACTGTGAGCCTGCTGGGCACAGAGGGTGAGTGACCCCCTGTGGTCCCCTACCCACGGATCCCTCTCCCATCAGCACCTGTTACACTCACTATTAACAGCCAGCCACATCTCCTGGCTGGAGAAGCCCACGATGTTGGTGGCTGTGCACACATAGGCACCTGAATCCTGGGGGGATGGCTGGACAATGACCAGGGTACCATTTCTGCTCACACTGTATTGGCTGCTGGTAGTCAGGGTGTTGGTTTCCTAGGACAGAACCATGGTGACAACATCAGAGCTCACGCTCTGTCCCAGGATGCAACAAGTTGACCTCTCTGGCTCCTCCTGCCTCCCCCCAAAGGTTACAGGTTCTGCCTACCTTGGTCCAGGTGATGGTAGGGGTGGGGACCCCGGAAGCCATGCAGTGGAGGGAGGCTGGCACTCCTTCCTTGGTGATGTGGTGGGTGGCGGTTGGATGGATTCTAGGTGGCACTTTTATAAATAGACCAATTTTTAAAATTTTATAAACCAGTGTACCTGATGGCCAAGGCTAGACAGGGCTACATAGTAAGACCTTGTCACAAAGAGAGAAGGTGTGTGTGTTTGGAGGTGGGGGGGGGAGACAAATAGAGACAGACAGACAGAGAGATACAGAGACAGACAGAGACAGAGACAGACAGGGAGACACAGAGACAGAAAGACAGAGGGACAGAGACAGAACGTTTTAGAAATGGACAGTGTTTGGGAATGTGTTTTTACACCATTGGATTCAACGCTAGAAAACATTGGGAATGACCAACCTTTTGTTGGTCTGATATTTAAAAGAAATCCAACAGGAGAAGAAAATTGGCTCAGTATCTGTGGCCACATGGCTGGCGGTTATTGAATCCATCCCAGACACAGGCTGCCTGTGCTGGGAACAGCTGCGCAGTCTCTCTGCTCAGGACTTCGTGTAAACCACGTAATCGCTCAGTCCCTGGATTCTGGGATGTGCCAGAAAGCTAAACCGACTCTGATTCCCTGCTCATGGCTTTGGGGACAGGCTGATGAGAAACAGCAGAAAACAACGTTCACAGGACAGAGTGAACTTAGAGAACAGGTGCCAAAGGCATGCTGGGAACCCTCTGCATTCACGATGAGGTTGGGAGAGAAGCCAGTAGCTAAGAGCCCTGGAGGTTCAGGGAGTAGGTCCAGGGAGCAAAATGGCTTCCTTGTACTCCTAGCGGATGAGTGGAATGTGTGGAATGATCATGATGGAGCCAGGAGACCAGGCTAGACCATACCAATGTCACAGATTTGGTCTTTAGGCACTGTGTGTGTGTGTGTGTGTGTGTGTGTGTGTGTGTTCGTGTGCGGGCACATGTGTTCGCGCACAGAGAGCCTGGCTCTGTTCAAGCTTCAGCAGGGTTTGATCTCACAATCTCTGATTGTCCAGGCAGGATGTTGCATCCTCCTGCCCCAGTCCCTGATGGATTTGGATTTTCTCTCACCTGAGGAGGCCTGCTCCCTTCTACTCACCCTTCCAGAGTTTCAAACAAGGGTCACCACGGAAGGAGAATATCCCCAGCAAATGATAAGTACACCCCTATTTAGCTCCTTGCCTCGTTATTTGGGTAAATTGAAGACCCGACACCCTCAGTAGGAGGACAGCTGGGTAAATAAACTTACAGCCCTGAAATGTGCCACTACTGAGACTCAAACCACAGGGGACATGGACATACGTCCCTAGGTGTGGTGAGGACATTGGAGGTGGTGGAGTAGACATCACAGTGCATCCCAATAGGGACCTGCAACTTCTACACTGATTTCTCTGAAGCCGTGAGTGACAGGGACACGACCATGACATATTGTCATGGGAACATGTGACAAGACCAACAGCAGACATGACCACAGTTTGGGTTTTGTTGTTGTTTGTTTGTTTTGTGACAGGGTTCCTCTGTTGTAGCCCTGGCTGTCTTAGAACTCACTCTGTAGATGAGGCTGGCCTTGAACTCACAGAAATCCATGTGCTTCTGCCTCCTGAGTGCTAGGATTAAAGGTGTGTACTACCACAGCCTGGCTGTTTTTTGTTTTTAACACAGATTTGTGGGGCTGTGGAGATGGTTTGGTCATTAAGTGCCTTCTGAGGTAGGATCTCAGCCCCCACATAAAAGCTGGGCACATCTACAATTCAGCATGGGGCAGAAGGTGGTAGAGGTGGAGGTGGGGGGGAGGGGAGAAGCAGATCTCAAAGCTTGATGGCCAATCTAGGCAATCGGTGAGCTTGGGGATCAGTTAGAGGTTCTATCACAGGAAACAATGCGATGGATGGGCTGGGAGATGCTCAGTGAGGAAAAAGGTGCCTGCCGCCAAGCCTGACAGATGGCCTGAGTGCTATCCTGGGACCCACATGGCAATGAGGGAACCTACACCCTCGAGTTGTCCTCTGACCTCCACAAGCATGCCATGCGGCAGGCACACCAGAAATAAATAAATATGAGAGTGACATGAAGAGATGGAGAGTCATGGCAGCCGACACCTGATGTCAGCTCTGCCCCATACATGTGAGCACACAGGTACACACACATGAGCACACAGGTACACATACATGAGCACACAGGTGCATACACATGAGCACATGGTGAACACACATGTGAGCACACAGGCGCACACACATGAGCACACAGGCGCACACACATGAGCACACGGGTGCACACACATACACTACACACACAAAATAAATAGATTCGTAGGGAGATGATAGCTAGAGAGACAGATGTAAAGAACATATGCAGAGACAGGCATACGGCACACACACCTTCAAATCCTGCACTCGGGAGGCAGGGGCAGGTGGATCTCTTTGGGTTTGAGGCCTCTTTGGCCTGCATAGCAAGTTCCAGGCTAGCCCTCTAGACTGGGCTAGACTCACTCTCAAACAAACAAAAACAACAATAACAAACCATATAAAGAATATTTAGGTATTATGCATAATGAGTATATATCCTCTACTAGTATATTCGTAAATGGCCGTTCTAAATACACATGCAGTAAATCCTGCATTCCTACACAGGTTCAACCAACCACAGTTGGAAAATGTTTAGAAAAATACTTCAATGCAAAAGCATGGTTTTCCTCTGTAAAGAAATATAATAATCATTTGAAGTGTCTCCATTCTAGTAGGCACCACAATCTACTCAGAGTCTATAGGGGGATGTGACCAGGTCCTATGCTAATCCTAACTACGGTTTCCTGTAGCCCAGGCTAGCCTCTTACTCACTAGTGTGACTTTGAGCCCCTGGCTCTCCTGCCTCCATCTTCCAAGTGCTGGGATTACAGGTGTGCACCACCACATCTTGTTTATGTGAAAGGGATGGAATTCAAGGCCTGGACATGCCAGATGGGCACTCTGCCAACTGAACCACGTGCCAAGTTCAGATACTTGAGCATGTATAGATTGTTTACCATGGCTACTGAGGGACAGCTGCAGACAAGGGCACATGTATAAAGCATAGAAAATACAACTGGCATTTTATCTACTGACAGTATAGGAATACGTCAACTCTAATTTCCCTGCAGTGAAGACATGTCGTTCAGATCAAGATGTCTCAAGCGCTTTCCCTCAGCCCATCACCACCATCTTGGGACCTAAGACTCACCCTGGACCACCAGCTCTACATCTCGGTGCTGAGAGCCTGCCACATTGGTGGCCACACAGCTGTATCTCCCAGCATCTTCTTGCAGGGCCTGGTCAAGGTGAAGGCTGCCATCAGCACGGACAGCATGCCGCTGGTTGCCTGCAGGGAGCTGGTGTGGACAGAGAGGCAGGAACTTAAATGAAGGGGTCAGCGCTTACATGGGTAGGAGTTGTCCCTAGGAGCTTCTATGTCATCCAGACCATCAGAGGACGCTGGACCAAGAGCTCAAGGACCAGAGCTGGTAGAAGAGCCTGGTGGGGTGCAAGTTTTGTGGCTTTCCAGCCTACACCCTTCTCTGAGACTCACCATCTCCTGAGGGGGGAGGGAGGGAGGGAGGCAGCCCATGCCAATGTTCACTGTACAGGGCTGTCAGGGCAGAGGTCAGTACTATGCCTTTTGGTCTCAAGTTCAAGTTAACAGAGGAAACCTTTAATGTCACTCTGCAGCATGGCTTACAAACTTGCTTGCACACTGAGAACCCTAGGGAGTTTTTAAACCAAAGATAACAGTGGTATGATCTTCAGAGGTTCTGATTTCACTGGTAAAGCTGAGGCCAGGATAAACAGCCATCTCCCAAAGGGACTCCAAAGCACATCTGTACTAGGACACCATGGGAAGCCATCTCAAGTTGGGGGAGCAAAGACACAAGAGTTGATGCGCTACGTGAGACTTGAAATGGGTTGGCGAACTGTCTGCATCAAGCGTCAGAGGTGGACTATTTTAGGCTACAAGACTTCTGTCCCAGTTACCCAATTTGATCCAAACATAGACTAATTGTAAGGGGATGTGTTTCAATAAAACTTTATCTAGAACAGGCTCAAGCCTCTGAAGTTTGGAAGTATGGATCACAGGGTTCAAGCCCAGCTTGGCCACCTACTAGTTGTTTGATTTTAAGCACATGGTTTCACTTCTCTAAACCTCAGTTTCCCTGTCTGTAGAATGGGGGAAATGGCTGGGTATGAGGGGTGCAGAAGATGAGAACCAGGAGCTCTTTTATGCCACTTGCTTTGCCATTAGCTCAGCAAGGGGAAGAGAAAGATGAGTGAGCAAGGGCGACTGGAAATGCATTCCAGTGGCAGGAACAGCATGGGCTAGTGCACAGATACGTGATTATCTAGCCTGATGGAAACGGAGATAGGAAATAGTTAGGATGGAGTGGGGGTTAAGGAGGGGGGTGGGGACTGAGGAGGGGTATGGGGGCTGAGGAGGTAGGGTGGGAGAGGAGGAGGGGGTAGGGGAGGAAGAGGAGGTGGGGTGGGAGATGCTTAGACATGCTTGAGCCTGCAGCAGGTGCCAGGTGGCCCTGGCAGGAGCCGCACTGTTGCTGGGGCTGTTCCTGCTGCCTGGTGGCCGGGTCAGGCCAGGAGCAGAGCATGGGGAAAAGAAAGCACACACAAACACTACAGTCTTCCTGAGGCATGCCACCTGCCTGGCAGCTGTGCTTAAGATGAACATGAAGTGAGGGAAATCCTTTATGGTCTCAGGGCACAGAGGCTTCCAGGGTAATGGCCCAGGGAAGACAGAAAAGGGACAGGGGGCAGGGTGCTGTGCCATGGCCCCTGTATGTGCTGCTATGAGCTGAGCCACACATGGCACAGGTTCTTCCAGGAAACATCACAGCAGGGCGGCTTGGCCTCCCTGCACCCGCTCTCCTCAGACTCTTCCCTGCATCTTCTCTCCTCAGACCCTCCCCTGCACCCTCTCTCCTCAGACTCTCCCTGCACCCTCTCTCCTCAGACCCTCCCCTGCACACTCTCTCCTCAGACCCACCCCTGGATCTGTTCACCTCAGACCCTCCCACTGGGCAGTAAGCAGGGAAATGGCAGGACCACAGATGCCAGCAATTCTGGAGACAGGTGATTCTGGGACAAACCAGGACAGAGAGGGAGAAGAAACATTCCAAAAAGGAGTAGCTGCGAAGTTAGGACTGAGGTGTGTCTGTGACAGTCCCCTCTTTGTCCTCTGCCCATAGATGCCAGGGAAGCCTAGAACTCACAGGCCTGCCAGCCTTGAGCCAGCGTCTCTCAGGGAGGGGCCTCCCTGCCAGGATGACACAGGTCAGGGACACGGGCTGTCCCTCCAGGACACGTACAACAGAGGCACTGCTGGCGATCTGTGGGGGTGCTGTGGGGAAAGAAGAAGTCCAGTCACACAGGTCTGAGGGACATAGACCCACCCCACGGATGACTGCATCAAGACTAGAAGCAGGGATCCAGATGTGGGGTTACACTGGTCCAATGTGGTAGATACAAGGAGAACCCTGGGGCACCCACAGCCTGGCTGAAGCACCTGCTTCCCACTTCCCACAGCTTCCAGATTCACCCACAGACCATGTCCAGTGACCACCAGCCGAGCCTCAGCCTGGGCCTTCCCGAACACATTGCGAGCTTCACACACATACGGGGCTTGGTCTTCCAGGGAGACTCCTGAGGAGAGGAGTGAAGCTGGCTGTTGGGAACCCACAGACTCTAACAGTGCAAGTACACAGCCAGGCCCTGCACACATGCAAGGGAGGGCCAGGGTATCAGAGGAGACGAAGGAGGGTGCTGCTGGACCTCACCTTGCTCATCTGTGGAATGGGACAGTGATAGATAACTGGCTGAGCTGCTCGAGTGTACTACCCACATGGCAATGAGGAGCAGCTGGCCTGCTCTTGAGGAGGCCTTTAGCATCATCAGGATGGTGACCCATCTCATAATGGAATGACTTGGCCAGAGCCACCAGCCCACAAGAGCCAGCATCAACCTGCCCATGGCCTGTTAAATAAGAAAGGCCCTCATAGCCCGTATGTTTGAATATTCTATTCCCATGGGTAGAACTTTTTAGGAAGGATTAGGAGGCGTGGCCTTGTTGGAGGAGGTGTGTTGCTAACTTGTACCATCCCCAGTGTGCCTCTCTCTGTTTCCTATTGGTGGACTAAGATGTAGAACTCTCAGTTGCTACTCCAACACCATGCCTGCCTGTCTGCTGCTGTGTTCTCAGCCACGATGGTGAGATAGACTCTGACCTCTGGAGCCATTAAGTCACAAATCAAGCCTTCCTTCTCTAAGTCACCTTAATCATGATGCTATGTCACACCGAGAGAAAAGTAGCTAGTGCAGCAAGTACTGGGACCAGGGTCCCACCCTCCCCAACCCTGTCTCCCAGCCCAGGCCACCCCAGGTCCCTTCTCTTACTTTCAAAGACCAAGACTCCTGAATCCCGTTGTCCAGTTCTACTCCCCCTCCCAGGCTCCAGGGCCTGGCTATCTCCACGCCGCCAGGTGACAGTTGGGGGTGGGCGGCCTGTGGCCCGGCAGGTGAGGAAGACACTCTTGCCCAGCTCCGCAGTGACGTCCTGGGGAGGATCCGTCAACCTGGGTGCATCTGTGGGAAATGATTAGTCTGTGGGGAGCCTCGGTGAGCTGGGACCCAGTGAACTGTTCATTTGCTTTGTCTTGGCTCTAGAGGCTCTGTCAAGGCTGGGACATGCTTAACCTGAAGCCCATATCGGCCATTTCCATGGCTCTGCCTGTTGAGAGCCACCCTGAAGTGCTGCCTTCAACGCTTCCTTGCTCTCTGTGTTCTTGTACCAGGAACTATTTGGAATAAGCACGTGAAAATTCCCATTACACATGACCTTGTATCTGACAGCTGGTGAATCTGTACTGACAAGAACCTGAGCCCACAGGCGCACATGAGGGTGCACCTGCCATGCAAGCCACAAAACCTGAACAGAGTACAGAGGGTGGGGACTTCCCTAATTCTTGCTCCAGGTACCCCAGACACCCCAGGAAGCTGATGGAGCTCTGGCTGCTCCTGTAAGTACATTGTTACCTTTGCTGGGAAGGGAAGAAGAATCAGGCTATTTTCCCCAGAACAGAAACTCCGGCTCCTGTCCCCCAGGAGACGCAGATCTGGCCCCAGTGTAGTCAGTCCTCTCCTTCCCAGCCCTCTCCCATCCCCTGCAGCCCTGGCACTCTTCTGGTCCATGGGTCCATGTTCCCTAAGCCATCCACCCGGGAGGTCCCGGCTTTCATTAACAGGGTGAATCTAGAGCCATGGGAAAATGGCCTCCTCCTCCTCCCATCCCTCCAGAAACTGCCAGCCATCTTCAGATAACTCTGAACTTCTTTCCTGGCCTCGGAATTAGGAAAATTAAAGGGAGATGCTGACGTAGCTTGGAAAATTACCACAAACAAGAGACTGTGTGTGAGCCAGCATCACATGGGGCCCTTCTTCACCAGGTCTGTGGCCATATAAGTACAGAACCTAGCTCAGGGCCCTGGCCTTCAGAGATGGAGGACACCCTCCCACAGCCCCTTCAGTGTTCACCATGGGGGGGAGGATGACCAACTATAGCCTCCTCCAAGCAGGCTTCCAATCTGGAGCTACCCACCTCCCCCTCAGCTCTGCTTTTGACTCCGGATTTTCCCTATCTCGCTCCACCAGACCTGTTGAGGGATAGCTCACCCCAGCTCCATACCATGAGGGCAATGACTACCATGGACAGCCAGGAGAAAATGCTTTCAGAAACACCAGAAACAGTTCCTGAAGTTCACCAGGAGGCATCACAGAGTCCCTAGTCACATGTGAGGAAACTAAGGTCATTGAGATTAAGGAAGCCACCCAAAGTCCATGAGGGAGCTGGGCTCAGAGCCAGGTCTGGCAGGTGCCTAGACCCAGGCTCTTCCCTATCCCTTGTGACCTGCTAGGTGCTGCTTAAGGACTCCGCAGTGGTTGTCTGAGCAGCAGCCACCTCTTCTGCTTTCTGGCAGGAGTCAGTCACAAAGATGTTCTGCCATAGGCCCCATGCAGAAAACTGCCACTGGATGACAAGGGTACACATCTCTTCCCCTTTTTACTCAGAACTCCCTAATTAAGGTGAGACCCCAGAACCCAGCCATGTGTTACAATGGAAGGCTCCCTAGTTGAATCTCTCATTGGATAAAAGGTGGCTGAGACAAATGTGGGGGGTCAAGATGGGGCCACATGCTCACCCAGGGCCTTTCTCAGGGCCTGGCAAGTGTGCTCAGTGTTCTCTGTCTTCAGGCCTCGCTGCCACACTGACTGACCTTCTGTGAGAGCCCAGGCCAGGACCCTGTGATGACTTCATCTCTGCCTAATTTCCCTTGGAGTGGCTCTACTTTGGGCTTGAGCCTGTGCTGGGGCAGAGAGGTCAGACTGAGGCAGGCAAGCTCAGAGAATAGTGAGGTAACCCGGGACCTCGCTTAGTTTGGCTGTGCATACCCTCCTTTCTAATAATGTACTTGGCAGGCTGGGGAAATGGTTCAGAAATGAAGGGCACTGGCTGCTCTTCTAGACGACCTGGGTTCAAGTCCCAACACCCATATGGCAGCTTACAACTATCTGTTAACTTCAGTTCCAGGGCCTCTGATCCCCTCTTCTGGCCTCTGTGGGCACCAGGTGTATACACTCACACATACATGCAGGCAAAAATACCCATATACATGTAAAATAAAATACATATATTTTAAATGACGCACACGGCAGCCTAGCTCCCTTACCTGCATGCACTAGGCACACACCCCTCTCCAAACCAAGCATCCTCTATGCCAGGCTGCATGTGTAACCCTGATGGATGATGGATGGATGAAGTGTCCCCTCTCCTGGCAACAGTTTCTATCCAAACACAGCTGTGTCTGGATACAGGGTGATAGAGGTCCAGTTCAGCCTGGACTGGTTCTGGGAACATGTTCAGTAAAGCTGTGCCCTCCGGTAAACTTTTAAGAATATCCTATTCACCATCTTAGGCCTATGCCTAATGGGACCAACAGATGACTAAATTCAGATGCATTATGGGAAGGGACACATGCAGTAGAAAAATGTCAACCAAACTCACTCTCTTAGTAGCCAGTTCCTTTTCTTGAACCCCATAAAAGGAAGGCTCAAATGATCATGGGGCCCCTGAGCATCTTCACTTTAACTCTCTGCAGGGTATTCCAATCTCTCCTATTGCTTTACCCTTAATGAGGCTGCTTTAATATTTCTGCAAATCTTTGTGGACTTATAGTTCAAGTCCTTGAAGAAGGAGCCAAGAACCTGGAGATATCTCCAACCTGGACCTGACTAGTAGCAACAGAAACTAAAGGTCCATCCTCGGCTACATGATGAGTCTGAGGTCAGCCGGGACCACACAAGATCTAGGCTCAAACAAACAACAATGGTGTGGATAGCTTAGCTCAGGACACAGGACGTGGGGGATGGGATGCTGTCACACTAGCTGTACGAAGAGTCCCTCACATCCTGAGCCTTGTCAGACTGCCAGGTCTGGACACAGGAGACAGCCACCCAAGTTTATTGATTTAGTTGTCCACGTGAGAATGTGTCAAGCATGTCGTCTGGATTTGGTCTGTCAAGGACCCCCACAGCAGGGTCCTACTAAAACCATCCTACCACACAGAGGGGAAAGTGGGACTCTTGGGGACAAGCCACTTAGCCAAACAAGTGGTCCAGGACTCTCTTGATTGACAAGTGCCAGGCCCAGAAAATGATTCAAAAGTGCCTTTCAGGGATGTGGCTCAGCAGCAGGGCACTTGCCTAGCACCACGCTCTGGGTTCTTCCCCTCAAGCCACAGAGAAGAAAAGTGTCAGGGGGCTTGCTGGCTACTCTACCACTGTAGGCTGTGGCTGGAAAGACAGGCTGCCTCCCTTCCTGGGTCCTAGATGCTACAAGAAGCCCATTCCCAGAGCCATAGCAGGAAGTAGGCATAACATCCACCTGTTCCCAGCATCTGCCAGCTTGGCCAGGAAGGCTAGACCTCAGCTGTTGCCCAGATGGGCAGGAAATTTGATTTCTCGCTATCACTGCCAGGCATGCTTACCCAAGACCCACAGTTGCCTGCTGTTCTTCACCCCCGCCCTGCCCTGGCCCCAGATGCCCATTGCCTCCTCCCTCTGAGCTGAGGAGATAACTCCAATGTTAACAGTAGACTGTTAAGGGAACAGGGGACCTCAACCTGGATCCCAAAGATATAAGGTTCTGCTGAAAGGCAATCAGATGTGGAGCCAAGGCTAATGACCACAGCAATGCCACAGGTAGTCTTCTAGAACCTTCCAGCTAAGACAATGACAGTGTTTCATGTTGTGAGCTTCCCTTGTCTCATGCACATGTACCTCAGAGGCATTTGGTCAAGGGGGAGCTTGGAGCTCAGAGAAAAGAAGAATGTTGGTCCAGTGCTGATCCTGAACACCAGGGTCGAGGGCTCAGAGCCAGTTAACTTTCAACTCTGTCATGCCTAGCTGTGTGGCCTTGGGCAAGTCATGTGCCTTCTTTTGTCTCATTTCTCCATCTGTAAAGGGTTATTGATGACCCTCACCTCCAAGGTGACAATTTTATGAGTGTGCGCCTAGGGCATGCTCAGAAGTGGCAAACACTGCAGACACGATGGCTCTTGTTTTATTATTGGACAAAGATGGCTCTTTGTATACTTTACCCCACTAAAGGCCAGACACTAAAGGTGGTGATGGTCTAAGCATGAAGTCCTTTCTAGAACCTCTCACTGGGCCCGCAGGACAAAGCCAGGAAGATGCCCAGGCTGGGGTGACCCATAACAGGTGGTAGCTCTCATTGTCTCTGATTTCTGCCAGGCTTTCCTTGAGTTCCACACCAGCCTAGGATATAGATGACCTTTTCTAAAAGTAAAACTCTTATTAACTTAGCCACAGCCACAAAACTTTGTTACTCAGCAAGAACTAACATTTGCTCCAGTTCTCTGGGGGTCTCCAAAGCTCTACACTGGCATTCTGTGCCACAGATATTATCTTCCTCACTGAAGGCGGACAAGAGCCTGGGGGAGGGTGACGGGTGGTAGGGTCAGGTGCACACTCACTTCCAACCACCAGCTGTATGTCAGCAGATGCATCACCCAGCTCGTTTACAGCCTTGCAGGTATAGAGGCCAGCGTCTCTCTCCTGAACTTCAGGGATCCGCAGTGTCCCGGACCTGGAGCCTTCAGGAGCCAGAATCACTTCCAGACCTCCTAAACCAAAGATGAAAAAGTACTGGCTGGAGTCCTTGGTTGCTCTGGAACTAAGATCTCAGGCTTCCTGACCCAAGGCTCCTATAGGTCACACAGGAGGTTTGGTGGCGTTGGTTTTCCTGAAGTCACAATTCCTGGGCCCAGTCTTAAGGCATGTCTCTCCAAAGCCCCTCTGTTGGCCAGGGCTGGGATTCACCCAGACTCTGACATGGCAAGCTCTTCCCTCAAGGTCTTCACATCCAGGCTTCTTTACTGTCTCACCCCCAGGTCCTACAGAGGGAAGGATCTGCTTTGGAGGCACAGGAAAAGGTGGGTAATGCCTGGTAGAAGACACCTCTCTCATGCCTGCTTCCCTGACATCTCTCCTAGGCACCTAGGTCCACACTCTTTGGTTAAATTTCAAGTACACAGCAGTACCTGCTCATCTCTGGGCAAGAAGCACTTCCATGCTGAGTGACATCACGTCACCTGCCTGTGGGCTTCCTCATTCTTCCTGTTCTCCCCACTGCTATGTTCCATTAAATACACACACACACACACACACACACACACACACACAAAGATACACACAGACACTCAGAGGTACACACACACTCACATGCACACACACATGCATACTCAACACACATGCACGCACACATGCACACTCAACATACATGCACACACACTCACATGCACGCATGCACTCACATACTCATGAACATGCGTGCACATGTGCACGCATGCACACATTCACTGTACCTGTCCCTGTGAATGGCTCTGGGACCTCATGCCAATGGACTGCTAAGTACTTCATGTCTCTGGGGACCTGGCTCCTCTCCACACTGTCTTCATGCCCCTCCATGTCACTGCAGGTTTCAGAAATCCCTTCCCTCCTAAGGCTGAAGAAGGTGCCACCTAGGACCTTCTCTGACATGTGGGTCTGGGGCAGGGTGAGGAGGCTTTGGCTAGAACATGTAGGGTCACCAACCCAGAGTCAGGAATCTCAAAGCTCCTGCCTCCTACTAGCCAGAGAACCTAGACAAGATACCCTTGGCAGAACACAGGGCCAAGGCCACCAGCCAGGGCTGCCGGGCTCTGATGAGACACCAGACAGAAGCGGCTGGGTGGAACCAGATGTGAGGAACCTCTGGGGACTCTAGCTGACCTTCAGAAGTTGCCCATGGGACTACCCCCTGCCAGGCATGGGAAGCAGAGCCATCTACCAATTAAGCTCAGCTAGGTATTAGCCCAGGCTTGCTCTAAACACACCCATACTTGATCCTCACATGATTCATTTCCAGATAAGGAAATTGAGACTCAGAGTCCTCATAGAGGAGAGAACAAGAACCCAGGTCTGACGGATACTAGTGGGCTATGAGGCTGCCCTCCTGTGACAACCCCCAACCCTTCCCTGTTGAGAGTCCCTGCCTCCCAGTGATCTTTTGGAAAACTGTAGGTCCAGGACCATGGTGGACATTTCCTGGTCTTCTCCCCATTAAACTCACCTCGATACCAGATGACCCGGGGTGGGGGGACCCCAGACGCTGCACACAGTAGCACAGCCTCTTCCCCAACAGCTGTGAGAACCACAGCATTGACAGCAGACACGGATGGTGGGTCTGTGTGGGCCAGAGGAGAAAACATGGGGTTGGCTACTCTGAGGCTAGACCTTCCATAGCTTCAGTGAGGAGAGACTTCTGTCCCTGCTCTACCTGTCCCCACACCCCTAGCACCCCTGTTTATTCCCACTACCTGGAATACCAATCCCTTCCATGAGTATTGTGTGTCTCCCCACCAGAATGCCAACCTATGTCTCACATCAGGAACTGTACCCACAACTCACAACGATACCCACAGGGCCTGGTATACCACAGATACTAAGTGCTTTTGAGCAGGAGGAAGGGGAGGGCATGCCCTGAGATGCTATAGCCCAAGTACCTGTATAGTAGAGAGTGACTGTTTCCTCATCTGTGCCGACTTCATTAGTGGCCTGGCAGCTGTAGTTCCCAGCATCCTCTGGGGCTACTCCCTGAATGATGAGTGTGCCTTGGGCATCCACACGGATTCTGGAGTCGTGCCAGAAAAACATGTGACATATGGTGGTCCCATAGTCATAAATAACACCAAATTAATATCACTAGCAAATGACATTCAGGAACAGGCAGGTTTCTCTAGAACAGGTAGGCTAAGGAATTTGTCATTCTAATTCCTGGGGCTTTTCTTTGAGACCTGAGTGCCTGACCACTCCAGTCATGCTGTGCTCAGCTGATCCTGGCGGAAGTCAGGTACACGCCACACCATTTTTGAGACAATGCCAGCTGAGATACCCTCCTACACTCTGTCTAGCTACTACTAGACCCAGAGCTCTCATTCTACTCACCTGCTGTCCTCTGGCAAGGCGAGGCCCTCACGGCTCCAGGAGATATGAGGTTTGGGGTACCCAGAGGCTGAGCAGCTGATCCTCACCTCCATGCCCTGGGAGAAACGCTGGGACCTTGCATTGATGTTGACTTGAGGGACCTCTATGGATGAGAAGACCCCATCTGATCAGTGTGGTTGCCCATGATGGCCCTACCTGACTCTCAATCACAGTAGAGGAGGTAGAGGAGAGGAAGCACAGGCCCTCAGAGCCAGTCCCCAGGTGGTATCCCTGGAAGTGGGGAGACTAGGCACTGACCCTGGTACCCTGGGTTGCTTTGAGTTGGGTACCCCTAGAGGCTTTGGGCACTTAGCAGGTGCTAGGGCTCAGGACAGTTACATCTCTGTGACCTTGAGGTGAACCCCATCATCTGCCCTAAAACCAACCCCAAAATTAAGTTCGTTTAATTAGGTACTCTCAGTCCATAGACCCAGTGAGGCTCAGGCCAAGCTGCCAGTCAAATCCCCTAAAAAGGCAAATCTACTCACTTCCATGCCAAGGAAGACATAACTAATCAATTGCTATCCTGTAGAGCCCAGGTAGGGTCTCTCATCACACTCCCAGCACCAGTAGGAGTTGCTGGCTCAATAAAGAACACTGGATGAGTCACTGGGTTTTTACATTTGGTGGGCTGGCATCCCAGAAAGGGGAGATCTGTGTCAGGCATATCAGATCTCTCCTAGTGCTCCAATCCTCCAATATCAATCACCACTTAGCTAGGAGACAGAACCTCCATCTCTAAAGGTTCCAAGGTTGAGCAGAGGGAAGGGCTTATGGTGTCCCCAGTGAACACCAGGTAGAATGTTGTGCTAGGGAACAGCACGAGTGGGAGGAGCCTCACCTCGCACCAGGAGCCAGGTGGATGCCCTCGTGACCCCATTCGGGTTGCTGGCCACACACTGGTACTGCCCACCATCACTGGGGATGATGCTGCTGACTTCCAGAGACAGATCATGCAGCTGGGAGATTCGACCTGTTGTGGCTGGTAAGGCTCGCCAGTCCCGGACCCAGGTCAAGTTGTAAGGAGTTTCACCTAGGACTTGGCATGACAGGATGGCAGTCTCCCCTGGGGACACGGTCACATTGGGGCCAGGGACAAGCTGTGGTGGAGGGTCTGCAGGGACAGTCATGTAGGAGGGATTGAGGAGCTGGGATGGGAACAGCTGTCCCCTGTGACTCAGGACATGTCAGCCAGCAGAGCACTCAGTCTGCATGTGTTCTCCATTCGGAGATGCCTGGCCCCCCGGGGAGATTGTGTGTCACCCATCACATCTCCCTAGGGTGCTATCAACCCTGGAACTCTCGACAGCATGGATGTGTTCCCAAGACACAGCCAATGCACATTCAACAAGACTGATTCAGATCTTCACAAGCTCCCAGCCAAATATCTCAGCCAGGAGAGGGAGAAACTTGCTGGAAACATCTCTGTCCTACATCATGGTGACCTTCAACAAGCAGCCCTAGACAGACCCAAGGCCACAAAGGAGCTATTGCTAAGTCTATTCTTCCAGGAACACAAGCCATCAAATTGACAAGATCAGAGACCACCTGCCAAAAGAGCAGGGTCTGCAGGCCACATGCACCTGCAAGAGATGAAAATGTCTCAGTGTGTATGGTGGCACTGGCCCATGATGCCCATGCTTGGGAAGCAGAGTCAGGATTGCTGTGCATTTAAGACCAGCCTGGGTCGCACAGCCAGTTCCAGTACGGCTACCTAGTGAGACTCTGTCTCAAATACAAAAAGAAAGAAAAATACAATGCTACTGAAAGTGCTTAGAAGTGACATTTGGGGACAAATCGAGAAACTAGATTATAGATAAAATTAAGCAGTACTGAATATTCATACTTTGTGGTGTGTGTGTGTGTTTGCAGACATTGAGACTAGGTCTCCCTTTGTAGCCCTGATGGATCTGGAACTCATTATATAGCCCATGCTAACCTCAAACTTGCAGCAACCCTAATACCTCAGCTTCCTAGTGCTTGAATTACAGGTGCAGCCATTAACCAGAGGACCTCAGTTTTGCAGCGTGATCCCCTGTGTTCAGGGATCTGTCTTGAAATGTCAAGTAGTAATAACTTAGTTTAATGTAGTTCAGTAGCAACGAGAAAGGGCCAATGTGTACAGATAGCGGCACACGGCAGACCAGTTCTAGACCCCACCCCTTCCTATTCATCATCTGTAAAACAACTCTTCCTGAACTGAGGGGCACCGGCTGACTTGCTGGCAGATGGTGGACAGATTGCTAAAATCACCCCCCCCCCAAAAAAAATGTGGGTAAAGAAGTTTCTCTGGGGAGCTAGGGAGATGGCGCCATCAATAAAATGGTGGCTGTACAAGCATCAGGATCCAGGTCTAGATTCCACTCATTCACACAAAATCCAGGTGTGGCCGCCCACATCTGTAACCCCAGCTCCAGAGGGTGGAGATGGGAGGATCGCTGGGGTTTGCCACCCTCCACTCCTCAGTCTAGCTAAAGTTAGAAAGCTTTCCTAGGTCCCATAAGAGGGAACACCCAATGTCAACCTCGGATCCCTGCAAGAAAGCTCACAGGAAAGTAACCCCCCCCACACACACATGCACAGCCCCCATACAAGGAGCTCATCAATGTTCTGGATTGCTGGAATTGAGGGTGGCTTTGATGTCCTAGTTTATGCTTTCCCATCTTTCTGCCAGGGGTCTGTGTAACTTTTTATACTGGATGTGAGGTCACTACATTAAGTTTCTTTTCTTCCCCACAAGACTATTTGGGTCTCTAACTTTAAAAAATACATGCAATCTCATTCTGAGACTGCCTATGGCATCTCCAGTCTTCTAATGGTGACATCATGGCAGGGATAGAGTAGCCCTACAAGAACGCCAGGCGTGAGATCGATATTGAGCAGGATAGCTGAGAGACTTTCCCCAGGTGACAGAAGGTTAGTACTCTGCCCCAAGGATGGAGAGTAGCTTCAAGGAAACCTCAAGAGGAGGGAAGGAACACAGCAGGCACACAGAGAGAAGGAAATCGACCTGTGATGACAATCTGAGCACTGGCTCTTCCTGTCCCAGCTCTGCTGACGGCTACGCACTGGTAAATGCCTTCCTCAGCCTTGGAGGCCCGCGGGATCTCCCAGCTGCTGTTTCCTGACTCTCTGCAAAAGCATCAGGCAGTGTGGTCACTCTGACCCCAGCCAGGGTTTCCCAGTCTCAGGGGCCTCAGTCCCCCAAATCCTGCACTGAGGGGAACCCCAATTCCTCATTGAGGCTTAGTAAGAAGAGCCAGGCAAATTCCACAGCAGGCTGCATGAGCTGAGTCCATGCCTTGACCTCTCTGAATTCTAGACTTTCACCCTAAGGAAAGGGTCTAGGGGGTCCCTCCACTCCTGACCCCCACTACTGGGCCCATTCATAAGCAGGATATCCACTCTCCCCATCCTCAACCAGGCTGATCAGGATGACAATTAAACTGACCCCAAGCCTCCTCCTGCCCACTCTTTGAGATCTTTCCAGGGTACTAGAGCCCCAGGGCCAGGGGCAATTGCTGCCCAATAGCCACTCACTGAAAGAACCGTTCCTCGCTCAGCCTCTCTCCATCTCGCTGAAGCTGCAGCTGGAAGGGGAGGGTGCTATACACAGAACAGGACACCAGCAAGGGCTGCTGTAGGTAACCGTGGATCTTGGGAGCCATGCTGACCAGCGGCACACCTGCAGGACAGCACAGGAATTAGAGCTCTTCCCTAGCACACTGAAGCCTGCCTGTGGTACCTCAGTCACACAGGGGCCCTTAGGAATAAGCAAGCCCAGAGGCCAGCCTTAAAGCAATGTGTGGTCACATTCAATGGTTGCCCAAGGCAGGCCACTTACCTTTCTGAACCTCAGTTTCTACTTCCGCAAAATGGGGGTGATCCCTCCAAAATTTAGGGAACATCAGAGAAGGGATAGGAAGAATGGAAGAGGCAGAGGAAGGGGGGATGGTGTGTGATGCTGGCTTCCAGCACAACATGACTAGTGCACTCAAGTACACAAGACCAGCCATAGCCTGGGCCTGTCAACATCCTGTCATAGAATAAAGAAGGGTTCACAGGGGCCCACTTGTCTGTGAGGTCTTACAACAGTTAACAGTGGAGGAAGAGGAGGAGACATTTTCTTGGTTGTGTAGACATTGGTAAAATGTCCATGCACATTCATGTTCCTGTAAGCAACCTCAAAGAACCTCATCAGATTGCCCAAAAAAGGGCTTCAAGCCAAAGAGTAAGTAGTCGGGAGGAGCCAATGGAAGTGGGTAGAGAGCAGGAGACCGAAATGGTGAGGTGAGCAAACTACATTACTTATATGTATGAAATGTCACATTGAAAGCCAGTAATATACAATACTAATAATTACATACTGAGAAAGCATTTTTAAAATTATCAAGCAAAGGTTAAGCGCTTATAAAACTAATTAGCTTCAAGGAGGACTCTCTTTGGTGTAATCAGTAAGATGCCATACAGGTGGGCTGATGATGGCCCTGAGCCTGTGGTATGATTAGCAGCTGACAACAGCTTTCAGTGCAGAGTACTCCACAACCTCAGCAAGGCTTCCAAGGAAACCAGTTAGCAGACAGACCTGCACGGGCCAGGCCCCACCTGCCTGGGAGCAGCTCTGAGATCTGACCAGATTCAACCCACTGTGTGGGCAGGCTGTGCAATGGGCTTTTCTTTGTCTGGGAATGGGGTCCAGTTCACCCAGATTTGTCTTCAGGGAATCCTTTCTAATGGGGTGGGGGGACACAGCAGGAAATGACTACAAATGTGAGACTCACAGCATTTTTGAGGTAAAGCAGAGAACTTCAAGGAAACTCACAGCTTGTGATGAGCCCTTCCGGGAGCCCCTGTCTGACACCGTTCATCTCCTAACCTGACTCCTGTCCTAGGGGCAACAGCCTCATTTCCTGTTTGTTTTCAAGAGGCCTCTGAGAAAATCCCCAGCAGGGTCAGCAGCAGCCTGTGGTGCTGGCAAGTGCTCAGCCTATAAGGCTGTCTTCTTTGCATCCCAGCCAGAGGGGACAGGAGCCCAGTAAGATGCTCAAGGGGTGACACAATGCACCAGACCGCCTCAGAGCCCAGGCTGGGGGCTGGGAGAGTAGTAGGTGACATCATACCCTGGGCTGCCTGCCACATCCCCAGGGAGAGGGGTGTCAGACTTTCAGCCACGTCCTCAGCTGTGTGTATAGCTGCTGCTTGCCCCCACAATCTGGAGACTCTCCCAGGCAGCCTGGTTACCCCTCTTCTGATCAGAATGGGCCCAGGAGCCCCAAGACCCACCATATACCTTCAGCCCCAGAGACAACCTGCTCTGAGGCAAATCCCAGCCCCCTTAGCTCTAAAAGTAAGGGGGGAAAGATACCATGGCCCATCCCTCCCTACCCCAATCGGAGTGTCCATAGAGACCAAAGCCCACAGCTGCACAGCTGCATCCCAAGCTCCTGGGTCCATCTGAGAGGACAGAATGGAAGGAGACAGGTCTCCATTGATGAAATCTCTCTAGAAAGCTCCCCCTCGGGCTGGCATGGCAGAGAGGCCCAGGAATAGCAGCATGGTATAGCAGCCAAGATGCACAGGGACCAGGAGGCAGGATGAAACAGAAAAGAGGAAGTAGACAGGGGACAGGGGGAGGGGAGGAGGGAAGGGCTCTCAGCCAGGTCTTCAAGGAATGCTCTCTCTTGTGCGGGTACTGTAGGTAGCCTCAAAGCCAGCCCTTCCTCCTGCCTTCCATGTACCCTTATTGGAAAGGAATAGAGTAACTGACCCACCAAAAAGTGTGGAATACCCATGAGACTTTCCTCTCTGGGCTCCTCAGGCACTTCCAGAGGAAGGGGGACAGTGGGCACAGGAGGGTCACAGAGCCCAGCAATGTGGTCAGATGGCCCACGAACCCAGGCGCACCTGCCAGGAACAGAGGTGGAGGTGGGAAGCCCAAGATTCTATTCTGCCCTAGGAGTTTCCTGACTTCAGAGCACAGAAACCAGAAAAGGCCACACAGGTGAGAACTAGTATAGTGACATGAAGCATCGGCAGTGGCTGAGTGTGTTCTTTGTGGCTATGTGCACACTGGATTCTGGAGCCCTCCAGCAGACAGGTGAACTTATCTCCTTGTTATGGTTCCCCAGAACTTTCTTGTGCAGGTGCTCAGTGAGGGGCAATCCTTCTGAGGGATCCACCACACAGAACTGATGCAAGTGGGCAATGGGCCAGCGGTGGCAAGAGCTGGGTCCACACCTCCATGCATCATGGCTTGGATTTAGTTTAGTAAACCTCAAAATTATGAATGAATAAATGATGGATGGAGGAATGGATAATGGATGGGTGGATGGGTGGGTATGGGTGTGCCTATGGGTGGATGAATGGTAACCGGGTGAGCAGATGGGTGGACAGGTAAGTGGGTAGGTAGATGCAAGGCTTCGTTCTACATCTTCAAGTTGAAGGTCATGTCTGAAGCATGTCAGGATTTATCGTTAATACCTAACAGGAAAGACCTGTTCATGGAAGTTTTGCCAAACTAATCTAGCCAGGAAAGGACACACACCTGGGGCCACCCCGCTGTAGGAAACTCCAGAGACGCGGAGGAGGGGATTCCCCTCATGGTCTTTGCCCTTCACCTTGAGATAAAAGCGCTCTTTTGGTACATGGAAGGGTGGCCCAGCCCACAACTGATGGGTGGACCCATTGGAGAGGAGCTGTGTGGGCAGAGTGAGAAGGGACCTCCCCGAGCTGTGTGAGAGCTCCACAGACTCAAGATGGCCAGGTGCCTGAAGGCCTGTAGAGTTGATCACCAGGGAGATGGGTACGCCTGCAAAGAGAAGGTGGGGAAGAACTGCTGGGCTCCGGGGCTGCATCTCAGGAGCCAGTCTCCTTGACCTTCCTTCACCAGCTCTGCATCTTCCCTACCACCCCCTGTGTGAGCCAAGGCTGGAGGTGGGAAGGGCAGAGGTCCGTGCTGCTGTCCGTGGTCCTGAAGCACCACAGCCTCTCCACCCTTGCCTGCTGTTAGCTGTATCTGCTTCTGCAAACCCAGACTCTAGTGACATAGGACTTGGAGAAAAGCTAACGTCGTTCCCCCCACCCCACATTTATTTGCCATGGTGCTGGCTAATCTGCCCCGCATGGGGACTCTCTCCCAATCCTTCCCACAAGCCCAGAACTGAACTCAGCTTTATCATTTCCTTAGTCTATTTGAGAGCCTGGGTCAGGTTTCAGATGGTTGCAATGATTTTCAAAGGAACAATGCATTTGGCAAGGAAGAATCTAAATGTGAGTTCCTGGGAAAGCCAAGTCTGTGAGTATCAGGCTGAGGCCCATGCCTCAGCATTCAGCCAAGAGTATGTAGAAGCTCCCTGAGATCTCACATGGCCAGCTAATGGTATATAGTAGCTGTTTGTCCCGGTCCAGGCATCCAATGCCCAATTAGCCACAGACTCCCCCAAGCCCTAATGATCCCAGTATAGAAGCTAAAGGCCAAGCACGCTTTAATAATTCCAGTTTCAGCCAGGCGTGGTGGAGCACATCTTTGATCCTAGCACTGGGGAGGCAGAGGCAGATCTCTGTGAGTTCGAGACCAGCCTGGTCTACAGAATGAGTCCAGGACAGTCAGGGCTACATTGAGGACACCCTGTCATGAAACCAAACCAAACCAACCAAACAATCAAATGAACATTTCCAGTTTCCTCCTCCGCCCTCTTCTTCATTCTATTGGTCCTCTTTGCAATCTTAGGGATTAAACCAAAACCCTGCAGACATTTGCAAGCATTCTGCCACTTAACTCTAGCTTTTTAAAAAAAAAACTTCATGTGTCTCTCCCTTCAGGAAGTTTCAGTTTTGAAGATGCATTGAGTCTGTATATGGCACGGAAGAGTCTAAAGGATACAGACAGGAAACCTGAGTGTGCAGGATTATAGCCATACAGGTCTCAGCAGGGAAAGAGTGAAGAGGGATTACCCACACAGTGCTGGACAGGGACAGGGAGAGATGGGTGGATGCCTGGCACTTGACAGCTAGCTAACCTAGCCCACTCGGTGAGCTCCAGGCAGTGAAAGACCCATCTAAAAAAAAATTGATGGTTGGAGGTTTGAGAGACGGCTCAACAGTTAAGAACTCTGGCTGCTATTCCAGAGGACCCAGGTTCAATTCCCAGCACCCACATGGTGGTTCACAACCACCTGTTAACTCCAGTTCCAGGAGAACTGCTGCCCTCATTTGGCTTCTGTGGGTACTGCATACACATGGTGCACATACATCCAGGCAAAACCCATACACATAACATTTTAAAATGAAACAAACAAAAACAATAGGTAGCCAGTGCCTGAGGAATGACCACAGAGGAAGTCCTCTCTCTCTCTCTCTCTCTCTCTCTCACACACACACACACACACACACACACACACACACACACACACACAACTAGACAGTTCCTCCCCCCACCTCCCAAAGCCATTATCATCCTCAGGCCCAAGGGCAGGTACCTTGCAAAGGCCACTCGATGGTGTGGTTGAGGTCCAGGGAGGGCTGCACGGAGAAGCCGGCTCGGAAGTTGATGTTGCTAATGCCTGATATTCTCACTGAGTGGCGGCCGCTGCTGTACACCTAGTGCAGGTCCCCATCCACATCCCAAGAGCATCAGGCATCAGGGCCCCAGCTCCTGCCCAGGTGCCACTGCCCGCAGCTGGCAGACTCCCACCTCTGCTGTATATATGCTTCCATCTTTGTAGACACATGGGCAGTGTATCGAGCAGACACAGAAGCCAAGCCCACCTGTTCTCCTTCTGGACGTTTCCCTTCCTGTTCTCTTCTAACCCCTGCAGGCCCTGCCTGTTCCCTTGCTTGTCTACCCCTCAGCCCCTGCACCCTCCCTGGAGGCACTATAGCTCTGGTCTCAGAGACACGCAGATCTGGAATGTCAGCTGGTCAGCATAGCCCTTCATTTGCAGCAGCTGCCACAATGCCTTGCACCTGGCAGGTGCCCAGTAAGTGTTTGTCCAATCAGCAGGACCCCCCCACCCCCAATCAGGCCAAACCTGGCTTCCAGCATCTTCCTGCCAGCCCTGTCTCTCTTACCTATACCTCCCAGTCACCTTGTTTTACTTACTACCCTCTGTAGCCAGGACAGGAGCCCAAGCCACATGTCAATTTGGCTATTAACTGAACGTCTCTTCTCAACATTTCTGAGTGTCATCCCATACTGCTCTGCTTCCTCACAGTGGTAAAGCAGGTTGCTCCTCCTCTGCTCTTGACCCTGCACCCCTGCTGATATACCCACACCACTGCCCACACATCCCAGACTCCCCTGCTGAACACTCAATGTCCCTACCTTGATGGCCCACAGTCCGGGGTGCTCGGGCTTAAAGGCTACAATCTTGGCTGAGTCTGGAATGTTGAGGAGCACATTGAGGCCTTCATCCGTCTGCAGGACCCTTCCTGTGGAAGCCCCGGATGCTGCTCAGTCCTGTCTTTTCCCAGGGTTCCCAGGTTCCCTACCCTGTCTCCAGGAATCCATAGGCCACCTATACTAGGCCCAAGCATACTTGGGACTGACAAGAAGACTGTCATCCTTTTAAGTCCCCCATTGGTCAGTGGTCACCAGCCTTTCTGCTTCTTCACCTTCAGGGACACCACTTGATGTCCCCTCACCCCTTCCTAATTTCTATGTCCCTGAGCATGAACCCCCTGCCCCCATCACTTCTTTGTGGAGTGTAGGAGTAGATGCGATAGATCTCTCTGTGTGAGGATGTGTGTGCATGTGAGTGTGTGTACAAATGTGTGCACATACAGCTTTCCACAGCCAGTTTTACCCTTTCACCATGTGGGACTCAGTGATGGAACTCAGGTCTTCAGGTTTGGCAGCAAGCTCCTTTACCCACTGAGCCATCTCACTGGCCTATTTTTTCTTTTTTGTGACAGGGTCTCTCACTGCACTTAGAGCTCATTGGCTGGCCAAGGAGCTCAGGAACCCCCTGTCTCCACCCTTCAGTACTGAGGTTAAAGAGTGGCTGCCATGTATGGGGTTCTACACGGGTACTAGATATTCAGACTCTGGTCCTCTCGTTTGTGGGGCAGACATTTTATTGTCTGAGCCATCTCTTCAGTCCCCTCCTCCCATGGCCTCTTTTTTATCTCATCCTGGCCTTCCAGCTCAGTTTTGCATCCAAAGAGGAGGTGAGCCCTAGGACTCATACCCAGTGGGTCCCGGACTTCGATCTCAGGCCCTGGCCCGCTCAGTGCGATGGTGACCTCCTTCAGGCTGGGGTCAAAAGGGATTCTCCATGTGTGTTCGCCCTCCTCCTCATGGTCTGCCGACAGCAGATGGACTTTGGAGGCCTGGATTGCTGACTCCACCCATTTTAACACCTGAGGAGAAATGAGAGAAGCTGAACTGGTATACCCAGGGTTTGACGCGTCTGGCCACTTGAAGCCACTCTAACCAGCTTCTACTGTGTGCAGAACCCACACACTCCATGGGTTTTGGGGTGGCAGACAATCCATTCAGTCCACAAAGTCCTCGGACTTGCCACTGTCCTACACCAGGCCTGATTGGCTCTTCTGCCATCTTGGTTTCCAAATGATGCCTGTATGGGGACACAAGGTGACTCAGTGCAGGCACAGGCTTCTGTGGCATAGGCTCCCGCCTCTCCTCTTCCTCTGGCACCTGTGAAGAAGCCCCTGGCACCTGGGAGATCTAGAGTCTCTCTTCTGTGTGGTCATGGAGCCACAGGCTCCTCACGGGGGTAAGTATTTCATCAGATACGCTAAGTTAAAAATCTGCAGTGAGCCAGGCAGTGGTGGCGCACATCTTTAATCCCAGCACTCGGAAGGCAGAGGCAGGCGGATTTCTGAGTTCGAGGCCAGCCTGGTCTACAAAGTGAGTTCCAGCCAGGACAGCCAGGGCTACACAGAGAAACCCTGTCTCGAAAAACCAAAAAAAAAAAAAAAAAAAAAAAAACCAACAAAAAAACAAAACAAAACTGCAGTGTATGGCTGGGGGCGGTGTCACTGGGTGGAGTGCTTGCCTAGCATGCAGGAAGCACTGGTTTTGGTCCCCAGCACTGAAAGAAAAAAACTTCCCATACCACACAATTCAAGGAAAAACACTGAATACTCTCCAGCACTCAATAGGAATGGTGCTCACATGCCAGAGCATCCCTCCCGAAGATCCAGAGCCTCTTTGGAAGAATGCTCGCCGCTAAATGTGGAAGGGATGACGTAATTAGGAAACCATTTCTTGCCACTACTAACGAAATAATTGTTCTGGGCAAGGATCCTTTTCGGATGTTAAAAGCACAGGGTGTAAGATTGATGGGACTACATAACCACCCGGAGCCTGGGTGTTACCCCACAGACACTGAAGTCAGTATGGGGTGCGAAGATATGGCCTTGCCTTACACAGCTGCTTGTCACCACCTGAACCAGTGACACAGTGTGTCATCAGCTACAGTAAGACAGCAAGGTACTGCTTGTCTGTTGATGTCAAGCATCAGAAAAATGTCATAACACCAGCCCCGAGACACCTCTCCACACACCCCAGCCACCACCTGCCCAGACCTTGCAACAAACTCAGATTAGACAGGAAGTAGAGAGCAAGAACATGTCAGTAACATCAGGGGGAAGGGCAAAGACTAGACTTTAGAACATGGGACCCAGCAGCTGGTGTCATGTCAATGAGCAGATGGCTCCAGACTTGAGAGGCCCTGACAGACACAACAGTGGAACGGGCAGCAATAATCAAAACCTGAGCCACACACGCTTCTTCAGAAAACATTGTGAGGGGCCAGGAAGATGACACTATGGATAAAGGAGTTGCCTTGCAAGAGGCAGAACCAGTGTTTACTCTGCCAGCACTCAGATAAAAAGCTGAGAAGGCATGGCAGACTGCCGTAATCCTTGTGCTTGGGAGGTAGAGACAGGGGATCCCTGGACCAAGATGGCTAGCTAGACTTGCCTAGAAAGAGACCCTGTGTCAATCAACAAAGTGGAGAGAGAACACACCGGATGTCAATTCATATCTCCACATGCACAAAACACACATGTGCTCTCGTACACACATGCATATACATACATGCAAAACCAAACCAAACCAGACGTTTTGAGGCCAGTCGAGGGAAATCAAAGATTTTGTACTAGATCATAGTAAGAAAGTTTACTAATATTAGAACATTCTACACTATGAGGAGAGTGGAGGAGGGGCCAGTAAGGTTCAGCTGAGGAGCACACATGATACCCTGGGTTCCATTCACAACAGCCCAAATTAAACATAGTTTATTCTAAATTGTTTATGGATAAAGTATCATGACTCAGCAAAGTCCAGAGGGATAAAGGAAAGGTGCAAACAAATGCTGAATGTTGGTAGCTGTGAGTCTTAGGGCGTGCTATTTGTCTGACTTTTGAGACAGCGTCTATGTAGCTCTGGCTGGTCTGGAACTTACTAACAAGACTAGGTTGGCCCTGAACTCACAGAGGTCTGCTTGCCTCTACCTCTGAGTGCCAGGATTAAAGGTGTGTGTGGCCATGCGCCCCCCTCTCCTCCCCCTGCACCGAATCATAGTAATTTTAGAAACTAAAAGCCATTTAAAATTATAATGAGGTCATGAGTTTATCATACACCTGGGTATGATGTTTGCTTGCCAGTGTCAGTTGGCTGTAAATGGCTTCCTGGACTGCTGTCTGAGAAGACAAAAAAACAAAAACAAAAACAAAACAAAACAAAACAAAAAAAACCCCAACAAATCTGTCATTGATTAGTAATGTCTGCCATGGACACGAAACTAGAAAAGAGTGGCTTTGTGTGCTACCTGCAGGCCATTGTGGCCCTAATTGGCAGTCCTTCTGCTCTGCCTACTGGGTAGCTTTTCTCAGAAGGGAAGAGAACTGGAAGATATGCCTAAGATTTTGAAAATGAGCATGCTTTACCGAGACTGAGTTAGAACATGTGCGGAGACCTCGGTTATCACAAGATAAGACTTCAACTTTATTCTCCCATCTTTGCCTAGTTTTCTGAGAAACATGTTTCTTGAAAAGGCTCCACCAGCCACAGCTGACGGACCAGGACAGGGTTCTTTGTCTCCATGGTAGAGGATGGAAGGAAGACAGTGCCGAGGAAGCAGCGAAGCTACAGACACTGCCAGATGGAGAAGGAGCCTCTCTGTGCCAACTGCCTGTTCCTCAGGTCATACAGCGGGGACAAAGGATGGTGACCCAGAAAAGAAGCTGCCCCAGGCGACAATCTCCTGGACAAGTTACATCAGCTATTACACGGTCGGAGCTACCTCAAGCTGTTCTAGATTGTTCTGGTGGAGAGAGGATGCCCAGCAATTCAGGCTACTGAACCTCAAAGACGGCTCGGACATAGATGGCACCCTAATGACCCCGGCATGAGGCAGCCTGTCCTAGGGTTTGGAGGAGAGTGTAATTCTCTTGCTCACAGCAAGTCCAGACCACCTTGTAGGTCCAGGTTTAGGGTCAAGGCCTTCTGGACCTGGCTGTGCCCCCAGGCCTCCAGAGCGGAATTGAGGAGCCTTCTGAGCAGAGTGCCTTCATTAAGCAAACACAGTGTTTATTTGGCGACTGAGATGGCTTCCAGATGTCTATGGGGTGGGGCCTGGGAGCCAGCCATGTGCTGGCCTGGGCTCTAGCCGCTGATGGGGAAGGAAAGAATCTGGCCTTGTTACCCTCTGCCAGATGATTGCTGCCGGGCCTTTCATGGCTGATAAATCATCCCCAGAGGCACTCCCAGGAGGCTTGACAGCCAGGACAGCTGAGGAAGCTGAGGGAACTAGGAAGAGGAATGGGGTCCACAGCTACAGATGGGGAAACTGAGGGACTGGCCTGGAGTCACAGAGGGAGCATCCACCCAGTCCCAAGGCTCTGCCCCATGCCAGCTGTGTACCCCAGATTCTCTACCCAGCTCTGCCTTGCTGAGAACCCTTTTAAGAGTGCAACCCTACTCTTCAGAGGGCTTCAGTGGAGTGGGGGAGGGCAGGGGAGGGGAGGGGAGAAACCTCCCAGAAGACTGGGAGAGTTAAGCCGTGGTTAGCTCTCACCTAGTCTTCCCGGTACCCAGCACCAGGCTCAGCATCCTTCCTACACCCCGGCCACCACCTCAAAAGGCAAAGGCTCCCATCAGCATAATTGTGCCCAAGGAAGAGAATGGGGAGATCCTGCCACATGGGGATAAGTGTAAGGCATAAAGTCCCCCCGAAGGCGTCAGAACTGTGACCTGTTGCCACTCCCCCCTCCCCAGGTCTTGCCTCCAGCAGCCCATGTCTCAACCTTTCCACTATCCTGAAGGCTGCTGGGAAGGGTCCAGGGTGAGACCATCTCAGGACTCTCCTGAGCCTTTAACCAGAGCCTCCTGGTAGGAACTTCCCAACCCTGTTGTAGAAAGCAAGTCACCTCTCTTCAAAGGGATTTATGGAATCTGGGCAATTTGTTGGGTGTATCTGCTGTTGTTGTCCCAGCCCCCAGAACTGGCTAAGCTAAAGAGTAGGTGGTGAGGTGGGGAGTAGTGGGTCATGCAGGGAGAATGAGATGCTCAGTGCTCTCCTGGGAAATTATAGGGTGACTTCACAAGCAAGAAAATGGGGTGTCATCAACTCTTCTGTCCCTTCTCATCCCTGGCACTCTCCTGCATCATCAGCTTTTGTAGATGAGTGTGGACTAGGCCAAGCTTGTGTGGCCACCCATGGGTCCTACCCAAAGCTTGATTTTCAAAAATGCCCACCATGGGCTTGGAACCAAAGCTCAGTAGATAATAGTGTGAGGTGTGCACACACTATTATCTGAGATCAGATTCTCAGGACCAGAGAGACTCTGGGAGCACGGCACGCGCCTGTAAACCAACGCTGTGTGGGAGGTGCAGAGACAGGCAATCCTGGAGCTCATTCACCAGGCAGTCTATGCCACCTGGTTAGTTAGTGAAATACTGTGACTCAAGAGGTCAACTGGAGATCACCTAGATAAGACACCCAGAGCTGACCTCCTGCCTCCACACACACTCACATATGAATGCATATAGTTACATACGCCACACACCCTATGGCAAACCCAAGGTCACATTGCCCGCCTTCAATATGGTCTCCTCTTGGAGCAGGATGGTCAGAATTCTAAGTTGCCTTGGAAGGGAGAGAGGTTCTTCAATCTCCCCCATATGCTTTGGAATAAACTCAGAAAGGGGGCTCCTTCCACCTGTGAGGACAAGTTCACAACCCAAAAAAGCTAAGATCCCCAAGACAGAGGGTCCATTATTCAGATGGGCTGCTTCCTCCTGAATGGTGCATGCAGCAGGTGAATAGTAAATTAGTGGAGTGTAGACAGCATATCAGTCCTGCACTTTGTGAAGGTCAAGGCTTTTGTTTGACATGCCTCCTCAGAAGTCCAAAAGACTTCTCCTAGCTAGAGCCCCACTGGCCTGGCTTCCCTGGGGGATGACCACAGAGGATCTGGGAACATCTAGAAAGAGCCAGATCCAAGGCATGAGGCTCTCTGTGCACGGAAGTCCCCATGCTTCCACCTGGAGCAGCTCAACCTGGCTGTCAGTGGTCCTGCCGAGTGAGACTCCCACAGAAAAACCCCGAAGAGCTCATCTGGGGTGCCCGGAGCCAAGGACCCTGGCAAGGTGTCCTCAGCAACTTGCCTTGCCTCTCTATCTGATTTGACTCTGGGAGGAAGCAAGCATCTCCCCTAAAAGTGGGGATGAAACTGTCTCTCCACTCTGAAATGCCTCCCGCCCTTATGTGGGGCTCCATGCCAGGATAGGCTGACAAGCCAGGAATTAAAGCCTGTTGTGTCACAGAGTATAAACGCCATCTGTCAACAGGGAGCTGAGGCACGCTAATCTAAACATGGCCCCAGAGACCAGTCCTCTCAGCTCATAAATACACAGCTCACAAAATCCATCCTTGAGGCCATTGCCTGCCCTGGAGACACCTTTCCCAGAGCAGAAGGCATAGGAACCAAAGTTCGGTCCCCCCAGCCACTTCCTGGCACTAGTGATCCCTCTTGGGTGTCTGCTTAGGGTGAGGGCTCTCATCGCCCGAATACTCACATGCCCACAAGATGGAAACTCTGTAAAGCAGTGCAGAGAGCTGGGAAGGGATGTGGAAAGAGATTTGACCTTGGCAGGAAGTTGAAGATGGCTTCCTGGGAAGGCATGTATATCAGATGGTTAGGAGCTGGGAGAAGAAAGTCTGAGCAAAAGCCCCGGGGCTGAAGTGCAGGAGAGAGGCTGGCTGGGCTATGAGGAGTGGGCAAGAGGAAACACAGGCAGAGGCTCTGATAAGGGTCTGGGTGTGCAGGAGGGTACAACAGAAGGGACATAGGGGTAGTGTCCTGGGGTCCACACATAGGCTCAGGAGAGCTGGTGTCAGTGTTGTGTGACAGCTGCAGCTCTGTCCAGTGGTTCCACAACCATGCCTCGCCCTCAGCTAATGCTGGAGGATTTACAACACAGAGCTAGGCCTCTCGGATCTGCTAGAGATGGTGGTTAGGCTCTGTATTGCTGGCAGGATGGACACGGTGAAGATGGGCTTTGGGTAGGTGATAACCGGCCAGGGAGCAGGACGGGGCATAGATGCCTGGTATGCTCTGGGCTTAGTGGATCTGGAAGCTGGACCCTAAGGTAGTAGAGTCAAAGCAAGTCCCTCCCCTGCTAACTCCCAGGATCCTGGACCCAGTCAGTGGTCCCTTTACCCCAGACTCTGCGATAGCGTATGAAACGACTTCACTGTCACCTTCCAGCGGTGGGACATAGGCAGCACCCCAAGATGCTTCTCCAAGCCTCAGCCTCTTTACTTTTGGGGTGTCTCCCAAGTACTTGCCTGGAGGTTCAGGAGATTTAAGGAAATGATCCAGAGCCTGGAGGTAGGTACTCAGCACCACTCAGCGACAGTCTCCAGGCAAAGCCCCCATGTACATCACCATGAAAGACCCAACACCGCCCACAGGGACAGCAGGCTTGGAAGGAGCATCCTGTGGTGGCTCCGTGATGGCTCACCTCCGACACCTGCTGCTTGTCCAGCTGGAACACCTGGCCAGAGCTGGTGGAGGCAATCTCCTCAAAGGCCAGGTAGCCAGGATGGGTGGGGTCACCACAGTCGCCAGTCAGCACAAAGACCACCTGGAAGATAGGCAAATAGGCCTGTGCCTTCTACTGTAAGCAGAAGAGGCAGGACCACAACCATGGGAATCATGGGAACAATGACAGTGTCCCGTGCAGGGGGATCAGGAGCTGATGCGGGGCAGGGGCAGGGCAGGGGGGCACAGCCAGGAACACAGCAGGTGCTTCATGAGCAACATGAAATCTACAACAAAGAACAGTACTGAAATAGATTCCTTTTGGAGTAGCCCCTGGAAGCTATTGTGAGAAGAACCCTGAAGAGCTTTAGACTATTCTAGACATGGAAGCAGCTATGTCATCCCAAACCTTGAGGTTTTCCCCCAAGAGAAGTCCAGCCCTTCTTTCCTCTGCAGCCATCAGGGCAAAAGCAAGAGGCAGATGTCCCGACCCATTTTCTGAGCACACAAGGACAGGGATTCATGAGCTGCTAGTACCAAAGGCTGAGGATGAGGGTGGGGAAGCATTGCATGCAGGGAAGATGGGGTGGGACTGCACCAGGGCAAACCTCACCAGAAGTGAGGGCTCCTGGGCTTGCAACCATGCTGCCTTTGCAGAGCTGTGGTTGGGCTCCACAGCTTCAGGGCTCCAGGAGAGATGCCTGGCCCCACTCTCCAGTGGGGCTTCATGCTCCCTCACTTGGCCTCCTGCATGGCTTCCCTCCCCATCCCTAAAGCCTCTCACCTGCGACTGCTTCAGCTGCAGGAGCTGCAGGAGCTCATTCTTCTTGTGGTAGTCCTTGGCACGGGCATCGGAGAAAACGTAGATGAAGGAGCCAGGGTTGGCAACCTCCACAGCAGCCTTGATGGCTCCCACACTCATCTCTGGGCAGTCACCACCTCCCTGGAGGGTTGAAGTGTGTCAGTGGCTGCCACTCACCTCATCTACAAAGGAGCAGCCTGGACAACCCTCTAAAACCAGTGGGAGTTGGGAGTCACCTCAAACCACCTCATTGCGGCCTCACTGTGGTCCCTGTTGTGGCTTTAGACCGGTGTTACTCCTTCTCTCTCTTGCATGAGTGACAGTCCCATCTTATAGAAGGTATGGAATGGGGGGGGGGAGGGTGTTTGCCCATGCACTCATGTGTGCATGTGTGTGTGTGTGAGTGTGTGTGTGCGCGTGCGCACGCGCATGCACAAGTATGGGGAATGATCATACACATGTATGTGAGTGTGTGTGGAGGTCAAAGGTCAATGTTATGAGCCCTCCTCTATCCTTGTTATTTTTTCAGACACATCTCTCACTGAATATGGAGCTCATTAACTGTCAGGCATGTGGGCCAACAGAGCTCTTCGACACTCCGGTCTCTGCCTCCTCAGTGCTGAGATTACAAGCAAGGGCAGCCACACCCATCTTTTGACGTATTTGTGTAGCAGGCACACTTTATCAAATGAGCTGTCCCTCAGCTCATTACCGCATGACAAGAAAAGGCTGAACAGAAGCCACTGGGGACAGACAGCCTCAAGAAGTCCTGGGACAGCCAAGGCGTAAGGAGTAAACAGCGGAGCTGAGCCGGGCAAGGCAAGAAGAAATGCTCTCTCTGTCTCTTGCCATGGCATCAGGTCCACAAGGAGACACATTCACACCCTTCCTGCCTGGAGCACCCAGAGCTTTTGTGAGGTGAGAGCACACACAATTGACAAGCCCAGCCTGCTGGAGCAGCTGACTCCACAACATACCTTCCCTTTTTAAAAATTATTTGAATATTTTATTTATTTACATTTCAAATGTTGTCCCCCTTCCCGGTCTCCCCTCCGCACCCCCCCCAATTGCATCCCTCCTCCCCTTTGCCTCTAAGAGGGTGCTCCCCCACCCACTCACCCCCTCCCTTCTCATCCCGTAGCACCCACACACACAAGTTTCCTTTTAATTCAGGAAGTCAGAAGGACTTCCTGAGCCCCAGGTGTTCTAGACCCTGCCCCAGGCCCTGGGGAATCCAGCCGAGAAGCAGGCCCCACCTGTGGAGTCCCTGCTCTGAGAAGGCTAGTGGCTTCAACTGTCAGGAGAGGGACAGATACTGGAGCTAGGTGTTTTGTGAGACACGGATACTCAAGTAGCCAAGGATGTGTGACCCAGGCTCAGATCTGGCTTAGGGGTCTGAACTAGGCTGTTCCTCAAGCCCCCACATACACCCTCAATGGAACAGAATCTTCTCTCATTTATTACAATAGCACCCAGCATGCACCAGGACTCTGAATATTTGTTTCATGGACTAAGGAAAGGAGCCAGGAAGTACTGGCTTTCAGGACCCAAGCTAAGGTGTGGGCTGAAGGAGAGACAGGGCTGGGAGGGAGGAGGGCGCCATCTTGAAAGACCTTGGGCTCTGTCATGGAAGAAGAAGAACAATAAAGATGGTTGGCAGCCCACCTGAACATAGAGTTCTCTCAGCTCTCTTTGAAACACCACTGGGTCCGCCGTGAGGGTCACCGGGCCAATATCTGTGGGGAGAGAGATGTATGTGGGTTTCCCTGAGCACAGAACGGCCAAGGGTAAACCCATCTGCCATTCCAACAGTGGTCCCAAGCCCTCTCTAAGAAATCCCCTTTCTGCCACCCGCCCATCCCTACTCTTGAAGGGAAAGGGATGCTGGGAAATTGATGGACCAGGAAACAGTTGCTCTGTTCTGGAACACAACAGCAAGCAGTCAACACCAAGTCAAGCCATAAGCATGAAGCTTCCCAGAAAGTCCATCTGCACATCAAAGGGACAGCAAGGAAAAGCTGCAGAGTCACACACTGGATATGCAGGGCAATGTGAGGCAGGGGACACCCCTCAAAATCACTCCACTGCTTCACAAGAGAACACACATTTCTAAAAGATCAAGAGCTAACAGTCTGTAGACCTGGCCACTCTGCTCATAGCTATTTAAGCAAGTGCCCCTGGTGCCCACTGAGCCTTCTGCTCAGGTGTACATAACAATCATGTCAAAGTTCTTGACTGCCAGACAGACTCCATCTTGGGTGATTATGGAATTAAACAGCTAAAAAGTAGCTTATGGATGGGCAGCATATACAATGCACATAGTATGCAAAATATATGACTAACTTGCTTAGAAGGACAAAGCAGGACAGTGTGAGGCTCCATTCTTCTGCTCAGGATGGTATCATGCCTAAAGCTAGGGAGTGGTTTCTAGAATTTTCTATTTAAGGATCTTGGCTCTTGGTGGATTGTCGGGAGCCAGAGTATGGAAAGTGGAGCTGTAGATAATGGTGGACTACTGTGATCAGTTCCCAAACTGAGCAATAAAACAGATGACACCACCAGGCAGGAGTGTGCATGAGTCTCACACGAAGGCAGCTGTGAGAAAGACTTGGGAGTGCGTACATGTGCATGCACACCTCCCTTGGTGAGAAGCCGGTACAGGAGTTTCCTTAACTGGAGCTTGAAAAGGCAGAAAGCTCAGCTGAAGGTGCAGCAGTGCTTTAGACAGAAAGGAGTGTGGCCTTCGCAATGTGCCATCTGCTGAGAGCACGCGGCAGAGACTCTCGTATTTGGTATCTGTTGATTTGCTATAACAGCCTCTGTGCTCACACACGTGTGGTGACGTTTTGTTCCCTAAGCCATTGCCCAGCCCCTGGTCATTTCTGTGCCAATAATAGCTCAGGCTATTTAAAATACAGATAGATAGATAGATAGATAGATAGACAGACAGACAGACAGACAGATGATAGATAGATAGATAGATGATAGATAGATGGATAGAGACAGATAGATTGATGGATGGATGGATGGATAGATGGATGGATAGAATAGATAGATGATAAACAGACAGGCAGACAGGTAGGTAGATAGATGGTAGATATGAATGGATGCATGGGTACATGGATAGATAGACAGATATAGTGGATGGATGGAGAGATGGTGCTGGTCTGGTGACAAGATGGTCGCTGATGGATGACCTCTCTGCCTTCCTCGGGTTTCCCCACAGCAAGATCGAAGGTTAGTCACTGCTCAGGCTTCCTCTTGTTTTTCTTTTTCTTTGAATGTTTTAGATCATTGGCTTTTAAAAAATCATATTCTCTTTTTGCCTATGCATATATGTATGTATTGGGTGCATGCATGTATAAGCATGTTCACGTGTGTATGTGTGTGTATGCATGTATCCAGGCTAGAAGTTGACATCAGGTGGCTTCCTCAATTGCTCTCTACCGTATCCATGGAGATAGAATTTCCATGTTGAGCTTAGAGCGCTCCTACTCAGCTAATCCAGCCAGCTAGCCTGGGACTCCCACCTCTGTCTCCCGTGCACTGGGATTGCAGGCGAGCTGCCATGTTCCCCTGACATTCACCTGGGGGCTGCAGATCTGGACTCCAGCACTCACACTTACATAACAAGCTCTTGTACTTACTGAGCCATCTCTTCGGCTCATTTAAAGACTTATTTTTACATATGTGTACATGTGCGTGCATGCGTGCGTGCATTCGACAGGGCATCAGATCCTCTAGAGCTGGAGTTACAGTTAGGAGCCACTACATGGTTTATGATAATCTGGGCAGACTTGAGTTGGAGGGTGAGCTTCCTGAACCCAATGTCTAAGGCTCAGCATCCCACCACCCAGGTCCTGAGGAAGTCCATCCTGTGAGAGGGAGGTGCCTCTGGGAGACCATGTCACCCCAAAGCAGCTGCCTTCTTGTCTGACCCCTCCTGTCCCATACATATGCATGCATCCGGAAGACACCACACTGTGTTCCCTGCAACACTAGAAAGGGTCTAAGGGATCACCTACCAGCTGTTTGGGGAGTCAGAGATGCATGTTGTCTTCAGTGAGGGCTGCCCGTGCCCTCACTGGGTAAGTTGGCCCCTCTCACACCCAGCTTCCAGCAGAGCAATGAGTGCAGAGACAGACAGAGCAGGACAGCAGGCTTGTCCCTGTGAGAGTTTCCCAGTAGGAGAGATTACTGGATCTCTCCTTCTCCCTAGTTTTTCTTGTCTTGAACAGCTGTCTCTAAACAACGACACACATCCCAGTGGCTTTGCTTGTGTGCCAGAGTGAGCCCTTCCTGAGACAGTGTGCCTCCAGCTGTGGTTGCGAGTGCTGGTTTGTGTTAGTTTGGTTTTGTTCTGCTGTTGTCATAGAACACCTAATGCTAGCTGCTTTATCAAGAAGAAAGGTTTATTTACACTCACAGTCCTGGAGGCTAATGGATCCATGACTGTACTACAGCATCTGCTGGGGACCCCAGGAGCATCATATGGCAGAAGGGAAGAGAGCACACTGGAGAGATGAGCTGGGGGTGGGGTGGAACAGGGGGCTCATCTCAGGAGAACTAACTCAGTCGGGGTGAGTGGAATGACCAATGAACACCATCAACCAGTTCCTGAGGGTGCAGCCTCATGACCTAACCTCCCCCCTCTGGTTCCACATTACCACAAAGGAGAACTAAAGTTCCCACAACTTAGCTTTGGGGTGGGATACAGGCCACAGCAACAGTGTTGACAAGCATGGGTCTATTGCTGTCAGAGGTGGGAATTTTTTTTTTTTAGACAAAGTCTTAAGTAGCCCAGGCTACCCTAGAACTCTTTATATAGCTAAGGATGACCTTGAACTCTTGATCCTGCAGTTTCCACCTCCTGAGTTGCTGGGATTACAGGTGTGTACCATCTCACTCAATCTCTGCAGTGCGGGTGAAACCCCAGGCTTTGTGCATGCTGGGAAAGCCACTGAGCCACACCTCTGGCACAATAAAGTCTACTATCGGGTCCAGGGAGACAAAGCGATCTGACCAAGGAATTATGAGCAGGGATCGGTAGAGATGGGGCAGGAATCTGGGTCATTCTGACCCCAGCTCCAAGCTGTCAACCAAGCTAGAGGCTGCAGATGCTCTGTGCTCATTCCCTGGACCTCATTGCTCCTGGAGGGGAGGGAGATTCGTGACTGAAGAAGGACATTTGCCAAACAGCTGGGCAGATGTAGCGTGCAGCCCCTTAAAGCTGGGCACGCTGGCCGTGGGAATGATCAAGCCTGTGACCTTGACTCCCCTCAACCACCCTCCTGCATATGAGTCCCAGAAGCCTGGCCCAGGCTCATCCCTCTACAGAGGGAGCTTCTTCTCTGCATGGAAACGAAGTCTCTGGGGTATGTGTGGGGCATGGATTGTTGGAACAGTGCAGGTGCTTTGCCAGCCCCTTGTCTGGCCTTTCGGTCCCAGTGGGAAGAGACAGGGCTGGAGCCGGGCCTCAGACTTCATCAATAACAATCTCTCATCCTCTGGGTAAGGACTCTTCCCAGATCTCTTCTCTCCTTCCCCATGATCAAGTAGCACTTGAGTCCCATAGCCAACTCTCTCTCTTCCACCCTCTCCCTCTCTCTCTCCCTCCCTCCTTCCCCCCCCTCACGCACGCACGCATGCACACACACACACACACACACACACACACACACGCACGCACGTACGCACGCACTCCCCGCCCACAGTTACCTCAGCAGAGTTCCCTACCCTGCCACCACCTTCTCCAGGACTCAGCTGTCCCATCTCTAGGAGGCAGAGGCTGGAGAAGTGGCAGGCAGGCTGCTGGGATTCTGACATTTCCCGAGCCTGAGCCAAGGTGTCACCTTTGAAGATATCCCCAAATGACAGGCATGATGATAGACATGACAAGACAAGAAACACTAGGTTGGTGGCTCTATCCAAAGAACAAAAAAAATGGTTCCAGAGTCTCTGATGTCCTCCCACACACACCTCCCAGGAGTCCATAGCCCCTGGAAGCCTCTGCCAGGTAGGTAGAATACCCAGCAGATCTTGGCTCAGTCTGTTGCTGCTCCTCAGAATGTACTGGGCCACACTCCTGCTGACCTCAGAGCTTCTGTTTCTGCCATTCCCTGTACCCAGGGTGCTGTTCCCAGTCCTGTTTGATCCTTCTCCACTCAACAGGTACCGCAACTCATTGTGAGAGTGACAGGCATCACAGCCAAACACCTAGGAGCGTGGTACTCTGAGTCTTTCTGGCTGCACTGAGGCACCATGACAAGCTGGCACCTGCCTGGCCTAAGGTAATCCTTCTAGCCTTACCTATTGGGTAAGGTTGATTCTAAGAGGCTGGCCCTAACCCCACACGCCAGCCCTCTGGGGGTCTCCACTCTCAGATCCATCACCTCTTAGTCACAGGCAAACACCTCTCCAGCACCCAACAGCCACCTTTCCTACTCCCTCCACCCGATCCCAACATCCCCCCTACAAAGAGGCCTGGGAAACCCTTGACAAGGAAGTTTCTGGCCCAGTCAGGCCATGACATGAGCCAGGCTGGTCCCCAGGATACATTCAGGTTTCATTTCCGCAGTAGATGACTCTGCCTCAGGATGATGAGGACCAGCTGGATGGAGCTGACACCTTACAGGTGTCTGGATCTCCAGCCTTCTGGAAGAGGTGCCTGGAACTAGCCCAAAGCAGTGAGGATTCTCTGGCTAAGGGGGAAACCCTTGACTAAAGGGCCCTCTAGCATAGGGGTGAGAACCCAAAGCTAAAGGAATAGGGGACCCTTGATAATCAGGGGAAAGACCAAGCTAAGTGGGTGAAGACCTCTAGTCCAAGGGAAGGAAGCTCCAAGGCTGAGGGAGAGAGGAGTCCTGGGCCAAGGGGGTAAATGCCTTTAGGTTAAAGGAGAGAGGGTTGTCAGGCTGGGGCAGTGAACCCCAGCTAGGGTGGTAAGAGTGAAACCAGGGCAGAAGGAGACAATGAAGGCCTCCACACATGCACACGTACACGGGTAGCTCCCTCCCACACATGCTACCACTGAGTCCAGCCCAGACAGCCCAAACTCTCCCCTCAGGACGGCAGCACGCCTGGAAACACAAAGGCAGGGGACTCTGGACGGTTCTAAATTGGCCAAGAGTCAGACATGTGCAAATTTAAACAGGGCATCATCTGTCCTCTATCAGTTTAGCCCAGTTCTTACAGCACACTGAACATCAGAGACACCGGCCAGGATGTGATACACAGTCTCCCAGTGTGCCCTGGGCAGGGTCAAATACAGGGAGATTCTCCATACTGATCAAAATGCAAAAGGTGGGGTCCACTTCCACAGAGCAGTTTCATTTCCAGGAATACACACAAAAAATAAAAAGTAAATATATCTATTTTTTAAAGTGAGCACTTGAGAAGAAATTAAGATTGTATGTGTATATGAAAGCAGCTGAGGTAACTCAGTGGGTAAATGGGCTTGCCACCAAGCCTGATGCGCTTGTCCCCAAGCCTGGTGACCTGCATTTAGTTCCCAAAACCCAAACGGTGAAGGGAGAGATAAACTCCCAAAAGTTACCTCTGACCTCCACATTCATGCAATCATACACTCAAATAAATGTTTCTTTTAAAAAGGGGGGATATGTAAAGTCAGACAAGCTGGCTATATATATAGTTACACACATGCATGCACACATGCATACACACACATGTTCACACAAGCACATACACACACACCATATGCATGGAAGGACATAAGAATATTAACGTTTGCATTTTTTGCGCACTGTATTATTAGAATGCTTCATAAATGTATATTCATTCTGCTTCTTTGGGTTTGAAGTTTGGTCTCGTGATGGAACCCAGGGCCTTGTGCAGGCAAAGCATGCTCTCTACCACTGTGCTCCACCCCCAGGCCCAGTCTGGCAATGTTCGAAGGAAACAGATTTTTCTTTAATTGGAAGGTTGAACCCTTAGCCAAAGCCTGACATAGAGCAGAAAGGAAAAGCTTCCTAGACTGTTTGAGCAAATGCAAACCTCTTGCACGTGTACTTGAGCCAGAAGCTAGCGTAGGATTAAAAAGAAAGGCCACCATGACCACGGGACTAAAGCAAGGAATGCGGGAGCCAGTCATAACGAAGGGATTGCCTATGTAGGTCAACAGGAAACAGAACCTAGCAGCATCCCCACAAAAGCTAGACAGTCACCTGCTAAAATCAATATCCATTCTAAACTGTGCGTGCGTGCGTGTTATTTTGTTTTAAGACAGGGTCTCATGTAGCCCAGGCTGGCCTCAAACTCCCTTTATAGTGGAAGGTGATCTTGGATCTCTGATCCCCTGCCTCCTCTAGCTCCCAAGTGCCGGGATTCCAGGGCCTGGTCACCACTCCCAGTTTTCCACTGGACTCCTCTGTGCAGGTTAGGTAAGGGCTCTAGCTGCTGGGTGACACCTTCAGCCCTATCATGGGAAAAGTTTTTCTGTCTGCTTGTTTTTGGTTTTGCTTCTCATTTGTTTTAGTTTTCTTCTGGTTCAGTTTGTTGTGTATTTTGGTTTGAGGTGTCAGAAATAAAAATGTCATCCTTTGCATAATGATTTCAAAACAAAACAAAAGAAACCCCAAACACACTTCAAGTCAAGAGCCAGGATCCTAGAGCTCAGGCTGAAGCTCCATGTTTGGGTATGTGTTTACCACACACGCAGTCCTGCGTTTGATTACCCAGGATCAAATAACCATTGAAAAACAACTGACAACCAGTAACCACCAAAAGAATCAGCCTGTAAATGACATAAAACTAGACATGAGACGAGATACCTACGGCCACCACCTTCTCTTACATCATTCTGCATACCCGGCAGAGGAGTGAACTGGAAGGAGAGCAGAGCCAGAGCCTGCACACACCAAGCGTTACCCTGAGAAGCTCGAGACGGCACCAACGCTGAGTTTAAAGAAAAAAACTTGAGGGCCTAGGGAACAGGCTCAGTAGTAAAGTGCTGACTGCACAGAGAGGATCTGTACAGGATCTGTATGTACATGTGTCCATACCCAGTACACATGTAAGCACTAGCTATGGTCATGTGTGCCCAGAACCCCAGCACAGGAGAGGTGGAGACAGGAGGATTGCTGGGGCTCTCTGGCCAGCCAGTCTAGCCCAATCAAGAGCTCAAGGTTCAAGGAGGGATTTTGTCCCCAAAAACAAGATGGATGGAGACCAAGGAAGATATCCAACATCAAGCTCTGGCCTATACACACACACACACACACACACACACACACACACACGTACACTCACTTGCAAACTGCAAACACATGAACACACACACGCACATGCACATGCACACACACACACACACACCTTCAGTAAAAAGGATCTGGAAGGTAATAAATGTATGAAAATAAATTGTCCCCAACATTCCAGAAATACAGATTTTCAAAATGAAATGTGATGGGTAAAAATATCCCGATCAAAATAGTACCACGCGAGAATGAACGCAGTTAGAAACGGTCTTAATAGAACCGGGGAACTGGGAGGAAAATATAGAGCCTGGCTATTGGAGGCATGTCAGCAGAAGCAGGAGCAGGCAGATTCCTTCAAATGGTAATTACAACTAATTAACTAATTTAATTAATTGAATAATTTTTGTGGCAGAATCTTACTATGTCATAAGGATGCCCTGGAATATGCTCTGTAGACCAGGTTGGCCTCGAACTCAGAGATCTACTTGCCCCCACCTCCTAAGCACTAGTGTGGATCACCTGACTTTTATTTTTATTTGTGCGTGTGCGTGTGTGTGTATGCACACACACGCACATGCATGTGGCACATACATGGCTGTGTGCATATGAGTGTAGGTGTCCCAGGGTCCAGAAAAAGGAGTCAGGTCCCCTAGAGCTGGATTTACAGGCAGTTTCCTGCTACCCAGAGTAGATGCTGGAAACCAAACTTGGGTTCTCTGTAAGAGCAGCCAGAGAGCTTAGCTGCTGAGCAACCCCTCCAGCCACAGCTGACTTTTGAAGAGATGTTAACAGAGGTTTTCTGTTACCTAATATTTCATTTGAAAGAATAAATCCTTCAGAATAGTTTTTAAATGAAGAATACGCAGGGATGGGAATGTTGCTAAGCAACAGAGTTTGTGCTTAGAAAGCACTTGGAAGGTAGAGGCAGGGGAGTCAGGAGTTCAAAAATCATCCTTGGGTACACAGGGAGCTGGGCTACATGACAAATGACACTGTCCCAAAACAATAAGAAGTATGGACCAGCTTCTAGCTTCTGTCTCTAGCAGCACAAAAACACGGAGAAGATACGAGGTTTATAAACAGAAGAAGAAACCGATGTAAGTCGCCATAGACATGCCATCTAGAGGACAAAGGAGAAGCTGGACCCGAGTTAATAAGGCCGTTTCCCACGAGGCTAGGAGTTAACCGTTCTGAACCCATGCCTGTCCACGCCGGAATGGAACAATGAAATAAATGGTTGGCGGACAGATGTGGGAAGCCAGGTTTGTCAGTGTTGGAATGGGAGGCTAGAGATAAGCCACATGTGTTCAGCCTGGCTCTACATGGAAAGAGGTTAGAACAGTGCATGTGGTAGTGATTTAGTGCTAGAGACATCAGTACGAAGGCATGTTCTCCTCGGAGGGACTTGGCTGTGTGTTAGGCATCCTTCCTGTCGCTCTGATAAGGAATATAGCAAAACTGCTGGGCAGTGGTGGCGCACGCCTTTAATCCCAGCACTTGGGAGGCAAAGACAGGCGGATTTCTGAGTTCAAGGCCAGTCTCTACAGAGTGAGTTCCAGGACAGCCAGGGCTATACAGAGAAACCCTGTCTTGAAAAATCAAAAAAAGAAAAGAAAAAAAGAAAGAAAGAAAAGAAAAGAAAGAAATATAGCAGAATCAAAGTAAAGGGTAGAAGGATGTATTTGGACCCAAGGTTTTGGTCCACTGGGCGGTGGTGGCGCACACCTTTAAATTCCAGCACTCAAGAGACAGAGAAAGGTAGATTTCTGAGTTCGAGGCCAGCCTGCTCTGAGTTCCAGGTCAGCCGGGGCTACACAGAGAAACCCTAGTCAAAAGTGGAGGAGGATGTAGACTATGGTCTATCACATCAGGAAGAAATGGTTCATGGTGAGGGGACCATGTACTAGGGCGCCTCGTGTGTCTATAGGTCAGGATGTAGCAGGTGGAGAATACCTGTGTTCCACCAGCTTCCACTGGCTTCCTACTCCTCCTTCTGAAGGGGTCTGCCGCCTGCATTTGGGATGGGCCTTCCTATCTCAGTGTATCCTCTCTAGAAACCCCCTCACAAGCATAACCAAGAATGTGCCTCCTTAACGCCTGAGCTGTTCCTTCATCCAGTCAAGCTGACCATTTAAATTAGCTTTCACACAGTGGTTATATCCAGAAACACTGTGGCCAGCAGGATGGCTCATTGGGTAGAGGTGCTTGCTGCCAAGCCTTAGGACCTAAGTTGGATGGATGGGACCCACATGGTAGGAGAGAACTGACTTCTACAAGTTGTCCTCTGACCTTCTTGTGTATGACATGACACAGGTCTGCTCACATCCTCACCCCAGTAATTTTTTAACGTAACAATGGTTTTTTAAACCAGAAACTCTGATAGAAGCACACACAAGTTCTGTTTATACTCAGGTCTCCCTGCTCTGTCGTGAAAGGGGTCAGCAGAGACCCTTAAGCAACCAGAAGCGCATTTAGCAACAGAACCTGCCTGCTGATACCATTCCCCAGCAAAAACAACCGGGACTCCCCAGCTCGATACAATGTGTGCCTCTCAGTGCCCAGGTATGCATGGGGCTTAACAGTGTACAGCTTGGGAGCTGCAGCTGTGTTAAACGCAGAGCACCTTCCCAGCATGCATTGGGCCCCAGGGCTCCATCCCAGAGTGGCATAAGGGGATGTGGTGCATACCTGTGATCCCAGCAATCAGGGAGGAAGGCAGGAGGATCAAATGGTCAAAGTCACTCTCAGCTACACTGCGAGTTCCAGACCAGGCTGGACTCCATGAAACTTTGTATGGAAGTTATAAATGTATCAGTAAATAACAACAGTGTTTTAAAAACCTTCCCTGTGCTGCACTGGGAATTTTCATAGAAACACAGAAGCCAAGCAAATTAGTTTCCAAGGACCAAAGCCTGAAGAGTCTGAGCCAGGAAATAAACAAAGTAGTCTTGGATTCCAAGCAAGAAGAAAAATAGATGTGCTTCCATGCCAAACAAGATACATGACTACATGATAAATAAGTAAACCAATGAGAGAGACAAGGCCACTCCCCCTACTCAGGAAAAGTCTGTCACTTCTGACTCTGTTCCAGGGAAGGCAGTGGGACATCTCCTTGTGCAAGGGTGGGCTGTACCTTCCAAAAAGACAGCAGGAAAAGAGAGCAAGGACCCCCTTCTTCACACTGGAGGGCCCTGGCCAGCACCTGACCAGGCATAGGCAGGGTTTGCAGGCCACCCTGTTGGAAGTGCACATCCTTCCTAGATCCGGTCACCCTGGCATTAGATCTCTTTGTCTCTCTCCACCCCAAACCACCTAACTAGCAAAGTGTGGCGGTAAAAACACCCCATGGCTGGAGAGAAGGCTCAGTGGGTGAAGCAGCTGATGGTATGAGGGCCTGAGGTCGTATCTCTGGTACCCATGTGAAAAACCAGGCATGGCAGTGTGCACCTGTTACAGAAGTCCTGGGGCAAAGGATGGAGACAGGTGGAACCTGGGGTCTCACTGGCCAGCCAGTCTGGCTAAAACAGTGAGCTCCATGTTCAGGGAGAAGAAAGAAGTTCTTACTCAGCCTGGCCGTGGTGGCGCACACCTTTAATCCCAGCACTAGGGAGGCAGAGGCAGGCGGATTTCTGAGTTCGAGGCCAGCCTGGTCTACAGAGTGAGTTCCAGGACAGCCAGGGCTACACAGAAAAACCCTATCTCGAAAAACCAAAAAAACAAACAAAAAAAGATGTTCTTCTTACTCAAAAGGTAAGGTAGAGGGGGCAACGGAAGAGCCCCAGAGTTGACCTTGAGCCTCTTCATGTACACACATATGTATGCCACACTGCACATGCATATACATCTCAATGAATACCACACATGCACATACACCATGCATATACACCACACATGTATAGCACACTGCACATGCATTTATATCTCAATGTACATCACACATATACATGCACATATACCACACATGTATGCCACACATGCACATGTATGTACCGCACACATTACATACATGTAACCATGCATGTCAAGTACACATGCATGTACACCACATGTATATATACATCATACATGTATATGCATGCATACCACATGTGAGCACACACACACACACACCACACATGCACATACAATACACACAGGGCATTGCTGCTCTAGTCCCACATTAATCCCCAAATCTAAAACCATATGACATAAAAACTTAACGAAAGTGTTATAAGAAAATGGAAAACCAGATTTGAGAGCACAGATGTGTAGTCCCAGCAATTGGGAAGCTGAAGCAGAAGGATTGTGAGTTCAAGGTCAACCTGCGCTTCACTAGCAAAACTATTTCTAAAAACAAAAACAGGAAAACGTGGTTGGGCACAGTGGCAAATGTACAATCTCGGCACTTGGAAGGTGAGACAGGGCAGGCAGCAGTTAAAGGCCAAGTTCTAGGCCAGCCTGGGCTACATAAAACCAATCTCAAAAAGCCAAAACCAACCAAACAAACAAAAAAAACAAGCTAGGCATAATGGGGGCATGCCTTTAATCCCAGAGCTCTAATGGCAGATGCCAGCCAGTCTCTATGAGTTTCAGGGCTAGCCAGGGCTACATAGCTAGACTGTCTCAGAAAACAAACAAATGAACAAAGTAATCATAATAATGACAGAAAACAGGCGTCCTTCTCTTAACATTTGGTAAGAGAATTTAAAACGTGTTCCTGGCCCAAGAATCATCATGCAGCAGAAAGAATGGAAAACCCAGCTCTAGTCCTGCTCTGTTAGGTAATTTGGTTTCAGAGCAAGAGCCAAGTGATGGATAAAAATGGATAGAGGGTTTGGGAGAGATAGCTCAGTCAGTAAAGTGCCTGTTCCCAAGCATGAGGGCCTGAGTGCAGATCTCCAGCACCCATGTAAAATCTGGGTGCAGTGGTAAACAGCTCTAAGCCCAGCACTGGGGGACACAGAGACAGGTAGATCCTGGGAGCTTGCCGCCAGCCAGCCAGCCAGGCAGCCAGGCAGCTTTGATGATCTCTTGGATCGGTGAGAGATCTTGTCTCAAAATATAAAGTGACACTGCCCTCTGCCCTCTTACGTACATGCACGCACATGCATACACAAACATGTACACAAATGTACATGTATAACACACAGTACATATGCACACAAGCACACACGTGCTCAAATACACAGATGCACAGAGAAAGGATAATTTTATAAGATGAACCTAAACAAGTAATTAATAATAATTCTATTTAATTATAATATAAAATTATATTCATTTTTTCTTTTATTCCAAGTCAGGGTTTTTCTGTGTGGCCCTGGCTGTCCATGAACTTATTCTGTACACCAAGCTTGCCTTGAACTCACAGAGACCACCTGCCTCAGCGCTGGGATTAAAGGTGTGCACCACCACCACCACCAATAACGGCAACAACCACCCTGGCTATATGTTACGTGGGGTTTTTTTGTTTTTTGTTTTTTTTTATTACTCTATAAGCCAATTTATTTTTAATTGCAGGTAAAAGGATTTAATGCCAAGAAAATACAAACAAATATATTTACATATAACTAATTTTATGATGATAAAACAAAACACACCATACTAAGTATGCACGTGGGAAGAAATGCAAAATATGACAAAAGTCAATAGATTTCTCTGTATGAATATTGAAGACCTTCAAACGCCAGGAACCACGAACAATATGGAAAGGTAAGTGACCAGGAAAAGTACTAAGCACTGGGCAGGGGACACAGATCAGAGGCTAGGCACTTGCCTGGCATGGGTCCCATCCATCCCCCCACAGGGGTTGTGCACTAAACAATGGCAAACGATGGGTAACACCAACATAATGTGAATTATCAAGTGAAATAGGAGGAAAACCATTGGCATGCCTGCCCCCAAAATCCCAACAGTAAAACTGACAATGCCTAGGAGAAAATCACAGAGGGAGGGAGGAAGGGAAGGAGGGACGGAAGGAGGGTACTCTAAGGAACACTTCAAATATACTGAGCCCCACAAACTATACAAACAAGGAACTGGCCTCTTCCTTGACTCCCAGGTTTGGGGCAGCTGTGCTGTGGCCTCTCAAATGCCTAGAACATTCCACAGCTTGAAGAGCCGTCACCTACCGAAATGTAAAAGGTACGTTCCACTGCAGAGCAGCCAGTGGAAGTCACAGGCCATGTCCCCGGGGCATGGGGGCTTTTGTAGCGGTTACTGGTGGGAAGTGCAAAGCTATCTACATTTCCAGTCCAGAGAGACAGACAATCTGTCGCTATTCTCATCTGGAAATTGTCCAGTCTGGCTCATTGGTTTGTTTGCTCACTATGTAGCTTGGCTGCTCTCTAATGCAATCCCCCTGCCTCTGCCTTTGCCTATGCCTCTGCCTCCTGGGTCCTAGGGACTATAGGCATTTGAAACCACACCCAGTTATGATTTCTTGAAACTTCTTGCTAACCTTTGTGAATTTTTTAGTTCGTTTAGTCTGTGTGTATGGGTGTTTTGACTACATGTATGTCTGTGCCCCCCTCATGTGTGCCTGGCACTGGAGGAGGCCGGAAGAGGGTGTCAGATCCTCTGGAACTAGAGTTACAGATTCCAGTCATGTTCATTTATTTATTGGGTATGCACAGGCATGGGCATCAGAGGATAACTTTCAGGAGGCAGTTCTCCTCTTCCACCCTTGAGATCTTGGGATAAAACTTAGATCATCAAGCTTGGCAGCAAGCACCCACGGAGCCATCTTGCTGGCCCTGCGTTTTGCAATGGAAAACCAAAACTATTTCCAAAGCATAAAGTTGTTCTTTGTCTCCAAGGTGCACCCCTAGAAGCATCACCAAGACCCTGCACACACACTCACAAACACCCAGTGGCTTCCTTTAAGAAAACACTCCCAGAACACAGAGCTGGGGGGGGGGGGCACGTCAGAAACCCCTATGTCTCCAGTTCCTCCTCTACTGAAGGGCATACCATTTGCTGATTCAGCAGACACAGCCAGAGCCCAGCTGCGATGCCTGCTCAGGGTGCAGCGCTATAAGCCCATACAAGGAAATTCAGGGCCTCCCAGTCCTTGGCAGCTATGGGCAGCAGGCAGCAGGATGGGTTACATCCTTCTCTGCTCTGCTCCACTTCCTCCAGGAGAGCTACCACCAGTCAGTCTCTCTCTCTCTCTCTCTTTCTCTCTCTCTCTCTCTCTCTCTCACACACACACACACACACACACACACCCCTGTCCCTACATGTCACATTGTCTTCTAGCCCTTACCCAGCCAGCCACTCACCCGGGGAAATCCTTTGTTCCAAGTGTGGCCCTGGCAGGAGCACCCAATGCTCCCTCCTATAATCCTTCTTCCTCAGTCTTTCAGTGTCCCCTCAATGTCCTCTCACCAAGACTGAGTGATGGCCAGGCGCTATACCTATCTGACCCCCTACCCCCTCATTTTGAGACAGTATCTTGATCTTGGGCTTGAACTTTCCAACCCTCCTGCCTCAGCCACACAAGGCTGAGACTACAGGTGCAAGGTACCATGCCCAGCTGCAAGTGTCATGTTCTGCACCCCCAAACTGTTCCCACTAGGCTGCTGGATCCTCGTTATGAATCCTAGCCCCACCCCCACCCCCACCACCACTGTGGGCCTTTTTCATCTGTGAAGTCTTCTACACATGGAATCAGGGGTAGCTTTAGGGAGGATGCTTTGGGTATCTTGGGGGGAGGGTTTGTTTGCTTGCTCGCTTTGTTTAAAACCAAAAAGGACTGAGGATCCAGTGAGGTGGCTCAGCAGGTAAGGGCACTCACACCAGTCCTAATGAGCCTGTGGTGAAAGAACCCTGACTCAGCCAGTTGTCCTCTGATCGCCACACATTTGCTGTGGCACATCCACATACATGTACACACACAGTACAAAAATAAACACATACATGTAATTTACTTTTTTCAAAAGTGAGGTAGCTACCAGGGTGCCCAGATAAGGGCACATGCTCGCCAAACCTAAGCAGACCTAAGCTTACCCTTCTTCACCTCCTGAGGTCAACTTCCTCAAAATTCTTTCCATGTTGGAGAACTGAACATAAAATTGTTAGAATAAACGGTCATGCAGTGTAATGCACGGCAGAAACCCAAACCCCAAAGAAGCACAAGGTTGCAGGAAGAAAAGTGCATTGAGAGGGTGCACCCAAAGTTAGGGTCTGGCTTTCCTTTCAGCTTTTGTCTACCTGGTGTTTACAGAGCCCCCTCTGCACCAGAAATGGGCTGGTGATGGCAAAGCCGCGATGATGTTCATGTGTCAATCAAAAAGTTCATGTGTGCTTTCGAAATCAGCTCTATGTCTCTGGAGCATCCTCGGTCCACTCCAGAGCATCCCTGGTCCCTAAAGACCTCAGCTAGTGCTATAGGAGCGAGGAGAAGGGGCCATAGACCTTTGTCTGTATGTTCATTTTCAATGATGACTATTCAACTCTTTCATGTCAGCTGGATTGCAAGTTTTCATTTCCTGGCAGCTGGAGGGCCATTTTTTTTCTTTCCTTTTTTTTTTTTTGTTTTTTGTTTGTTTGTTTTTCGAGACAGGGTTTCTCTGTGTAGTCCTGGCTGTCCTGGAACTCACTCTGTAGACCAGGCTGGCCTCGAACTCAGAAATCCGCTTGTCTCTGCCTCCCAAGTGCTGGAATTAAAGGCGTGCAACACTACTGCCTAGCTGGAGGGCCATTTCACTTGGAAAAATTCCTTTACATCTGTGGTAACCTTCATTCTGATGAAAAGTAGGACTTGTATTTTACTACCAATTTTTTTAAGAAGATGAGCATCACTTAAATTCTAGTGGATTTAAAATGAAGTGCAGAGGTGTGGTAAGATGGCTCAGTGGGTAGAGGGACTCATTGACAAGTCTGTCAACCTAAGCCCCAGCTCTGGAACCTACAGGGTGGAAAGAGAGAACCAGCTCCTGCAAGCTGTCCTCAGACCTCCACAGACCTGCCATGACATGTACATGTGCACACCAAATAAATATTTAAAAATCAGAAAGAAGGGAATAAAAGGGAGCATGGAGAAAAACTCGGAAAGGAAGAAGGAAGTGAGATAAAGTAGAGGAAAGAGAAAAGACTGAAGGTTGAAGGTTACTGTGAAGGGCTGCGCCACATACCCGCACAGAACCCAGAGAGCATCTGAAGTTACAGGTCAGGAGGGGGCAGCAAGTAGAGTCGTCAGGAGCCCATTTGGGCTCAAAACACTATCTGTCTTGAAAGGCTGCTATCTCGTCCTGCAACGGAAGCCAAGTGTTCTAGAGACAAACAGTAATGGCATCACCTGGCAGGTGGCTTGGTGCCCTAGATCTCAGTCACTCCAACTAATGGGTGGACTGTACTACATCTAAGCTCCCGAGGTGTGATACTGCCTTTGGAAGCCCAAGACCAAACCAAAAAGTGAGGGAGAGAGAGCGTTGGGGAGATAGAGGCTGACCTACATCCCAGCAGAACCCCACCTACTCACACATCCAATCTCATTATCCTTTTGGGTCTCCCAGGAGTCTTTTTCAGAGGCCTGGCCCCTGGGCTTAGACCTGGGAAGCCCCGTAGAGAAGAGGAACAAAGCTGGAATGACAGGGTGGGTAGGGAGTCGGGCCCCTGGAAGATTCTGTGATTGACAAATGTGCACACCCCTGAGAGGCTTGCCAGGCTGCCATCAGCTCGCTGTGTCTCCTCAAACACTCCACTGTCAGTGCTGTGTGGAATCTGCCTTTTGCCGTGCGGGCCTTTAACGCTAGCCTGGATAGACGTGCGAACAGATGGAAGCAGATGGTTTAAAAGAGAACAAAACATAGCTCTCAGGAGCAAGGCAGGCACACGAGGAGCTCAGATCCCTGCTTCTCTCCTACTTCAGTGTAAAGCCGAAATGTTTTCATTAAAAAAAAAAAAATGTTGAAAAAAACGGTGAGGGTTGAGGATGTGGGGAGCCTCTCTCTGCTGGGGTAGGGAACTTTTGGTGGTGAGGCTTTCCAGGGAGCATTTTCAGCCCTGAGCTGACAGGTTGGCCACAGGGAGAATCAGCAGGTGTCCAGGAGCCCTGCTTTGCTGGGAAATTTTGCTCTGCTGAAGTAGGCAGGCAAAGGAGAAAGGGCAACAGACTGTTACTTCTAGCCACGGGTTCCACAAAGGGCTGCATTTCCCGCTGAAAGAGTGGCCTTCCCCATGTCCTGGCCTCTCATAGGCAAGCTGGGAGATGACTCTAAGGAAAACCCAAAATCTTATGGAGTCGGCACGGAGCTTGCCTAGTGTGCATGGAGCCCCAGGTTCAATCCCCAGGACCAGATAAAGGGGATATGTTGGTGTAGGTCTGCCATCTCAGCACTCTAGAAGCTGAGGCCGGAGGATCAGCAGTTCAGAGTCATTCTCCACTACACAGAATATGGGGAGACCAGCCTGGGCTACAGGAGATCCTGCCTCAAAAGGGGAAGGATAGGAGGAGGAGAAAGGAGAGAGGGAGGGAAGGAGGAAGGAGGGTCAGGCAGGCAGGTGGGAGGGAAGGAGGAAGGAGGGTCAGGCAGGCAGGTGGGAGGGAAGGAGGAAGGAGGGTCAGGCAGGCAGGTGGGTAGGCAAAATAAAATCAAGAACCAAAACCCCCACAGGCTTCTGGGGCCTGCTGCCAACATCTCTACACATTATCCCACTTCACAGACGGAGGGTGAGGCTCAGAAGCTTTTGGTCACCTGCTAGAAACTCATAACCTCAGTGCCAACCTGGGGGATGCAGGAGAGGGTGTGGCCAGACAACAGAAATGTGCCAGAAGATGCTAAGGTTCTGCTTACAGCTTTGCACCAGGCAAGGCAGGATGGGCGGCCGCGGGGGATGGGGGAAGGGGGAGAGGCCGCTGGACACGGGAGGATGACACCTCTAGGACATGGGGGAGTAGGGAACCTCGAAAGCCGCGCGGTGGGATGACCTCGAGGACCGCTGGGGCGCTACCTGGGTCGTGGAAAGGCACCAGGACATAGTTGGCGATGACCCGGCTGCGGCTGCTCAGGCTGCGCTCCAGAATGCGCGAGGCACCGTCGATCACCTGCATCAGATCGTCCCACATGGAGCCGGTGACATCGAAGACGAAGGCTAGAGTCGCGTCTCCTGTGGCGGGGGACAACGTCTTCGTGGGCACGTCAGATGTGACCACCGCCGCCACTACTGTGGAGATCGCCACGAGCAGCGACAGGAGCTGCGCCCCAGGCATCATGCTGAGCCGGAGGCTGCAGCCCTGGTGGGATGCGCAGGTCGCAGTGAGAGATGGCAGTGTAGCTCGCTCTAGCGGGTTCACGCGACAGGGGCGAGGCGGGGTTCCCTTGGTGGGAGCCCGAGGCGGTCCCTAACGCCCACCCCGCCTCCCGCACCCCTCCCCCGAGCCCTGCGGCGTGACTCAAACTTTCCCAGCCCCGCGGCTCTCTGGTCCAGCCCCGAGGTTAGAGGAGGACGCAGGCAGGAAGGAGGTTGGGCCGCAGCCAAAGGCGAGGGATGAGGGTGCGGGAATCTGCGGACACCTGCAAGCCCTTCTGCGGGGGTGGAGAGGCCACACGAGCAGTCCAAGCCTGACTCAGACAGCCTTTACATTCAAGGCTACCTCCACCTGGCCATCCCAGGGACCCAGTGGTTCTGAGCCTCACCGATATTGTAATTATTCTTATCAAAATTAACAAGCCTAAGCCTGGCGCCCACCATGGGCAGGACATCCCACAGATATATATATTCTGGAAGCTTGCTGTAATCCTAGGGGGGAGATAATTAGACCAAATGTATTTGGTAGAGGCCATGGGAGGCTTGACGAGAAATGAACCCATTTCTAAGTGATGTAGGCATCATCCGAAGCCAAATATAGAAGAACCCCCAAATTCCTCGGGCTCTGCTGTCTCTCCTGAGTATTGTAAGACATCGTTGCAGGTCATGTGGGGACTCCAGAGGATCGGGCACTCCTCTGCTCACCTGTCTAAGTGGACTCAAGGATTGCATGTGAAGGGGCTGGGGCACACAGAAGGGGCTACTTGGGCTAAGTTCAACTATCCTTTACCCTGACAGTGCTCCTCTGCAAGCTGGGTAGGTCAGGGTGCAGCCTCTGCCAGTGAGCCAAATGGGGATGTCCTCTACACAATCAGGTTGAGGCAGGGGTGCTCTCTCTGCCATTGGACTGTTGGGGTACTTACTCATCCATCCACTGGCTGGCCGGAGACGGCTCCCTCCATTCTGTTGCAGCCCTTCACTCTCCCAGGCTGTACATTCCCAGTGGTTTTTGTCCTTACAGACCAAGAGCCCCTTGGAGTGGAGAGTGTGTCTTAATGTCCCCACCACCCCGCCCTGATCCTATTCTAGTTGCTGGCACAAGGTGGTGACTCATTAGATGTTGCTTGACTGGAAGGGGCAGCTTTGGCAAACATGCTTGATTCCTTAGGGTCTCTTCCCTGAGTTCAGCGCCCTGGGGGAGGCAGAGAGACCCTGGCCACAGCTGAGAGCTCTGGACTGTAGAGGGGTCACTTTCTTGACCCTTCCTCTCAAAACACTTCTCAGCCACTCCACACTAGCTCCCCTTTGAGCCAGCCTCGGCTCCTCCATCTCCGAGGCTGCAGGGACCACCCTGTCCTGCACACACAGGTCCTATGTCCTGGTCCTAAACTATCACTGGGACTGTGCCTGGGTGTGTGACATTCCACTGCAGTTGAGCCTACGACAAGGGAGACCCATAGCCTGGAATACAAAGGAAGCCAACAGAGACTCTGTCACCTGCAAGGGGAAGTGGGTACCAAAGATGGATTACTGAGCCCTGGCCATAGGCAGGGGGCAGGCTCGACATGTCCAAGAGACTCAAGTCTACATGAGGCCAGAGATCTAGGGCAATGATCTCTTGAAGAGCTTGAGATAGGTCCCCAAGGTCTGAGAGTAGAGTTTGCAGGCAAGATCATTGGGAAGTTTAGTTTCCTGCACTTATAAAACCTGGCTTTTTAAAGCTCCCCAACTGAAGGCTGTGATTGCTCAGAGAGCCTGGGCAGAGCTGGGCCAGCTGTTGGCATGAGAAGAGAGGCCCCAGCTGTAGAAAGACAGTAGCAACCAGGAGCCAAAATGGGACATTTTGAGCCCAGGACAGAGGACTTGGTCATTCAGTGTACAAACATTTGCTGAGCTGCATGTCAGGTGCTCCAGGGGATGCTGTTGGGACAGGGGGATAGGAAGATCAAGGAATGTGGTCCCTACCCGGAGGAGGAGAGACATGTAAACAAAAATTCTAAGTCAGTGAAGTGTTAACAGAAGAATGGCCCAGTGTCCTGGGAGCTCAGAGGAAGGAGCAGCTGAGCCTAAGAGGTCAGAGAAGGTCATGGAGCAAGTCTGAGAAGCCAGTGAGAATGAGAGGAAGGTCACTGAAGAGCTGGAACATTCACCAAGGCAAGGGAAGCAGAGAGGTTGCCAGTGGGGTCACCCAACGGAACTGAAGGAGATGGTGGCAGAGGAGGGGACAAAGACTAGAACCCGGAGGGCGGGAGCTACTAGAGATATTAACCAGGGAAGTAGCCTGGTCTGGCTTATTAGCATATTCAGGCAGCTCATGGGGGCTAAGTTCAGAGGACAGACCTTGTGGATGCTGGGAAGCCATAAATCTCTCCCAGAAGGTAGGGGCAGAGACGGACCCAAAGACAGCAAGGAGCTTCTGCTTGTACTGATACAAGGGACAGAGGAAACCACAGACGTGAGTCTTAGTGGCTTTGTGGTGGGGGATGAATCTCGATATGTAGCCCAGGCTGGCTTTGAAGCCACAGATTCTCCTCTCTCAGCCTCACAAGTGCCTGTTACAGGCGTGTGTCACCCTCCTCAGATTTAGATTTAAGTTCTGAAACTGCCTGGTGAACTTCAATTCAATGAAGCACTCTCTTTAAGACAGAGAGGGGCTGGAGAGATAGCTCAGTGGTTAAGAGCCCAGCTGCTCTTGAGGAGGACCTGGGTTTGATTCCCAGCACCTGCATCGTGGTTCACAGTCATCCATGACTCCAATTCCAGGGGATCAGATGCCTTTTTAAAATCTTCATAATCACCAAGCATGCACATAGTGCACACACATACATGAAGCAAAACACTCATACATGAAATATAATGAATAAACCTAAAGAGATTCTAAGAAGATAGGAGAACTAATGAAGTACCTGTGGATGTTTCTTGTCACCCAGCCAGTCTACAAAGATCACAGGTTCCCTCAGAGATACAGGATGAAAGGAAAAGTTCAGAGCTAGTCTCTTCCTGGCCTTCCTCTGTCGCCATGGAGAGGACCCTCGAGCAAGCATTTGCTGACTACCTGCCATCGTCCTGTTTGGTCTCATCCCATTGCCCACCCAGGGTGGCCGTGTGGCTGCCTCAAGCCCAGCATCAATGGGAACAGCATGTGCCAAACCCTTACTGAGTATCAGACTCTAAAGCAGGAGGTTGCTCCCCCTCCAGATGGGGAAACTGAGGCTGCAAAAAGGAAGAACTTGGCCTATGCCTCTGCCTTCTAGGGAAAGCCAAGGATCCACCCAGGTGTCCCAGGTGCTCAGGGCTTCCCCAGGGATGTTACCATGGCTGTGGAATGAAAACAGGGGAGACCTGTGGTCTGCAGGTCTGGTAACCTCGGCTCTGATGCAGCCCCTTGGCTGCTTTGGGCCCCTTTGTAGACCTAGGACAGGGGTGATTATGAGTCAGGAACAATGGAGTGTGCTTCCCTTAAGCAGCCAGGCCAAGGATCTCCACAGCAAGTCTGTGATGTATTAGGCACCAACACAAAGATCAGCATCTGGGAACAGGGGGGTGGGGGCGGATAAAGTAGGCTCTTTTGAGTTAAGAACTGCAGACTCTCAGGGGTCTGGGGAAGTAGAGATGCAGGAATCAGCTGGTTGCCATGGCTTGCCTAGGTTACCAGATGCTTGGCTGTCAGAAAGCCTCCTTACCCCTCTACATGTGAGTCCTATATGCACCTGGTCTGGACCATGTCAGATGCTGAGTCCAGCTTGCCCCTGATCACCTTGCCCCTCCCAGCCCTCCTCCTGAAGGCGCCTGCTCTGTGCCTCAAAGACTGACAGCATCAATGGGAACAGCATGTGCCAAACCCTTACTGAGTACCAGGTTCTAAAGCAGGAGGTTGCTCCCCCTCCAGATGGGGAAACTGAGGCTGCAAAAAGGAAGAACTTGGCCTATGCCTCTGCCTTCTAGGGAAAGCCAAGGATCTACCCACTGCTTATGGCTGGCCTGGAAATTCAGGGCAAGGTTTCCAAATGGAGCCCGGTGGACAGAGTTTCTAGAACCCGAACCATAGGTTTTTCTCAGGCATCACGCTATCAGGATGCTCTGCAGGGAGCGAGGGAGACACCTCTGACTCAGACTTCTGATATTTCTGCACCTTTGTGGGGCTAGAGGAGACCTAGCCCACCCATGTTTTACTGGAATGTGAACAGGAAGGGACTGAGGATTCTGCTGTGTGGACAAGGATTCTGCCATGTGGACACCGATGGCTCTTTCCTAGGATGGTAGCACAGATTCAAGGGCTTGCTCTCTCCTGCAGGAAGAAGTGATGCTCCTCTGTCCCCTCCCCTCCCCCAGACCCAGTGGTCAGGGCTCAGGGGAAGGCAGAGGAGTTGAAGATTTGAATGGACAGAGCTCCTGAGGACAAGAGAGGCGGCCAGAGTCCCAGCCTTACAGCCATGGCCCCGAAGCCAGAGCCGGATGATTTACTGCCGAGCCCAGTCCCGTGTGGGACCAGCCTCCAAGTCACATGTGCTACAGGAATGATTTGAAGCCATCCCAAGAAATATTTGAGCCACTTGACACAGCAACCGTTGCCCATCCCCATGTTTTCAAGAACAAACAAATGAAAAACTGGGCCAGAGACAGTGCTTTAGGGCTCACTTCTACCACCGGCCTGGCCCAGCTGCTCAGTCACTAACCGACATAGCTGGGTAGAGAGCACATCTCTCAGAGGTCATTGTTCACTTGTTTCCGGCTGTGTCCTGACTGAGTCCCACTGTCATCTAAGGCCTTTCTGTCACTGTCACTGGTGTCATTGGAGGCTGGCACCAACATCCACAGTGAGCTGAGTTTTAATACCTGTATACATCTCACATCTTGTGAGAACATTCTTGTAACACACACACACACACACACACACACGCGCGCGCGCGCGCGCGCGCGCGCGCCACACTCCCTACTTAGTGTCCTATCCTATCCTTCCTTTTCCCAGAAAGCTTGGCTTTGAGGCCCCTCAGCTTTCTGGCTAAGGTTAACCACTCTTCTTGAGTGACCTGAGGGAGAGTCACCATGCCCTATTCCATAGAAATCTAGAAAAGTGAGACTCTATGGTTCCTGACCCATCATCAAGGATGGGCTAGGTATTGGCATTTGACTGTGCTCTGGCATGGGGGCTGAAGGTCCATGTGCCAGGGTATCTTCTGAGGAGACAAACAGAGCAAGCTGGAAACCTTTGTCTTGATGCCATGAAGTCAATCTAAAGCAACAGTGGCTCAGAAGGTATGACCTAGACCAGGCCGACAGGAACCACTAAAAAGTCTGGAAAGCCCCACATGTGACTGATTGGGCTTGGAAAAGGTGCCAACGGGGAAGGACAGGCTTTTCCAACTTACAATGTCGGAACAGCTGTGTATCTATAAAAAAAAATAATGAGACCCAATTCCGAACTCACTACACATAACACTAATCAGAGATTACTGAAGACCTGTGTAAAGGCTAAATTAGACTGTTTCTGTAAACAGGGTGCTGAGGAGAAGGCTCAGGGGTTAAGGATGGATGCTGCTCAGTTATGAGGGGCTTGTGTTTGGATCCCAACATTCTCACCAAGGGGCTCACAAATGCCTATAATTCCAGATCCAGGGGATCTGGTGCCCTCTGCTGGCCTCTGCAGGTACTGCACTCACATAGGGCATATACTCAAACATACATAAATACAGGTGTACACACACATAAATAATTTTTTTAAAAAAGTGGAGAGAGAGGTGCTTTCTTCTTTCACTTAATGATGCAATGACAGCATCTGAGAAGCTGAGCAGCTCTCTTGAAACCATGAGGAAGTCAGTCCAAAGAGCATATGGGGCTATCTTAACCATGGCTCCCCTTCACTTTGGAATTACTCAGACTGTACTGAGTTCTCTGTTAGGTGTAGCTACAAGCATTCCCATCCCAGAAGCATCCCCATCCCAGAAGCACCTCCATCCCAGAAGCACCCCCATCCCAGGAGCACCCCCATCCCAGGAGCACCTCCAGCCCCATCCCTGAAGCATCTATATCCAAGCAGCATTCCTATGGAGGTCTTCCTGGTTTTGTCCTCCTTCAGATGGTCACAGTTTTACATAACTATTTCTATTCAGGCAATAAACCACATCCTTGCACACTGCCATCTAAACAACTTTTTCTACAACTTTTCTTTAGATGTTGACTTTGGAATTTCATCCCCCCCCCCCAGGTGCTGAGGGACCCTGAAGAAAGAACTGGACTGCCCACAGCAGAAAGTGACCTGGGTCAAGAAAGTGACCCATGAGAATATGTCTCCAGAAAGAAGAAATGATCTTAGGCTCTTTTTCATTCACATTTCCAAACCCTGTAGTGGGCACACAGTAGGACCTTAATAAATGGGTGTTGTATGAATAGATCACTGCACACAGCAGGACTTCAATAAACAATAAACAAGTGTCATATGGATGGCTTGCTAGACCCACGGGAGCCTGTGCCCTTTGACCTTCTTTCTTCATTCCAGAACCCCCAAACATGATCATCACAATGAAGACATAAGATGTCTCCTGTCTCATTTTCCTCTGTGTGTGTGTGTGTGTGTGTGCGTGTGCGCACGCGTGCATGCGTAGACCAGAGGACAATCTCAGGCATGATCCACTTTGTTTTTTTCTTTATGATAGTATCTCTCGATGGTCTGGAACTTGTCATATAAGCCTCCAGGGAACCACCTTTCTTCCTCTTCCAGACACTGAGATTCCAAGCACATCCCTCCATGCCTGGCTTTTTATGTGAGTACTGGGGCTTGAACTCAGGTCCTTGCACGGCAAGAACTTTACTGGCTGAGCAATCACCTGGACCCTGGTTCGTCAGTACTCTCCCCTAGTATATGCTATTCCATCATGATGATAATGTCCCTCAAGTGTGTGGGGAATACGGTCAGAATTGGACAGTCCCCGTGTTTGAGGAGCAAGGCCATCCAAGTCAGCAACAAGCCTCGCCTGTCCCCAAATCCAGGCTGCTGTCATAGTCATGGTCTCTACCCACCCACACACCACCAGCTAGCAGCACTTCGTTAGTGCTGAGCAGCAAAGTCAGAAGTTCACTCAGAAGCCCCTGGGATACTGTGCATGGCTCAGGCAGAGCTTATCCAGAAGTCCCTAGGATACTATGCAAGGCTTGGGTAGAGCTCACCCAGAAGCCCCTAGAATACCATGCATGGCTCAGGTAGAGCTTACCCAGAAACCCTGGGATACTACACACGTCTCAGGTAGAGCTCTGCTCAACCAGAAGATTCCAAGAGCCTGTCTCCAAGGGAACAGTTAGCATGACACCCAGGAATTACTTCCTATCTCTGAGAGATGCTGGGTCCAGATGTGGAGCTGTGAGTTGGAGCAATGCTGAGGGAAACAGCAGGGAGGGACCTCAGGATATTGAGACCCGAAATGACTGAAGGACCCACCAATTCATGGCTAGGTTTGTATCCCCACAGAAATAAAAATAGACATTCAACTGGGTGTGGTGACCCCCGCCTTGAATCCCAGCATTTGGGAGGCAGAGGGAGGTGGACTCATGAATGTGAGGCCAGCTTGGTCTACAGAAAATGTTCCAAGATAATCAGAGCCACATGAGCCCTTTCTCAGAAATAATTAAATAGGCATCAAAGGCTAAGGAGTCAACTCGTGGGTTGTGTGAGCCCCCATTCAGTTGCCCAGTACCCACATAAAAACCTGGCATGGGGGTGCATGTCTGTAATCCCAGCAGTGGGAGGTGGGAGGGGGGAACAGCAGAATCCTGGCGGCTCACTGGTCCATCAGTCTAGCCAAACGGGTGGGCTCCAGGTTCAGTGAGAGGCTCTGTTTCAAAAAATAAAGTGGAGAGCAATCCAGAAAGACACCTGGTGTCAGCCTCTAGCTTCTCCACCAATGTGTGAGTGAGCTCACCTGCACCCAGGCATGCACAAATGTGCATGTGCACACACATATACTCACATGTGCATGTACACATGCATGCACACCCACATATAGGCATGCACATACAAGTGTTCAGGCAAAGACTTACCTGTATTGTTCACAATGCCTCAAAGGAGGAATGAGCAAACACTCATTCAAGAGTCAGTGAATGGATGAAGTGTGTTATTAGCCACACAAATACTGGGGCTCCGTGCACACAAACACCACTCCACAGGCGCACGGTGCCATGCTAGGCTTCAATTTGATATTTTATACAAGAGCAGAATGTGGTTGCCACAGAAAGGTAGTTGGAAGCCCAGAGTTGGGGTTCATAACTCAAGAAGGGAGGCCAGCAGGAGTCTCCCTCCACCTCTGAGCCAGGCTGGCCCAGCCCATGAGGAAAGCATGCTGGGTTCTTGGCCAGGCTTACTCCACCACCCACTCCAATTCCTGCTTTTAAGGACTCTCCAATTCAAATTACCCCAAGAAGTCTCCACTCAAGAATCCACAGGGTCTGCATATGCTTTCGATCATGGAAACAGAGCCCCCCAATAGCGAGCCAAGGACAGGTGACCTTTGACAAAAGCAGAGACTTGCAAAAGGAACCATATTAAATGTGTTTTGACTACTGCAGCCTGGAACTGCTGGCTCAAAGAACTGTGCTTGGAAATCCGAAAAGAGAGCATGGTGCTTCCAGCCCACGCGTCATCAGAACCTTCTGGCATGCAGCGTAGCTGGGCTGGGATTAAGACGATGGACTTCTTTAACAAGCCAGGTCTAATTGTATCTCTGCAGATGTTTAATGGAAGCCGGCATCAAAAACAATGTTGGGCAGGTCCCCATGCCCAGCTTTCCAGCCTCTCTCACAACAGAGGCCAGTGTCACGCTGGCCTACAGATGTGGGGCCAGAGACACAAAGATGATGGTAGCCACGATGGCAAATCAAGTCCCTGGTTCCTGAGGAGCGGCAACAGAAAGAGCTACAGCATCTGACCGTTACCCTGGAGCGCAGACACAAGCCACAGTCCTGCCTGAGCCTTCTCAGCACTACTTACATTAGTGGCTCCTCTCCAACACCAGGCTTCCTCCTGGGGACAGGAAACTTGGCTTCCGCCATCCCTCAGGACTCCAGAGTCTTCCCTGGAGTAGTGTCCCAGAGAAGAGAGTTGATTGGCTCTTAGTGAATCACGTGTCCAGCTCTGTGCCCAGGCACTGTAGCAGGAGGGAGATAAGACACAATGATTGCTTTCCTTGGGTCACGTGACCACTCTGGCTCTGGTTAGTTTTAGCGGAAGGCGTGTAGAGGCCTGTTCTCCGCACACAGGTTGTAGAAGCCTGAGTCCCTTGGCCATCTTTCCCATGTCAGGTCCCGTAAAAGCCCTTGAACTAGATGCATCCAGCAAGCGCTCCATAACTGCTGAGAGACAAGCCCCTTCTTTTTGACACATCAGGCCCAAGTGGATGGAAAGGGTAGGTTCGGGATTTGGAATGAGTTCATTTCCCCCTTTCGGTTCGAGCAGCTCTGAGTAGGGCCCCACCCCAGGCGGTTCCTCCTAGTTCTGTGAACTTGGAAAAGGGAGAAATATATATAGATATATATATTTGATGCAACCCGAAAATTCTGCTCACTGAGGGAGTTGATGACCGGCTCTTGGAGGAAGTGATTTTCTTTGAACATGATACTGCCGACATGAACCTGTCCCCTGAGTGTCAGCTCTGTCCACCATGCTTGCCAGGTCCCCGTCCTGGCGTGCAGTACACAGTTCCTACCTCTGGACCTAACATGAAAGCAAGCCCACACCCAGCCCCTCCGGGCCTCCCGTTGGGTGTTCCTTAAATGAACGAACGGAACACAAGAGCCTGGCCACCGTCTGACCTTCAGGCCCCACTCAGTGAAGCATCACAGCCAAAAGGAACGCAAGGGAGACTCAGACATCAGAGAGAAGCAGGTCCTAGCTAAAATACCCAGGGTATTAACGAACGGGAAACCACACCTCAGCTTCTCTCAAGCCCCCAGAGGTCGTTCCTCCAAGCGTATACCCTGCTTCCTAACCCTTTCTTCCAAATCTAGGGTTTCCTTCTGCTAATAACAATGAGGTTGTTTTTTAATGCAAGTATATTTAGGGGTTTTTTTGCTTTTTTTTTAAATCAGTAGTTTGTGTGTGGGGGTGGGTCTGTGTGGGGTGCATGGGGGTGCCATGGCAATCGCATGGACGTACAATGACAACTTTGGGAAACTGTTTCTTTTCTCCCACTGTTGAAGCAGAGTCTCTCATTTCTGCCATGCTGGGTACTCCAGGTGAGCCAGCCTGAGAACGCCTGGGCCATCCTCCCATCTCTGGGTCCCACCTCCCAGAAGGAGTGCTGGGATGACAGATGTGAGCTTCTTCCTGTGGCTATGAGGATCAAACGCAGACCGTCAGGCCTGTGCAGCAAGCACTTGCACCCACTGAGCCATCTCGTTGGCCCAACTTAGTCCTTTTAGGTTTATGACCGTTTCCCTTCTGCCCACAAACTTCCGAAAAACACAAGCAACGTTCAGCAGAGGATGGAGGGGGGAGGGGGCAGAGGAGACTCAGAAAGTAACCAACCTCCCTCTTCAAAGACACCATTGAGGAAGCATGCGGAGGAGGGCCTTCTAAACATCTGCTTGGTGATACGCAGTTGACAGCTCAAAGTCATTTCCCATGAACTCCTGCTCAGGAGCTGGGGACAGGCAAGAATTCGTGTACACCTACCTCACGAAGGGGGCCATTAACGGTCTAAGGACCGTGAAATGCGCTTTGACTCAGCTCTCAGACAACTAAGGCATCTTGTCCTTCAGAGGTGCCATTTTGTTCTGGGCTTGACTGATTCTTTTTGATGGTGATTCAGTTTTCCCAGTAATTGACAAAAAAAAAAAAAAATCAGTAAATATACCGAATGAAAACATTAATACCAAGGCAAGCAGTAGCAACGCATACCTTTAGTCCCAGCACTGGGGAGGCAGAGGCAGGTGGATTTCTGAGTTCAAGGCCATCCTGGTCTACAGAGTTCCAGGACAGCCGGGGCTGCACAGAGAAACCCTGTCTCTAAGAACCAAACTAAAAATATTAATAAAAAAATAAATAGAAATTAAAAAGAACACCATCTATCAGTCTCTCATTGGTATTTCTGGAACATTCTACCCAACAATATCAGAGCACACATTTTTTATTGTGTCAGAAACAGGCACCATGTCCTGGATCAGGCCAAACCTTAACAAATTTAAAGAAACTAAAGTGTTCAGTATATGTTTTCTGGCTACACTGTGATTGAACTGAAAATCATCAAGGAAAATAAACTCTGTATCAAATGTCCAGGGATGCTCTGAAGAAGCTCTCAATAGAACTCACAGCCTTAAATGCTCAGATAAAAAGAGAGATCGTGGAGATGGAGAGATGCTCTTTAGTTAAGGGCTTGCTGCTCTTGCAGAAGACCCAGGTTTAGCTCCCAGCACCCACAGAGCCATTCACAGCCTGAACTCCAGCCCCAGGGGATCCAACACCCTCCTCTAGCCTCTACAAGGACTGCTTTCATCTGGCCATACTCAGACAGACAGGTACATAAAGTTAAAACTTAAATAAAGAAGAGCTCAAATCAATAAGCTAAGCTAGGTCAGCAGGATGGTCCAATGGTCAGGACATTTTTGCAACCAAGCCTGATAATCTGAGCTCAGTCTACTCAGTAGAAGGAAAGAACCAATTCACACAAGTTATCTTCTGACCTGCACAGCAGTGGGGATGTCCCCTGGCCATGGCTGCATCCTCTTGTCCAGACCTGACACTTGGACCTGGATCTTCAGTGCAACCTCACCAGGTACAGAGGCCATGGGCGGAGAGAATCTGGCCATGGCAACTGTGGTAATATTGATGGCCAACTTGACAGCATTTTGTATCGCCATGGAAACAGATCTCTGGGCACATTTGCAAGGGATTTTTTAGACTACTTTAACAAAAGTGGGAAGATTAGCCGTAGATGTGGCACACCTTCCCATGGGCTGGTGAGCTGGCTGGTTCATGTCAACTTGACACAAGCTGGAGCCATCAGAGAGAAGAGGGCTTTACTTGAGAAAATGCCTCCATGAGATCCACCTGTAGGACATTTTAATTAGTGACCTATGGAGGGGGGCCAGCCCACTGTGGGTGGTGCCATCTCTAGGCTGGTGCTCCTAGATGCTGTAAGAAAGCAAGCTGTGCAAGCCCCGAGGAGCAAGCCAGTAAGCAGCATACCTCCATGCCCTCCACATCAGCTCCCGCCTCCAGGTACCTGCCCTGCTTGAGTTCCAGCCCTGACTTCCTTTCACGGTGATGACGTAGAAACATTCACAGAGCAAACCATTTCTTCTCCAGGTTTCCTTGGTCATGGTGTTTCATCACAGTCATAGAAACCCTGACTAAGACAGCTGGGGTCTAAGTAAGGAGGAAGAGGGCTGAGCATTCGTGGCGTGGAGTGTAGACACAGTTCAAGCAGTCTCCTTAAGCTCCTGTGGCCATGGCTTCCTCTCCACGATGGACTGCACTCTAATTGGCACTGCAACAAGTCTTCCTTTTCTTGAGTGGCCTTTGTCTGGTATTCTGTCACAGTGGTGGGAGAGTGACTGACTGATAAGACAGTGTGTTTACTGGGCCTCCTCATGTCACCTGGCTGAGACCAATGGACTGCTTAAGGGATGCGCTTCATCTGCCTATCCTGCAGGAGAGGACGCCGAGGCTCCATTTGGCTCGCATTTGCTATTGCCCCACAGCTGGGCAGGGTGGAACCAGGACTGGACCCTAGAGAAGCAACATTAGCAGAAGAAGCCTTGGAAGAACCTGGAACAACTGTGATGTCTTGGAGATGCCTCAATGCACACCCAGGGACAGCAGAGAGCGGCTTTTCCAGGCCCCACCCTGCCTCTGAAAGTCTGCCTTTCAGGCTGCCTGATGGTTCATCAGATTTCCTCCCATAAGAGAGACCCATCCCCTGCTCTGGTACAGAGATGATCAGGAGCAAGAAGGCCTTATGAATCTCAAAGTGGGCTGGTGCAGGCAGAGAGATGGCTCCATGGATAAAGTGTTTCTTGAGCAAGTGTGAGGACTGAAGTTCAGGCCCTGGAACCCCTGTGAATGTTGGGTGGACCTGACAAGCTGGCTGTAATTCTAGAGCTTGGAACGTGGAAACAGGATCTTCAGAGTAAGCTGTTGGGCTAGCCATATCAGTGGGCTGTGGGTCCAACTGAGAGACCCTGCCTCAAAGAATAAGGTGGGGGGTAACTTCAGAAGACTGCAGGCATCAACCTCAGGCCCCCACATGCACACATGGGAACACACATATACATACATACCATGTAAAAAGGGCCAACTAGGGCTGCCATGATGGCCTCGCCAGTCAGAGCACTTGACACCAATCCTAACAACCCCAGGCCCACATGGTGGAAGGAGAGAGCTATCTCCTATCAGTTGTCCTCTGACCTGTCTGTGGGTGTTACAGCACACTCCCTCCCAAGTAAATAATCACATAACCTTTTATGTGGTCTTCATCTCTTCATCTGTGGCATGGTGCCACCAGGCGTGAGAGGTTCCAGGAGTCACACATCAGCTTTGTCTTTGCACAAGGACAGCAATGTTTCCTTACACAAGACTCAGCCCCACAGTCTGGTGGAAAATCCCAGATTCTGAGAAGTGCCAGCTCTAGACGACCCCAGGGAGAGGACATCATGCCAAAGGTAATGAATCACAGAGACAAGTCAGGACTAGGGGCCAGCAAGCCTAGCCACATAGCCTAGCTCTAGTGTTCATTAGCTGTGTGACCCCAGGAGAGTCACTAAACCTCTCTGAGATGATCTGTTGAGGATGGTGACTGTAGTCACCGCATACAGGTGCAATGTCAGCAAAGCCATGGATGGGAAGGGACAAGCAGCTGCTGTGAGCTCAGAAGGTGACCGCAGCAGTGGCCACCACAGTCCCAGCACAAGGGCCCTGCTTCCTTCTGTCAGGTGGACTGCAAAAAGCAAGTTTCAGGTTCAACCTACCAGCAGCTCAGGTGTGTCCAGAAGGGACCCTTTGACCATGCCTCCCCAAGCTAACCATCTCCATCCCTGCAGCCTAGGGCCTCAAACACCCCCCCACCCCCCACCCCCCACCCCCCACCCCCGCGCATCTGATCCTGCCCAGCTCCTCCCCTTACAGTGCCTCTGAGGCCTCTTTGCCTGTGGTGGGGCTCTAAGCCTTGAATACCTGAGCATCCTGTATCTTAATGCCCAGTGTTGAAAGCAGGCCATCCCTTCCTCAACATCTCCCTGCCCCAGCACCCCATACCACCCCCACCCACCTCTGATCTCCCACCAGACATAGGATCTCTCTACAGCCTTCATTCCTACTGCTCAGGTCCAGGACACCTGCAGAGACTAAGGGCAAAGACAGCTTGTCTGGAACCTGGAAGCCCCTTGCAACGAAGTTTGACAACCCTTTTACGAGCAGAGGCAGCCTTGCCTATAAAATGTGGGTGTAATACTAGTCACTGCTTCAAGAGGGTGTTTCTGCACGAATTAAATGAGCTAAGGCAGAGAACTCAGTGTACAGCACGGATCTGGGGTCAGCTCTGAGTATCATTCCTTCATCAGCTAAATGTTAAAATGGGGACTTACAGATAGGAGCCATCCCACCAGGCTTCCTGGGAAGCACAGAGAGGAGGAGCTATGTGCTAAGACTGCAGGCACCCGGAAGTGCAGGCACCCGGAAGGATCCTGAAATCCTTTAAGGGTAGCTGTGTCCTTTCTCCTCCAAGAACCCCTACTGAAGGCTGTCTGAGACAGCTCAAACATACCCTTTGTGGGTCGCTTAGCCCGTCTGTGGGTGGGGTCTTTAGCCTTTCTACGTGGATGGCAGGCTTCTCGGACCAAGCTTCACGTGCATCAGAGGTCACAGTGGAGCCCGGCATCACAGCTGTTCGAGTTTGCACACCAGGCTCAGGCTGAAGGACACCCTGATAGCTTTTGGCTTCTGCCTTGAAACCATGGAGACAGCAGTCACCTTGTGTTCATGGATTTGATGCACAGGCTCTGGTGGCCTGGGATTGTCCTGTGCTGACTCCCTTACAAGATGGCCCACCCCACCTCCCATACTCACACCACTCAGGTCCCAGCTCTGCCTTCCAACATGGCTAGTCTTCCTAAGCAAAGCTTCTCACATGCACTCGTGCGTGGAATCTATAGAGCCCTCAGAGTGAGCTCTTTACACCACTGGGGATTCCAGTGGCTAACCCAGGACAAGCCCTCCGTGGTGGTTTGAACAGGAACGTTCCCTAAAGGTTCATCTATTTGAACGCTCTGTCATTAGGGAGTGGGGATACTTGGCAGGGATTAGGCGGTGAGTCCACCCTTGTTGGAGGAAGTGTGTCACTGTGGGGCGGGCCTTAGGATTTAGCTGTAGGACTCTCAGCTCAGTCTCCAGGACCATGCCTGCCTGCATGCCACCATGCTGATAATACACTAAACCTCGGCAACTGTAAGCCAGCCCCAGTGAAATGTTTTCCTTTATAGGAGTTGTGTGGATGTGGTGTTCAACCCTCTATCCCAGGATTGTCCCAGAAGTCACCACCACTCCCAGTCTTCCTGATTCTCAGGGGTGGGGTGGGGGGAGTGGTTTCATGTCACTACATGGTTTGACTCCTGAGATGGCATGTGGCTAGCCTGGTGTCTCACCTGGGAAAAGGACACAATTTCTGAGACAGGAAATGAAACAGACCATGAGCTCTGGTCCCTGACCAGAGGGCCCCTGACAAAGTCCTTCCTGGCCACCTCCTCGTGGACTCCAAGTTGGTATCCTGGCCAGTCCAGAACTACTAGATCCCAAGTCTCTCAGCAAAACAAAGATGTCCTCCACGGGTTCCTTTCTCCTGGAACATTCATCCTCTGGGCCTTAAAGGAGGCAGAGGGGTACCTTGGGGAAGGAGGGGAAAGAGGAGGGAGACCAGGAAGGCAGGAGACAGAGAACAATGACCTGAAGTACCCTGGAGGTGCAGTTGTTGTTTTTTGTTTTTCTGTTTGTTTGTTTTTATTTAATAGTTTTGGCAAAGGTGAATTTAGATGCAAATTCTTGGAGGAGACATCGGGTCGTTTAAATCCACCCAAAGCACACAAAATCTTTTAGAGACAATCTAAATCGGGGTGGTGACACAGGGAAAAATTCGATACGGCGTAATCAAGACACGGGTACATTTCTCTTCCTAGACAAATTCAGTCTTGGGCTGGTGTGACGACGGGGTTGGGGTCGCAATCCCAGAAATGCTTGTTTTCGGAGTCTGGCCCAGCTGTCACGAAGAGGCCGAGGCCAGTTTCTTTGCTCTCCCTCCATTGGTTAGAACTGAACCACATGGCCGCCCTTGCCCAAGGGAGGCTGGGAAATGTAGTCCTTTGCTCCACATCCTGCCCAGCTGAAAGGAAATGCAGGAGGCCACAACTTTCCGAGAGCTCACTTTCCCAAACTCAGGGGATTTTAATGCCCTTTCCGTGCCCAGAGGCACAAGGTGGATGGATGTCAGGCAAGGTGGGGGAGGGCTGACCGGCTGCTGAGGAGGGCAGGCAGGCAGTGACCACCCCAGGGATCCTCCTTCACATCTCTACCACCAACCTTACCTCCTGCTCCTCTCTGCCCGTTCCTGTCCATGCCTGAGTAGTGTCCTGGGTATTTTGTTATGGTGTGACGCGAGGTGTCCCCTGCAGACTGGTACATTAAACACTGGTATTGGTCCCTGCCTGGTGGTCCTGTTTTGGGATTTGGTGGAACTTTTGACATGTGGGCAGCCTAGCTGGCAGAAGTGAGCCACTAACTGTAGACCTTGGAGATTATTCTCCCCTTCTGGTTTGGCCGGAGTTCTCTGCTCCCTGGTTTGAGGAAGTTCGCCCTGCCTGAGCCCCCGCCACCATGCCTTCCCTGAAGTGGTAGGCTAAAATCTCACCATGAGTGTAAATAAACCTTTCTCCACTATGCTGTTTCTGTCATGTGTATTGGGGTGGGGAAGGGCAAGGTGGAAGACTCCCACTGGGAAGGAATCCAGTTGGGTCACCATAGACAGCTCACTCCCCTGAGAGGAGGGAGAAATCAGAGGTGAAGCCGGCACAGGAAGTCAGTCACCCAGGATAGGCAGAGCCAGGGTGCACACACTAAGGTCAAGGCTTGCCCAGGGCAAAGTGAGGCAGGATGGATGCGCCATCCAGTGCTCTTAGCCCTCAGAGACCCTAAGTTATCCCTCCATGGCTGCCAGCAGGCAGCCTCCACAGCAAGCATACCCATGTACCCAACTTCCCTTGCACCAGCCCTTCGAGACAGACCCTCATATGCATTCATTCTGTGTGTGTGTG